>CM038794.1:59928429-60050413 GCA_021764765.1 Vicia sativa | reverse complement strand
TACCCTATAATACTCTGCTTGTTTGTGAATATCTGAAAAATGCCTTCATCACTCTTAGAGTCCACTTTTCTCCTTTGATCACGATCGTAGAATATAGCATTTGCTCCCAAACACATGAAAGTATTTCACGGTTGGTTTCTTCCTTTCCATAGCTCATACGGTGGAGACGGTTCCTTTCTTAAGGTAACCACTGCTGTGAACATAACAAGCTGTATTCATAGCTTAAAAATAATAGGGAGTTTCTTAGCATGAATCATTGCTCTGGTAGATTCTGTATAGTCTATTCTTTCTTTCCACAACCCCATTTTGTTGAGGTGTTATAGGAGAAGAGAACTCATGGTTGATCCCTTCGAGGAGAATTCATCAAACTTGCTATATCTCAAATTCCTTTCCATGGTCACTTCTTATTCGACAATCTGACTTTCCTTCTCTCTCGAAGTCTTTTGCATAACTCATAAAGACATCAAACACTTGATTTTTCTTTGATAAAGTTTATCCGGTATAAATCGGAGAAGTCATCCACAACAACATAGGCATATCTTTTCCACCAAGGCTTTCCTTTGCGCATAGGTCAAAGTCCATGCGGCTGCTCCAGTGCTTTAGATGTGGTCGATGTCTAGACATTGGGTGTGACATTACGGTTGCTTTCCAGCACGGCACTCACCACCACCCTTCCTTCATCAATGTGAAGTCTTGGTATCCTCGTGACCTCCATTGAGATGATCTTTTCATTCCTCGAGATGCGGATGTCCTAGTTTTGGTGCCACACTTGACCTCCTTTTCATCTTTATGCATGGAACATACGGATGAGAGGTTGGTGTTCTCGATTCCATATAGCAGGTTGTCTTTTGATCGATTCCTCTCATAACTACTTCTTGTTGATCATTGATTACAAGACATTCGAGATCTAGTGAAGTTAACTTTGAATCCTATATCCATGGTGACTTATGCTTATGAGGTTAGCGGTCAAGCCTTTTACCAGGTGACACTCCACTTAGATTTGGAACTCAGGCGGTCTAAGTTTCCAACTTTGATTTCTCCTTTAGCTCCATCTCCAAAGGTAACAAAGGCTGGTGGAATGAGTTTTGACATTATGAGTAGGTTTTTATTCCATCATATGCTTAGAACACCCATGTCCAAAGTACCAATCTTCCTTGGCGAGACTTACTCTGAAGTGTGAGCTATCATTGAGTCTTCTTCTTCCACTTTTGAGTGTATGGTACTTTGATGTTTTAAACAACATAGGATTGATTAGGGTATCCATGTAGCCTATAACGAAGGTTTTATGTGTCCAAACCTTCCACAATGATGACATCTCATCTTGAAACTTCTTCTTCATGTTTCTCGATCACGATGTTGACCCCAATGTTGTGACATACGCCTTGACTTTGGTTTCCTAGGCCTCTTCTTTTTCTTGTCACTAACGGGTTCCTTTGCAGCCACATCCTAGACCATCCTTGTTTCCAACATTTGCCCAAGTGAAGGATTTCTTCAATTTTACTTGTTCGGAGGTTGACATTTTAATGATTTAGTCATCGATCAAGCTTGGAATTTAACACTATAATTTCCTTTGTTGAGATGTCTTATAGTGTACGTATTCTCCTTCTTTTCGACTTCCGACATTTCTTTCGACTTCTCAATCGGCTTTTTACATTTTTCATTGGTGACATACCCCGCTTACGATACGGTTTCTTGTAAGTATCGGCAAGTTCTTCAAAGTCCTTCTTCATCACTAGAGTCATTATCGAATTACAACTTCGAAGGTGCGGTGACAAGATTAGCGCTTCTTCTCGGACTCACTTCTGAATCGAGACCAAGTGTGACCATTCCTTTCTTTTGTTTCTTAAGAAAGGTGGGACATTCGACTCTAATGTGTCCATATCCTTCACATTCATGACATTGGACTCCTGCTTTGACTTCCTTTTCTTGACACGGATCTTACGCTGAGAGTCATAAGATGCATTGATGTCGGATGGAATGTCTTGACATTTGACCTTGACCTTGGATCCATTCTCTTGATGAGCTTGTTGAACTGTCTTCCAAGCATAGCTATGGCTTGAATATCTTCTCTTCATCACCCTTCTTGCAATCCTCTTGATGTGGATACAAGGGCTATGCTTTTATTCTTCTTATTAGTATTCTCATTCCCATCTCAAAGTCATAAGAGATCCAACAAGTTCTTCAACCTTCAGGTGCGATGTCACGTGCCTCCTCTATTGCGATTACTTTCATTGCAAATCTCTTAGGCAAGGATGAGAATTTTCCTTACCGAACTTCCTCGACATCTTTTCACCCGAGCTCACGAGGTGTTGGCTATCTCCAAGATATTCATGTGGAACTCATGAATAGTCTCATCTTCTTTCATCTTCAAATTTTCAAATATGGTAGTGAGCATGGAGTCTTGACATCTTCACCTTGGATGTCCCTCATGAGTAGTTTTGAGGTGTCACACCACGTCCTTGGCCAGCCTACATTGATGAACCCGATCGAAGATATTTGTCAATACCATTAAATAAAGCATTCGGTGCTTTAGAATTCCCGAAGCTCCTCTTCCTCTTTGCTCCATTCTTCCTCGGGTTTCAAGCGGTAGTCCCGTCTTTCTCTTGGTTGGATGTTTCCATCCTTTATCGGCTCTCCAAGCCTTGATATCTCTTGATCTTAAGAAGCAACCATCTGAGGCTTCCAGGTAATCATAATTAGACCCATCGAATGGGTGGTCTTCCTCAAATCCTCCTTCTTTATCCATTCGCGGAAACTATTATCCTAGATCTCACCCGGAAATAACAAGGGGTGCACCGCTCCGATACCAATTGAAATTCGGCGGATACTTAATGTCACAGTGTTATGACACGATGCTCGACACTTTGCTAATTCACCACGGTAAATATAGAAAGCGATAACACAATAAGTTGTTCACCGATTCGGTTCTAACAAACCTCGTCCAGAGGCTACCAAGCGGGAGGAAATTCACTATTAGTAGTATCAATTCGAGTTAAACTCACCCGTTTACAACTCCTCCTTAATCCCTACCAAATGACACTTCAACCTAAGTCCTACTTAGATCGAGTTCCTACTCACTCCCCTCGATCACATGATGATATCAACCTATTGACTAATTGAATTGTGAAGACACACTTCATAAAATATCTTGATCTTGCTTCAAAGCTTTAATCAAGAGAAAAACTCGTGCTTTAAAGCTTTGAGTGATAAACTACCCTTACAACAAATCTAGTCCAATGCACTTATCAATTGATAGTTGCAGCTCACTGAGAAACTAAATTACAAATACCAATCAATTACTAACATAACGATACACAAACAAAAAGCCTTCAATGTCTTCAATGGAATCGAGGCGTGGCTGTAGAGTAAGGTTGAATTCTTTATATAGAAGCGATCCGAATCTTGAGTTTTGGGCTTCCATAAAGATAGCTAGGGTTTACTAATTCTCTCCTAAAAACATGGTTTGTTCAACAACAATTTTAGGTTTAATTAAGATTAACCTAGCACCCGTGAATGCTTTCTAATAACAGAAAAATAAATAAAATGCTCACAAACTTCAGAAAATCTCGGAAAAAGCGATTCTGCGAGCAGAATGTCACCGAATGTCATAACATTGTGACATCGAGCTATTCGCGAAATTTCCGTACGACTTTAGCTTCCCTGTTACATTTGTACTTTTACCATCCTTGTCCATGGGATTTATCTTCAATCTCGAATGTCATGACATCTATGAAGACATTTTCTAAAGCCTAGTTTACCAAAATTGATGCCAACAAAAACACTAACAAGAGAATGATCTTGGAAGAAATTCATAGAAGCAATTTGAGTATTCATCCCGGGCGACCAAAATGTATCAGATTTAAGGAAACTATTTTGGTGGTGGGTATGAAAAGAGTGGTGGCCCATTTGTTTATGCTTGTTTGACTTGTCGGAAGTCTAAAGTGGAGCATCGAAACTGCGGGGTTGATGCAACAGTTGAGATCCCGGAATGGAAATGGGATAGCATTTCTATGGATTTTGTAACGGGGTTGCAAGATACACCAAGAGAACACGGCGATTTGGGTGATTGTTCATGGCTTACGAAGTCGACTCACTTTATTCCTATTAACATCACTTATCACGTATCAAGTTGGCGGATTTATCGCATGTGATTGTTAGATTACATGGTATTCCTTTGTGTATTGTTTGGATAGAGATCAGGGTTCACTTGAATTTTGGAAAAAGCTTGCAAGAGGCTTTGGGTTCCAATTTGAGGTTGAGTTAACTTATCATCCTTAAAGCGATGGTCGGACGGAAGGATGATTCAATCATAGGAAGACTTGTTCGCGAGCTTGTATTCTTGAACATGGTGGTTCATGGGATACATATCTTCCTTTGATTGAGTTTACTTATAACAACAGTTTTCATTCTAGTATTGGAGCACGTTTGAGACTTTGTATGGTGGTGTAGAACTCCTTTGTGTTGGCACGAGTCGGGTGAAAGTGTGGTGCTTGGACCCGAATTGGTTAGAGAGACTCTTGGTGTGAAGATGATTAGAGAAAGATGAGAATTTCTTAAAGTCGACAAAGAGTTATCATGATAAAAGGAGAAAAGACTTGGAATTTCAAGATGGTGATCATGTATTTTGAGAGTTACTCCTACAATTGGGAGCATTGAAGTCGAACAATCTAACTCCTCGCTTTATTGGTCCTTACCAAATAGCTAGTAAAGTGGGAAAATGGCTTATAGAGTGGCGTTACGCAAAATCTTTCAATTTGCGATGTATTCCATGTGTCGCAACTTTGGAAGTATGTTCGGATCCCCATGTGATTGAGATGGATGATATTCAAGTTCGAGACAATCTTACGGTAGAAACGATGCCTTTAAGGATTGGAGATCGTGAGATAAAGTCTCTTCGTGGCAAAGAGATTTCCTTGGTCAAAGTTGTTTGGATAGGAGCAGCTGGTGAAAGCGCGACATGGGAGTTAGAGCAAGATCTGGATTCCTATCCGAGCTTTTAGTCGAGTAATTTTGAGGAGGAAACTTTTTAAGTGGGGGAGAGTTGTAACGCCCCGTTTCATATTATATTATATTAATATTTTTGAGTTACCGTTAGACGATTGCTTTGGCGACCAGAATATTTATATTAATCGATATATCTGTTAATATATTTGGTGATGTTTTGTTCGGTCCGATTTTTATTTCGTTCGGTTCGGTAAAATATTATTCGAACCGATATTTAATTTCCCTAAGTTATTTTAATTAATTGAGTTAATAATATTATTAGATATTATTAATGTGTTAATTAATAAAACAAGTTAGGGGTGTGAGGACTAATTGTTGAGAATTGGGTGTACACCCTTGGCTAGTACTAGAATCCATCATAAAACCATTATTTCCTCGTTTCTTTCCATTTTCAACATAAAACCAAACTTAGAAGCATATATAGAACTAGAGGGTTTTGGAAGAAGAAGAAGAAGAAGAAGAAGAAGAGCAAGCTAAGGGTTTAGAATTTGTTGGAGCATCTTGCAATCATCCAAGCACTTGAGGTAAAGGGTTTGATCTTCCGTTTCATATAGTTAGGGTTTGGTGATATATTTTGGATTTGGGGAAAAATTGATAGTTTGATTCATGAGTTTTGGTTGAGTGATTGTTAAAATAACTTAGAAAGGTTGGGTTAGGAGTATGTATTGTTGGTGTTTTATTGCTAAGCTAGTAGGATTAAGTTGTAAAAATAGAAATGAAGGAAGCATGAAAACTATAAAACAGGAAAACACTTGCATGGAAATGAAGGAGAAAATGGAAAGAGGAAGAAGAAGGTAGGGCGCCACCTCGACATGAGGCTGACTGTCCCACCTCCATGGCCTGCCTCGTTCCAAAACCCTATGGGACGTTCGTCCCATCTAAAGGAGGAGCAAATGTGTTTTCTTTGTTTTCCATTTTCTGCTTCTTTAAGTTGTTGTTTCTGCATAATTTTATTTCCTGCATAATACATTTTAGCTTCTATTTCTTTTAAATTCTCTAATTCCTCATACTACTAGTTGGTATTAATAAAATATAATTAGGACATAAGTTAGCCGATTAAATTTGGAACCCGATTATGTTCCGATTTCCCAATTTTGGTAATTTCGACGACGGAGCTAGTTGCTCCGAATTCAACAAAAATGGACGTACTAGCTAAGTTCGACGTGTAGAACGTAGTGGTGAGGTTAGTTTTTTGAAATTTTGAGTTTTTACGAAACGACCCGAAATAGGCCAAATTACGGTTAAATTGAATCGGATTGCGTTTTAGTCGATTTAAGTCACGTATGGACAATCCGATTGCGATGTTGATGATTATGATTGATGCCGGATATTAGGAATGGTTTTCGCGACGATTATTGGCGTTTAACTATTTTTCCATATTTGGAATTTGGTGAATAAATTGATACTAATGTGGTGTCATTAAACATTATGTTTGTGACGGTGTATTTATAATAAATACTTGATGATATGCGATGCGAAGATATGTTTATCTTGATGTGGATAAATATGGCGATGTGGACTTTATGTCAATTTTGATGAGCGATGATGATGTTTTGTTGTGTCGTGTTTGTGATGTTGTATTGTCGAGTCACATACATTACATAGGCGACGAGGGCTTTTATGCCAATCGACGATGGGCTTTATGTCCAATGTTCCTAATTTTGGACAAAGCGACGGGTACCACATGTATAACATAGTCGTGTCTCATGGAGTTGGTTATGTTTATGTTTGAACTGTTTGGCATTGGGTTTTAATTGATGGCTTATGTTGAATTGCGATGTTATATGATGCTTTGTTTTGATACATGTTGACATACTCTTATTAACTTATATCATTTATCATGCCTTTAATTATATGTTTTGGAGTATCTCACCCTTTACTTGTTTCGTCGTTTCCTTTATATTGGTAACGTGCAGGTGATCCACGAGGATGATGAGGATTAGCTCGAGTCTCTTTATTTTGAGTCGCTCTGCTCTGATCGTAGTAACACTCGGGTTTTGGGCGACGTTATTATTTTGATAAGATAGTTTATGTATACTATCTTATGATATTATAACTTTATGTATTGATGATAACATGATGATATGTATATTTTGTGAACACATCTGCTATGCTGTGAATAGTCATATGTTTATATGATGAATTATGATATGAATCGGTATATCCGACTTTTGATTTTTGTGATGTGCATTATAATACAAAGTGATGAAAACACGAATATGTGATGCCTCAATTTATGTTGGATGAAATTTCAAAACTCTGATTTTAGTATTAATTATGAGGGGTAGAATTGGGGTGTTACAACAACAACAACGACAACGACAACGTAATCAACAACTCGAGTGTGACTCGACTATGCAAATGCATGTGGATCCATCAGAGTAAAACTCCCAACGTAAACAGCTCTGCCAGTAATTTCGAGGAATCAAGGCGTAAGCCTTTAACGTAACCATCCTGCCCCTAACGACTCAATGTATTCTTCCAACATAGGCCAACATATAATGCAATGCAGGTATGCAATGAAATCAAACAGCATACGTCAACAACAACAACAACAACAACAACAACGACAACGTATCCAACAATGTGGTATAACAACACAATCCAACAACATTGGCCATCAAGCCTCAACAACGACAACATACAATGACAATGAAATCACATACGGAAACTACCTCAACTTATCCAACTTATAACATATTCATTTTGCCCCTTTGGCCAACGTAATCGACAACAACAACAACAACCATCAACCTTGGCTATCAAAGCCTCTACAACATCGTTCAACTAACAACAACAACATTTAACAACAACGACAACAACGTTCGATAGCAACGACAACATCATTCAACAACAATGACAACAATGTTCCATAACAACGACGACAACATTCAACAATAACGACAACAACGAATTCTTCATAAGGAAGGTCATATTAATCCAACAACATTCACTTACTAGGTTTTAAAAATTCTTTTATAAGATAATTCATACTTTCAGCTTCCCATTGGTTCAAACGGCAACTAAATGGGAGTTACGATCGCGAAGATACGGCCAAACAGTTTTCAAAAGTATTTGTTCGTTTGTTTCCAGCTTGAGTTGATACATAAGTCTATGTATCAATACAAGACCAGCTTGTGTCGACACAAGCTTCGTATGAGTCGACTCATACGTCTTCCAAATTATTGTTTTCTAAATTCCATACAGTATGAGTCGATTCATACCCTTATGCATCGATACAAACCTAACTTGCATCGACACATACCTCGTATGAGTCGACACAAACTTGCCAAACTCGTCCTATGAGTCGATACAAGGCTGTATGTATCGATGCAAGCAGTTTTCCAGCCTATGTTTTCTTAAAACAACGCAGCTTGCGTCGATGCATAACCTCTTGGGTCGACTCATACTGCGTCCCAACGCCCAAAAACCAGTTTTCTCAGTATCATACGATCCAAATGATTTTATTTTCAATCAGTAACAACGCATAACCCATGACAACAACATTATACTTCCTTTTCAACCAGCACAACAACAAACACATAATAGCAAAATCATGTGTTCCAATTGGGATTTTATACGGTTAATCAACAACATCAACATAACACACAATTTATTAATTAGGGATTTTAATATGGTTAATCAACAACAAGACATTGATTAGAAAAAGTCACATAACCTCAATCCCACATACCAATCATCATATTCCCGATTATATGAATCGAACCCCACCCTTATCTGGATTCGAGGCAGTTCAACTTTGATCGGGTTCCTGGAATTCTTGGCTCTACGAATTCCTCGATCGGTCCAACTTTTCCTTCCTTCTGCCATCAACGTAACGCTCTGTTCCTTTTCCCCAAAAACCTTGTTTCACTAATCGTCAGAAAATAATCCCAATTCTTATTTTTCTTTTGTTTTAACAAATAATAATAATAATATTTCATTTAATTAAACAAATCTTTATGGGCTTAAGTCATACACCCCCTCATTACTTTAGCAACACCATGCACCAAGTCAATTCTCTCTCTTCAATTATATTTCTAATAATAATTCCAATAAAACCAATATTATTTACTAATAATATTTCCTTCATTAATAACCAATTATCTGATTATCAGTTTATCAACTCAAACAATGTATTACTCCAACAATGTCTCTTACAATAATTCCGATAAATTCAATTATTCCGGTTAATACCCAAACTTCGTTTAAATTCAATAATTAAATCCTTCAATAACTTAATTAAATTTGGGGTGTTACATGAATACCTTCCCTTTTCATAACTTACCCCCCGAACTCAGAAACTAACTAAGGTTTTTCCTGTTCTTTTCACCTTTCCTTATTCGATAAAATAAAATTCGGTGGAGACTCTTGCTAACCGTAACATTTGCGATAAAACGCAAAACAACTAAGTCAGTTCTCCCACCGTGTTACATCAAGTATATCACAATAATTCAACACCTTGAATTATCCACCTTTGCACAACAAACATACATCATTATTTCAATGCAATCATTTAGAATTTATAATCACATATTCACAAACAACATTTAACACATAAGCCAATAATTTTTATTCTTCACAATCATCCAAACACTACCTCTACCAAAATCAAGTATTATGTGTTCACTAATTTTTAATCCAAAACTCATTCAATTCCAATCGAATCGATTAATAATATACATGAAAATACATGATAAAACATAAGCATATAGGATTCCATGCAAAAGAATAAAAATTATAACATTTCATGTTCCAGACCGCGCTAAGCCCAATATACCATGTTAAGCCCACCAATTCTAGAATTTTCCGCACTAAGCGCCCCTTGATCACGCTAAGCGGGCTCTGCGAAATGCAGAATAATATGCTACGTACAACATTCTTCCATCAACGAATTTCTCATACAAAACCCATCCCAATCAGTCAAATAACATCATAAAAGGGTATCTAACATGTTCCTAATCATGGGTCATCATTTATAATTAGAAAACACAATTTCCCCTCAAACCCTAACATTCCAAGATTCATAGAAATTGAAATTACAACAACCTATCATGTTACTAGTCACTACCCAATCACATACAACACAATAATAATAAGGATTTTACCCCTTACCTCTTGAAGATTCAACTTCTAAATTCCTTTTTCTTCTTCTTTTCCTATTTTCCGCTTTTTTTCCTCTTCTCTTCTTTTCTCTTATTTTCTCCCAAATGATAGCTTTAACTTATGTTTTCTCATAACCCTCACTGAAATTCTAGTATCAGATATAAGATGTCGAATGTAATGTCACGATACCTAAATACTATGAACACACAACATACAACAAAAGTAGCAGTACATAAAACAATAAAAGACAGGATAGATAACCCGTTCGGCTCTTAATAACCTCGTCTAGGGCTTCAAGCCGGGATGAAATTCACTATCATTAGTATTAATTAGAACTAAACTGTCCGTTTACCCCCTCGCTTAATCAACCTGATGATCCTTCCCTAAGATACCACACTTAGATGAGAATCCTTTCCACCCTTCGATTACCACTACCCGTGATACTAAAAACTAACAAAGATTGAAGATACTCTTCAAAGAAAACACAATCACACTTGCTTTAAAGCTTTTGGTGATTGAAAACTAAAAGCCTAGAAAACGTCCCTCTCAAGTAACTTACAAGAGAGGCTCACAATTAACAATCTTAAACCAAAACAAAGCACAACGAAAACAAAAACTAGGATTACTAAAATTGGAATGGCCAACAGCAAAAATAGGATTGCAGCCCTTTAAATAGAGCTCAAACAACTAGGTTTGCTTGGCTCACAAGTCTTCACGTGTTCTTTCTTCTTTCCACGAAATCAGGATAATAAATCTCCAAAACAATTGTTGAGGATGTTTTTCCAACTTCCTTAATTGAAGGACACAATTAAAAACAAACTGACTTCTTAATAATTCTGCACTTTAAGCCGGTTGCACATGTCAGGACATTTGTTGTGACATCTTTTATGACATCTGCTGCATCAGTAAAATTCAAGAAATTTCTCAGCATAATGTTTTAAAAAAATTGCTTCCAATCAATAGAACCAACAAACTCCCCCTTTGGAAAATTTTGGCTAAAACATTATTTGTGGTGCAGACCATACAAACAAAATAGTCGCACAACTAACATATGCATTAAAGCACACAAACATCATAACAGCATCATCATAGTAAAAGCAGCATCAAACACAAAGCAGAGTTAGCAGTGGAAAAATATGTCACAACATCAATTGGAACATTTAAAGATGCAGACTTTCACTCCCCTTGCATAGATGCACACAGATGCACAAAAATTGCCTCCCCTGCACACCATCTTCTCCTCTTGTGGAAACACATAGGATCTTCAATGATACACAATCAAAACTCAAAAATTAGTAGCCTCTCTTTAGCACAATCATCTGCTACACACACACTTCAAAAATAGAAACACAACCACCATAACTACATACCATTCACTCCAAGTGTGACAACTCTCGCCTCCCTCTAAACTTAGTATCTAAATCACTCTAAACTGCTTACTCTCCCCCTTTTTAGCCATAATTTGGCCAAACCCAAAAACACAAAACACTCAAGGAGTATGACAGAAATTAAATACTAGATATATCTAATTACTTAAGATCTAGAATTAAAAGGCAGCTTTCAAATCCAAAACATGTCATGCACTTATGTGCTTAAAGTTATATAACCAAATCAGAATGAAAGCAAAAAAATAATTACATATCTTCAACAGGATCAGTGCTCTGCAGAGCTAGTAGACTCTCTTCTTTCTCCACTTCTTGCACTTCCTTCTTCTTGTAATTTAGCTTCAGAAGAGCTCTTAGTCCTTGAGTTGCTGGCTTCCTCTTCTTGTTCTTCCTCTTCAACAGAATTTGTGGCAGCCTTCTTCCTTGAGATTTGGATGGTTTCTTCAATTTCCTACTTCCTTATTGATACATATAACTTCATCAAATCCACGACTTGATCGTAGTGCAATTGCATCCCTTTTGTTATCTCTCTTTGGTGCAGCACCGGTAGATGTCGAGACAATGTATGGGACATGTTCTCTAGAAAACAACTTCTGGTGTAAGGACAGAGAAGTAGATCTCTTGCACTCAACATCCAATGTTGTAGATAGGATTCCAGGATGTTGGTGTAGGATGATCCCACTCAGGAGAGTTGGAAAAGCTATAGGTAGCTTAGTAGCACATGTGTCAGCATGTTTCAGAGTTTGCCCATAGATATATATACCATAATCATATGGTATCTTCATCCCTACTGCATAGATAAATCTTCCCAAACCTATTAATATAGTTGAGGTGTGATTGGTTGGTACCCAATTTGCAGCTCTTATCTTATGCAGAATTTCATACTTCACACTCAATTTTCCAACAGATAGCTTTCCTTTCATAGGCCAGGACTTTACTTGATTGGCAGTAATAATCCTGCACAGCTGGTCATCAGTCATCTCAATATCACATCCTTTCTTCTCACATCTCCCTAGGTACTGATTAATGATAGCAGGTGAGAACTTAACACATCTTCCTCTAACAAAGACTTTTTGAAATTCTTCACTTCCTTTATCATCACAGTCTTCAGGTATGTTTACTATAAATTCCTTAACTAGGATTTCATAGCATTTTGATAATTTGGTGACTATTTTTAATAGTCCAGCTTTAGTGATCAATTTCATGACTTCCTTTCAAGTCAAGGCATCCTTTCCTAATTCCCTCTCCAAGGCCAGTCTCCTTTGATAGATATATTTCCATCTAGCAGCAAATTTGATGGAGTGAAAAGAGATGTTATTAGTGGGAGCATCAGGGACATTGTCAGTGTTCCTCTGAACAATGGACTTCTTTGCTGGTGAGTGTAACACGGTGAACTGACTTTGTAGGTTTTTGTATCGCAAATGTGCGGATAGCAAGAGTCGCCACCGACTTTTCTTTTATCTAATTAAGGGAAGGTAAAAAGTACAGAAAAAGACCTTCGTTAGATTCTGAGTAAGGGAGAAGGTTATGAAAAGGGAAGGTATTAGCACCCCTTTCCATCCATAGTTATCTACGGGCTCTTAGTTGCTCTTAGATCACTTTAAAAATGTGCTTTCTGTGTGTTTGACAAAAATGTTTTGAAAAGGCATTTCGCTTTGACTTTGTAATGATTCATGTAGGAGTGTATACAAAGTGTTCGGAAATGTTTCGTTTTGAAAAGAGTTTGAACTTTGACAAAAGTGTGAGGCGTGAAAAGCATTTGATTTGAGCAAGCAACTAAAAGTCTTATTACCTACTCAGAATTGGTCGTTTTCGTGTTATTTTACGTTCCTTTAGAATAGCGTTATCCGTACCATTAGTTGGTAGGTAACTCTATTTGTTGGATGTAAGCGGGACATTCGAAGGGACATCGGATGGTCATAGAAAGCAACTTGTAGGAAGTATCCTAGCACATTCGAAGGGACCATCATCATTTTCGTGGCGACATCGAGGTCAAGATCCTGTATTTGTAGGCGACATCATTGGGTCTATGATCTTTGTATCGAAGGGACTATGATGATTTGTTTTGAAGCAGCGGTGCTAGAATACCTCGTTCGAGGGACTTGACCATTTTGAATTCGTAAAGGCAGAGAGAAATTACCTAAGGGTGCATGTGTGAAAGAAGTGTGTTGATTCGGATATTTTATCTTGAAATTAGAAATGATCTACATTCATTTTTATCTTGCCATACCGCCTAGTTACTATGAGTTTATAAGTGCGGAAATTAAAATGCGGAAAGGTAAAGTGCGGAAAGATAAATCCTCGCATTACATGGCTTTGGGCGGATACATAATTTAAACTTGAGGAAAATAAAAGCCCTAATTAAAACTATTACATCCATGAGCAATTACATTATTGGAAAAGAAAGCATTAAAAGAGTAAACGAAGCAGGACAACAAGAAGATGAGAAATCGAAAACGAGAGGAATCGAATAAGAGAAAATGTTAGTAAAAATGCAAATTTTGAATGAGAAAAATATTTCATCTGGAAATAACATAAATATGCTAAAATAATTTTTGGGATTTTTGGAAAAGATTTAATAATTAAAAACTAATTAAAAGTGATTTAAATGATAAATTAGGAATAAAATAAATATGCATGCAAAATAATATTTTTAATTTTATAAATTAAATAAACATTTATGAAAATAAATGCAAAGAAAAATATTTTTGACAATTTTTAATGCATGAATAAAAATTATGAAAAAATTAAAAATGCATGAAATATATTAAATAAATAAGAAAATATGAAAAATAATTGAAAAGATGAAGTTTGTAAAAGAAAAGAACCGGTCAGGGAGATTCGAACTCATGACCACGGAGGTATCTTTACACAGGCGTCTTAACCACTAGGCCACTTGACATCGGTGTTGGAAAGACAAAAACAAATGCATTTGAATGATGACACGTCACGGATGTGAGCGAGCCAAGTCGGCCGCAGCGTGGGGTCAGTTGGAAAGAGAGCGAATCGAAGCCGTCGCCACATGCCTCTGCAGAGTCAATGGTCAGCGGCGCGAGCCACTACTAGTGCGTCTTCTCCGATGCTCGAACCAAAAACTTAATCGCCAAAATAAAAAGCTCTGGGTACCTACCCCTAAATCGAGACATACGAACCCAATGGTGATATCGATTTTCCACAGAAAGTGCACCATGTACCGGTTCGATCGGCAGACTGATGCCCTAGCAATGGTGGTTTACGTTTTCGTCTAAGCTTGCATGAGCATCATTCATGATCTACTTGATGTCCTAAATACATTCGAACACACAAAAGCAGTTAATAACACATGGAAAGGAAAATCGAATTTTGTGAGTTTACCAAGGTGAGAGCTATGTACGTTCGAAAAGTTGGCTTTGTAAAGATTGTTTGGACTCTGGGATGTCGAACAAGATTGGATGGTGGATTGGACTGAAACTTCTGGAAAACAAATTCGATTTTTCAAGTTTCTTGAAAATTTTGGCAAAGTGAGTGTGTATGGGCTAGGGTTTCGTGTCCTTGTCTTGTGAACTTCTTTATTTATAGAGTGATTTGGGATGGCAAAGAGGAGGAAAAAGATTTGATCTTGAATGTGCATTTATATTTTTCAAATAAAATCAAATATTGGAAAAATTTGATTTTCTCATCAATGTGAAGGCTACGAAATTGGTAAGAATCATGGGCTATCTTGGACCTCAAGCATGATATAAATCATTCTCCTGAAAAAAATCTTATTTTCATATTTTATATAATTTAATTTTGAATAAATGGTTTAAAATCAAAAATAAATCAATAAAATAGAAAATTGCCATGTAACATTTATGGGTCACAAATAATGTCATGAACAAGTTTGGATCAAAAGATTATGGCCCATTTGGAAAATTTTGCATTTGACCAAAATGTCCTTTTGTTACAATCAAAATTGCCCAACTTACGAATAGTGTATCTTGCTCAATTTTCCACATTTTTGAGTGTTCTTGGACTTTTGGAAAGCTCTAAGAGTCCTCTAACCAACCTTTTTGGTCTCATCTCAATTGGGGTTTCCATGCTCAATATATCTTCAAAACAAAATGTTGACCTTTTGTTGACTTTGAAAAGGACCTGTAATGTTTTGATCCATACCTTCCAAATGAAGCATTTTTTAACATTCTTGTGAGACATGAAGTTGTAGAGAATGAATTTCCTTCAAAACAAGAGGTGGTGGAAAATTTACGAAAGTATGAAGAAGTTATGCTCGATCAAAGTTCAATTGACTTTTCTCAGAGAAACCCTAATTTAGAAAGTTTGACTTTTGAGCAAATCTTGGGTTTTCTTGATGAATCATGATCAACCCTTGATCAAATGATGAATGTAACTTAAAAATGAGGATGTTGACCAAAAATCATGAAGTTTGTTGTATGTTGACCACGGTTGACTTTTTGTCAATCAAGCGATTTTCGACCATCGAGCAATTATGCGAGGAAACTTGACTTGTGAAGCTTGAAACTTGACATGGAGAACATTTGAAGCATATGAGGAGGCATGATGAGCATTGGAGATGTTGGAAATCCACTTTGATCTGAGAATCACCAAACCCTAGTTTGGGTTGATTGTCTAGGAGAGGGTTTGTCTGATCAACCCTTGAGGAATCCTTGAGTATAGATGTATGAAATGCCTTAAGAAGATGGAGGGCAAATTTTGGGGTATGACAGTGAGATGTCGTGGACATTTATTTCGACATCATATTCAGAGTCAGATTTTGATCTTACTTTCCTCTTGCTTGATATTAGAGTTGCCTTGCTCCAGCCTTTGAGGGGTCCATACATAACCTTCTTCTTGATAGGTTTTGATGGAGAACTTGCAGCAACAGACTTACCCTTTCTTGATTTTAGTCTTTTTGCAATTCCAGGGTTGACATTAACAATCAGCTCATTGTCAGATAGGTCTTCAACCTCTATAATATCTTCAGTTTCATCTTTATCAGTCCTCTGATCAATTGGGTCAACCATCTTTTCTTGAGGAGTCTTCTTTCAGGATGATGTCTCAACAACAGTTGTGACTTTTTCAAGAGGATTTTCTTTTTCAAGATTTTCGTCAGAAGTCTCTTCTTCTCTCACAGATAATTTGGTTTGCTCTTTTGGAGTAGCTTCACCGGCCAGTTGATCAAGAGGGATGGTGATCCCTTCAATAGGTAACCCTACTTTTAGGGTATTGGAAACCATTCTTCTTATAGCCATGTCAACGTACCCTCTATCTTGATTAATTTCATTATTAATGTGAGGATTAGATGCATTACCTTCAGGTGTAGCAGATGTATCCCTTAGTTGTCTTGCACGGAGGGAGCGGAGCTTTTTAGGTTTTTCCTCTGAGCAAGGAATGATAGAGAGAGGGACAATGTCAAGGGCTTCTTTAAATGACACTTTGTGGTTGTAGTTGCTTGAGCTTTAAGCATTATGATGAGACATTTTGATGGTAAGGAGTTGAGACTTGACAGTTTGAGAATTGATGGTGGAGATTTTAGGGATTTTGTGGGGAGTATAGTGTGTGGAGAAGTTGTGAAATATTTGAACTTGGAGTTGGATTTTTATACTTTGCGCCACTTGTTTTAATATCATTAAATGATATTTTGAAAAATCAACTCCTTTTATGACATTCCCACACACTGTTAATTGCTTTAACTCCTTTGATGAATAGACTATTTGCTCTCTTGAGCATTCATATACATTCCATCCTCTTAAGTGATAATTAATCAACTTTAATGCTGAAGGTTTCTGAGCTAGATTCACAATCCTTGCTTTAGCAGTCTGACCAACATTACTAACTGATGTCTTGACATTCACTGCGACATTAAGGTCGAGTGACTTCAACTTTGCTTTGTCCTTCATAAAACTCTTGCTGGCACTTTGTTTGTCCTCCACATAAGTGTTGTCATTCTTCTCTAGAGGAGTCCATAAGTAACAATTGTCTTTGTTTCTTATGCCCTTCATTATGACTTCACCATCTTTGTTTGCAATGACACATTCAGCTTTTGTGAAGTTCACATCAAATCCTTGAGCAGACAGTTGACTTATGCTAATCAAGTTGGAGGTCAATCCTTTGACAAGTAAGACATATTCAAGATTAGGGAGCTTTGGTTGTTGTATCCTTCCTATACCCTTGATTTCTCCCTTCATTCCATCTCCAAAATTAACATAGGCAGTTGGGTTATCTTGGTAGTCATCCAATAATCTTGGATTATATGTTAAATTCCTTCAGCATCCACTGTCAAAGTACCACTCTTCTGTCATATTTTCAGTTGAAGTTGTGTGAGTCATGAGACATGCAACATTAGCTTTGGGAACCCATTATTTCTTTGGTTGAGTCTAAGTCACATTTGATTTGTGTGTAACGTTGGGGTAACCATACAACTTGAAGCAAAAAGGTTTTATGTGACCATATCTTCCACAGTGGTGGCATCTCCAATGTTTATATATTTTGTTAGGCTTCCTGTAATTGTTCCTTATGGAATGTTGAGACATCTGGTTCGACATCTTGAATTCAACCTGACTTTGGGAAGATTCTCTAGGGGATTCCTTGGTACCAGTGTAACCTAGTTCACTCATTTCTCCTGCTATCTTTCCAGCTTGAAGTATTTTGTCCAGTGTCTCAGATCCACTATTCAGCATTTTGACATTCTTGGTCATCTGATCAAGATCACATTCTAGCACAGTTACTTCACTTTCTAGCTTCTTTATAATTTCCATATGCTCTTGCTTTATGTCTTGCAGTTGTAGTATGAGCTTCTTCTTCTTCTCATTCTCCTGGCATATGTCAACACTTTTGGTGCATAGTTCTTTGTATGTAGATGTCATTTCTTCAAATATCAGTTCTTCATCACTTGAGTCTTCATCAGAATTATATGTACCAGTCAGAGTTGTTACATGTTTGGTTGATTCTCCACCTGTATCACTATCAGAATCTTCATCTGACCATAACACATTTAAGCTCTTTCCTTGTCTTTTGAGATAGTTGGTACAGTCCCATTTAATATGTCCAAATCCTTCACATTCATAACATCTTAACTCTCTGCCTTGAGCATGATTTTCTTCAACTTCAGTCTTCTTCCCAGAGTTATTTGATCTCTTGATGTCCTGATAAATGTTCCTGACATTTGATCTTGAGCTTCCTTCCATTCTTCTCATTACTCTGTTAAATTGTTTTCCAAGATGAGCAATGGTTTTTGTCAGTCCTTCTTCAGTATCAAGATTACATTCCTCATCTTTCTCCTTAGTGTTTGACTTGAAGGCTATGCTTTTAGACTTCTTCTCTGACCTCTCATTGATGCTCATTTCAAATGTTTGGAGTGAACCCACAAGTTCATCTACTTTTATGAAGTTGATGTCTTGAGCTTCTTCAATAGCTGTTACCTTCATATCAAATCTCTTAGGTAAAGATCTGAGCATCTTTCTAACTAGCTTCTCTTCTGGAATCTTCTCACCAAGGCACTGCAGGCTCTAGCGATTTCAAGAACATTCATATGAAATTCTTAAATGCTCTTCTCTTCCTTCATTATAAGATTTTCAAATTTAGATGTCAGCTGTTGCAGTTTTGACATTTTGACCTTGGAAGTTCCTTCATGAGTGGTCTTGAGTATCTCCCAAGCATCTTTGGCTACTTCACAGGTGTTGATTAACCTGAAGATGTTTCTATCAACTTCACCAAATATAGCATTCAAGGCCTTTGAATTTGCAAGAGCCAATTCATCATCATCCTTTGACCAATTTTCTTCAGGTTTCAGCTCACCAGAAGGTTGATTATGAGCTCCGAGAATCATAGGATGTGTCCATCTTTTCAATATAGCCTTCCAAGCCTTGTTGTGAAAGGAATTTATATAGGCTGCCATACGAGGCTTCCACAGATCATAATTAGATCCATCCAGGATAGGTGGTCTATTTAAGAGTACTGCCTCCTTGTCCATCTTACCAGAAAGTATCTTCCCTAGATCTCACCCAGAGACAGAGCATAATTCCTGCTCTGATACCAATTGAAATTCTGGTATCAGATATAAGACGTTGAATGTAATGTCAGGACACTTAAATCTGCTATGAAAACACAACACACAGCAAAAAGTAGCAGAGTACATAAAACAGTAAAAGACACAAGGAATTGATAACCCAGTTTGGCTCTTAATAACCTACTTCTTGGGGCTTCCAAGCCAGGGATGAAGTTCACTATCAGTAGTATTAATTCGAAGCTAAACCTGTCCCATTTACCCCTCCTCACTTAATCAAACTACCTAGTGATCCTTCTACCTAAGATACCACACTTAGATATCAGAATCCTCCGCTCACTCCCTCAATACCACTACCCGTGATACTAAAAACTAACAAAGATTGAAGATACTCTTCAAAGAAAACACAATCACACATACTTCAAAGCTTTCGGTGATTGAAAACTAAAAGCCTAGAAAACGTCCTTCCGAAGTAACTAACAAGAGAGGATCACAATTAACAACCTAAAACCAAAACAAAGCACAACGAAAACAAAAACTATGATTACTAAAATTGGAACGGCCAACTGCAAAAATAGGATTGCAACCCTTTAAATAGAGCTCAAGAAACTAGGTTTGCTTGACTCACAAGTCTTCACGTGTCCTTTCTTGTTTCCATGAAATCAGGATGATAAATCTCCAAAACAATTGCTGAGGATGTTTTTCCAGCTTCCTTAATCGAAGCACGCAGTTAAAAATAAACTGACTTCTTAACAATTCTGCACTTTAAGTCATTTTCACATGTCCGGACATCTGTTGTGACATTTACTACATCAGTAAAATTCAAGACATTTCTCAGAAGAATGTTTTACCAAAATTTCTGTCAATCAATAGAACCAACACTCACTATCTAGTAATCTCTTATTGGGCTTGTGACCGCACCTCTAATTACTTATTTTAATTATTAGTCCCAATAACAAAATAACATCAGACATGTCTACCAAATATTTCCTCAACTGAGATGCATGGAACACATCATGGAGATTAGCAAGTACCGGTGGAAAATGTATCTGATAAGCCACTTTGTCATACCCCAAAATTTGCCCTCCATCTTCTCAAGATATTTCATACATCCATGCTCAAGGATTCCTCGAGTTGATCGGACAAACTCTCTCAACAATCAACCCAAACTAGGGTTTGGCAATTCTCGTCAAGATGGACTCCCAACATCTCAATGGTCTTCATGCCTCCTCGTATGCTTCAAAGATTCCCGTATCGGGTTTCAAGCTTCACAGATCAAGTTTCCTCGACAATTGCTCGGATGGTTGAAAATCGGTTGTATTGACAAAAGTCAACTATGGTCAACATCGGTCAAACTTCATAATTTTGGTCAACATCCTCATTTTGAATATACATTCATCATTTGATCAAGGGTTGATCATGATTCATCAAGAAAACTCAAGATTTGCTCAAAGTCAAACTTTCTAAATTAGGGTTTCTAGATGAAAAGTCAATGAACTTTGTTGATCATAACTTCTTCATACTTTCTCGAAACTTTTCCACCACCTCTTGTTTTGAAGGAAATTCAATTATCTACAACTTCATGTCTCACAAGAATGTCCAAAAATGCTTCATTTAGAGGTATAGCTCAAAGCGTTCAGTCATTTTCAAAGTCAACAAAAGTCAACTTTTTGTTTTGAGGATATATTGAGCATGGAAACTCAATTGAGATGAGACCAAAAGGTTGGTTAGGGACTCTTAGAGATTTCCAAAAGTCCAAGAACACTCAAAAATATGGAAAATTGAGCAAGATACACTATTCGAAGTTGGGCAATTTTGACATTGCACAAAGGACATTTTGGTCAAAATGCAAAATTTTCCAAATGGGCCTAAAATCTTTGGTCCAAACTTGTTCATGAAATTATTCTTGACCCATAAATGCTTGGCCATGGTAATTTTCTATTTTGTGATTTATATTTGAATTTTAAAACATTTAATTCAAAATTAAATCATATAAAATATGAAAATAAGATATTTTGAAAAGGATTGGATTTATATTCTCCTTGAAGTCCAGAAAGCCCATAATCCTTACCAAATTCGATAGCATGCATATGGAAAGAAAAATCAAGTTTTAAGGAAATTTGATTTGTTTTAAATGGAAAATATTGCAAATCAAGGATCAATCTTTTTGCTTGATTTTCTCTCAAATCCTCTCTATAAATACGCATCACGACCCGGTGACGGAAAACCTAGCTCAAGCGAGCCCTTGTTCTTGCAAAATTTTTCCAAAAACTTGAAAATTAAGTTTTGTTTTCCAGCCTTTCGACCTCTCTCAAGCACTCGAAGCGTGTTCTAAGGGTAGTTTGAGTAAGAATACGTATTGGCATTGATCAAACCATCCGAATCGATGCATATACATACATACATATTCAAAACTTTTGATTTTGCATTTGATTATTCTTGTGTTATCGTTTCTAATGCCTTTTTGTGTTCATGAGACTCCATAGGCTCGTCGGGCAGTATTGGTTTGAGCGTCGAGATGCCTTATGCCATTCTTAGGGTTTTAGATGTGAGCTTGATCTCAGTGCAGCCGATTCAAAGGCTAGACCACCATTGGATTAGACCCGATTTAGAAGTAGTAATCGACTTTCAATTCGTATTTGAGGTTAGAAATCGGTGGCCGGAGAAGGCGATGGGCTAGAGCTCCGGCGTCGTGACTTCGGTTTAAGGCGAGGATGGCGTGGCGGGATAGCGCGTTCGGTTCGCTCTCTCTTTCCACATGGACCCCAGCGTCTTGACTTTGATTTTGACTCCTCGGGCGTCATCACTTATATTGATTTGTTTCCGACTTTTCAACATCAACGCCACTTGTCGGTGGTTAAAGGTTTCTGTGCAAAGATACTCTCGGGGCATGAGTTCGATTACTGGGACGGTTCCATTCTTTTCTTTACAAACTTCAAACTTTTCATATTTTCTATTTTTATTTTATTTAATATTTGCATGTTATTTTAGTTAATTTCAATTTTATTTACGCATTTAAAAATCATCAAAATTAATTTTCTTTTTACATTATTTTCATAAAATCTTTATTTAATTTATAAAATTAAAATATAATTTGCATATATTAATTTTTATTCATATTTTGCATTTAATCACTTTTAATTCATTTTAAATTATTAAATTGCATCTAAAAAATCCAAAAATTTATTTTAGCATATTTATATTATTTCAGCATGTAATAATTTTCTCATATAAAAATTTGCATTTTCTAACATTTTCTCTTATTCGATTCATATCGTATTTTCCAATTTCTCATTCCTACGGAGTTGATCCGATTGACGATTCTTTCTTTATGATTTTATTTTCAATAATATAGCTGTCTATGGGATGTAATAGTTTAAATTAGGACTTTATTTTCCACATTTTTTAAATTATGTATACTTCCCAAAGCCTGTAATAGCGTAGGACATTTACCTTTCCGCTTTTACATTCCGCATTTTAATTCCGCACCCTATAGCTGCTAGTAACTAGGCGTGCATGGCAAGAATAATAATGAACATGCCCACTAATTTGCAAGATAAAATACTGAAATCAACACTTCTTTCACACACACCCTTAGGGTAATTCTCTCGTTGCCTTTACAATTCAAAATGGTCATGTCCCTCGAGCGTGAATTCTTCCTATGTTGCCCAAACAAATCATCATAGTCCCTTCGATACAAAGATCATAAGACCCGCGATGTCGCCAAGATACATGATCTTGACCCTCGATTGTGCGCCTCTGAAAATGATGATAGTCCTTGAGATGTGCTAGGATACTTCCTACAAGTTGCCTTCATGACCATCGATGTCCTTGAATGTCCGCTTACATCCAGCGAATGGGAGCTACCTACTAACTAATGGTATGCGGCTAGCTATTCTAAAGGAATGTAAAAGTATGAAAATGACCAATTAAAGGTGGGTAAATAAGTCTTTTAGTTGCTTGCTCTAAACCAAATGCTTTTCACCACACACTCTTTTTCAAAGTTCAAACTCTTTTCAAAACAAAACATTTCGAACACTTTGTATACACTCACATGAGTCATTACAAAGTCAAAGCGAAATGCCTTTTCAAAATATTTTGTCAAACACGAAAGCAATTTTAAGTGATCTAGAGCAACTAAGGCAGAATAAATAACTGCGGATGGAAAGGGGTGCTAATACACACTTTCCATAACTTCTCCTCGCTTTCGAGATCTAAGCGAAGGTCTTTTACATGCTTTTACCTTCCCTAGTTGGATAAAAATAAAGTCGGTGGCGACTCTTGGGTATTATATTGTTGGGGATCCTACACCAGTTCGGGTTTCCTTTTAGGTAAGTAGCAATAAATCATCGCGACCGCTGGGCATTATTCAGCGGTCCGGCATGATGTTAATACGTTAGCGTGACACTTTGGTTGTCGATACTCTTCATTCCCAAGTTGAAGATAGTATTTGGCTCTGCGTGGTGTCGGCTAACTAAACTTTTAGAACCTTAATTGACCCATCTTGGCCATTAGAAGGTAGTGAGATGGCGGCTTTGAGTGTAGACCGAGGTTGGTTGATACTCGATGCTACGCTCATTGAGATCGGACTTTTGGGACATTTTCGATCGACCACTTGGTAGTATATTGAAATAAGCGCCTAGAAAGATCAATGATGTGAGATTCCTAGAACCGGTTACTATTATAGGACGGATGAACCAACTCAAACTTTTGGTAGGGTAATCACCTATACCTCATGCAAGCCTTAAACCTAGGCTCATTGTGTGAATTGTTTGTGTGCAAACATGACATCATGACATCATTTGCATTGCATATCATTTCTAACTATTTCAAGGACCTAGGGATTTATCTTTGCTACATTTTGTAGGTTATGGCTTCTAGAAAGACTATCCGAATCAACTTATGGGTATACCTTCTCAGCTCAAAGATTGGTTTGAGAAATTCCGACCATGCTCAGTTCACCAAAAGATATGGTTAGATTGTCTACTTGATTTGGTTATCTCGGTTTTGAAGAATATGATGCATGTCCTATTCCGGTTCTTTGATCCAAAGCACCATTGCTTTACATTCCCAGATTATCAGTTGGTTCCTACCTTGGAAGAGTTCTCAAAGCTACTTGGGTACCTATTCTTGACCAAATGCCATTCATAGGTTTGAAAAGGTTCCTAAATGCGAAGACATCGCATCCGCTTTAAACTAAAGCGCTCGGACATTAAACCAATTGGGAAATCGAGAAGTGGAGTTAAGGGTTTACTTTCCAAGTTCCTAATTAAGAAAGCAGAGAATTCCTCAAGTTATGAGTTTCCATGCATTTGAAGACATTGTGGCCTTGCTAATTTATGGTTTGGTTCTATTTCGAACTCGGATCAATTCATAGATATCAATGCCATCAAGTTGTTTCTTACACAATGATCTGTGCCTACTTTACTTGGAGACATCCTACATTCTCTCCACACTCGTACTACTAAGAGACAAGGAACTCTCATGTGTTGTATACGTTACTTTCAAGGTGGTTTTAACACCTTCCTCCATCGGTTTTGAAGAAGCGAACAAAGGATGAAGTGGTCTCAAGACTAATGTCACTCTCTCATTCGGATATCCGTTGGAGCCCTTTTCTCTCAAGGACTTCACTTTCATCAAGTGGAGAGAATTCCCTAGTACCACTACTTGGTATAAGGGGAGGTATTACTTACAACCCTTCTCTAGCTCTCGTCGGTTTGGTTTTGCTCATGATATGCTTCTCCAAGATGTTGTGTTCGACTACAACCACGATCTCGAATTACCGACAAGGTTCGTACGCTTGGGGCATGGTAAAGGCGATACCAAGACTTTGGGGCACGAAACTCCATTCCTTGGGAACCTTACCTCAAATGGGTGCAGCTCGAGCTCGAAACCTCATGATGCCATCACGCTTTGTTTTACAGTAATTATGGAACTGTTGCTATAGGTGGCGTACCCTATCTTGTTCTCCATCTGACATGCCTCGATTTTTGAAGATTGAAGAGATCTGGATTCAGCTCAAGGAAGAGGGATACCTTTGAAGCTCGATGCTATGTGAAAAGTGCTAGAGTTGACCAAGTTACTTCACGAGGCGAAACATCCGCCTACGCCGGCACCAAGGAATCGCCGTGGGAGACTTAGAGCTTTAGGATTTATATGTTTTCTTTTATTGTTTTGAACTATCTTTTGTACTTAAAAGAAGAAGAATAAAAAGAGCTAATAAATGTTTGTTCATTGCTGTTTAACATTTAAATCTCTTAGGTCCTTGAAAACATTGCATTGCATTCGCATAAACATTGCATATCATAGCATAACATTGCATCACGGTACATTGGAGATTGGTTTTCTCATTTGCTCGCTATTTATTTTAGCGAAATGGCTCTTGAGCGATCATCAAAGATCTTCACTCGGAATGCTCGGTTTGAGGATGTTTACCGACTTGGTCCAAGGCCAAGAAGATAGAAGAAGCTCATCAAAGAAGAAGGTTGTTGGTCTCCTCAGCATGGGTAGGCACTACAAGGTGGTCCTAAGAGGGTCGATCGGGATAGAGCTCTCGGAAGGAAGTGTCAAGAGGCGAACAAAGTAACAAGGGTGGTGGTGATCGGCTGAGCTTGAGAAGAACTATGATAATGGACAATACTCGGATGAAGATGACAAATACAAGCAACTTGAAGACCTCGAATCTTTGTGGAAAACACAAGATACAGGGCTGAATTTTGATGATTTGGTCTTGTACAGTGTTGTGATTCCTCCCAAGTTCAAGGTCCTAATTTTGCCAAGTATGATGGCATGTCTTGCCTAGTACTGCATTTGAAGTCCTATGTTGAGAAGATCAACCCCCACCGAGGCAGAAGAATTGTGGATGCATTATTTTCAAGAGAGTTTGTCAGGAACCCAATTGGAATGGTACTATCGGCTAGAAATGACCGTATCCGTTACAGGTGACTTGGCGGATGCTTTCTAGACGATATGAGTACAATGCTGAATTGACACCATGCAACTCGAGCATGTCTATGGGTCGTGTGAGAAGTTCAAAGGTATGCTCGAAGTGGAGAGATCTAGAGTAGGTTTGCCACCCTTGTATGGGAGTTGGTTGATATATTTTAGGAACAACAGGGTATTCTTCAATCATCGATTGAAACTCTTGACGGATTCTGGGGTTGATCTTGTGATGACGTGTTTGGTATCAAGAGTGGGAAGATTCAAGTAGAACATCTTCAAATCTGCGAAAAGATCTTTTGGTAGTAAGAAAAGTTAATCTTTGTGTATGGTCGGAAAAGCCGAGCCAAGACCGACCGCGCTCAATCTGTAAGGCGGTTGTGTTCTCTACATCATCACCTCGGTGAGACGGCAGTGCCAGCGCCACGAGGTTCAAAGATCGCCATCATGCCTTGCAACACATGTTGAAAGCGGTGATTACCTTGAGGATCCTCTCGGAATGTCGACACTTCCTCTCAATACAATCCTAATGCTAAGTGTGCTTACCATTCCAATAGCCGGACATAAATCTTGATGATTGTTGGGCTCACAAGAACAAGATTCAAGATATGATTGAAGCTAAGCAGTTGAGTTTGATCCTCCGTTGAGACTCGAGCGTGATCAGCGCTATGCCTAATCATGACAAGGGTTCCAATCTTTGTTGGTGCATGTTTTCAACATAGATGACTTGACCATTCCTCGTGTGGTATTAAGAAGAACTTTGCATGGCGGTGTCAATCAGGATGCTAGAGCTGTCGTTGGTGCCCATCGATGGTTGTGCATGGTTGAGAGGCGTGTTGATTGCATGATGGATAGGTGAGATACTATTAAAACCACACCGTGCGTGGTGAAGAAATATCTAGTTGATTAACAATGCAAGCGTAGCCATACCTGTGGGACACCTTGGGCAACCAAGTGGAAAATCGATTACATGGTGAAATACCTTGTTCTGAGAGATACAAGATTCCTATTGAAGATGTTAAGGTAAGGATGGGGTGTGATTTCCCGAAGACTATCTTGATGTTAACGATAAGATTTCCTCTGTGATCCACCGTGCCTGGGTGGCACCTCTCATCATTACTTCTCCAGACCCGTTCCATATTCCTCGACAAAGCTATCCTTGGAACTGGGTGATGTTTACTATCATGGCGTCAAGCAAGACCACGACCATTGAAGATCTTCTTGTTGAAGCTACCATTCACGACATTGGCAACATCTTAGGATCTAGTAAGGTGACCCGAGCCGGAAGGGTATTCTCTCGAATATCTCTCTCCAAAGACAACTGACTCAGCTCGCATTCAGCTATTCAATCCATTCCCAGAGCTAGGGAAAGAACGGTGACTCGTCACCTTTCGACGGAACTACCAAGGAAGTTCACGAAGACACCTCAAATAAGAAATGGAGGAAGAAGATTATCAAGAAGAGTGACTACAATGTTGTGGAGCAGTTGGGACAGACTCAGTCCAAAATCTCCATGCTTGCTGCTCTTGTGCTCAGGGCTCGTGCTAATGCCTTGGTGAAGTTACGAAGAATGCTCACGTGCCAAGAACACCTGTGACCAATTTGAAGTTTGTATTGCTAGCACTGCTGCAACAGCAGCTGAAGCTTCTACGATCTTGATTTGACTCTGGGAAGGAAACACAACAAAGCCTTGCACATCTACATTGAATGCAAGGGCACTACACTATCTCATGTTTTGGTGGATACCGGTTACTCTGAATATCTTACAGCGCTTTTGATCGACTTGATGTCGAAGGGTTGGTTCTGAGACCCGTGACATAATCGTGAGATCTTTTGATGGTTCTAGCGAGCAGTTCTTGGAAGCTCACTCTGCTGTTAAAGTCGGTTCCTAGACTTTTAACTCCATTCTTTGTCATGGACATCCTTCCGACCTACTCTTGCCTACTTGGGCCTTGGATACATGGGATATATTACTTCCACCACATGAGCTGAAGTACCGGTGAAAGGGAAGGTTGTTACAATATGTGTGAAGAGGAATATAGTCGATCATCTGGTCGTTCAGATACCTTGAGATGGAAGAATTCTTGAGACTCCTGTCAAGCTTTTGAAACAATACCCGAGTCATGCTGTTGACTCTCCAGTCTCTGAATTCTGTGACTCGCCTAGGATGGCCTCATTTGAAAGATGCTCGAGTTCTTTGTTGAAGGAGAAGTAGTACTATTGGGGTCGACTCCACGATCTTTTCAAATTTGACAAAGGCGGTTTAAGCTTCACCATCAATTCGAGAAGATGATCGCGTGACGTCCGGACTTCTTCCGCATCGGCCAGTGGAATCCATGCTATATGAAGGCGGCGACAACGACTTGACGTACAAGTGGATCTTCGACTCCGGATCATGGGCTCAATTGGAAGGCGAAGGCGTCATACCAATCTCCTTTAGTCGGGGTAATTGCTCTTGTTTTGTTTTGCTTTTCGTATTTCTTTATGTTTGAACAATAAACTTTGAAAGCCTAGTGCCTTGCGGGGCATCATGGCTCGTTCGAGGTTATTATCACATTGTTTCTTTTTCATTCAATAAATTCGTTGGACTTTTGCATTGATTGTTTGTTTTCTTTCTTTACTTTATCACCCCTTAAAAAGCTATGTGTTTCTTACACACCCGTGATACCTGCGATCACTCGAAGATCTAGATTAATGGCTATGCTATTGCTAAATATGACTTGATAATCGATCTACCAAGCGAAGGCGAAAGTGAGGAAGATTGTGAAGTGCCAGGAGAACTTGCGGTTGCTACAGCGGGAAGGCGAGTTATCTGACCACACGAAGAGCAAGTTGAGGTTGTGAATTTGGATCTTGACGAAAAGAAAGAGATCGAGATAGGGCGGGTCTTGAGAGCGATGTCAAAGAAAGGTTGATTCGGATCTACGAGACTACATTGAGGTTTTTCTTGGTCATACGAAGACATGCGGTTTAGACATTGATATTGTGGTGCCGATTGCGACAAAAGAAGGTTTTCTCGATGAAGCGGAAGGTTCGTCGCATCGTCTTGAGATGTCGAGAGAAAATCAAAGCCGAAGTTGTAAACAGATTCAATGTTGGATTCTTAGTGTCACCTCTTATTCGATGGGTTGCAAATGTGGTGCCCGTGCCTAAGAAGGATGGTAAAATGCGAATGTGTGTGGATTACGAGAGATCTGAACAAAGCAAGTCCGACGATTTTCCACTCCTCATTATCGATGTTACGGTTGACAAGACCGCTCGGCTGAGGTTTTCTCCTTCATGGATGGTTTCTCCGATTACAATCGGATCAAAATGGCTCCGAAGACATGGAAGACTACTTTTGTTACGGTGGGGTACTACGCTACAAGGTTATCTGTTTGAATGAAGACAGGCGCCACTTATCGAGTGCTATGGTGACATTGTTTCATGACATGATTCATCACGAGATAGAGGTCTCGTCGGCGACATGATAGCTCGCTCACGGTGAAGAAGAACATCTAGATCATTTGCGAAACTATTCGACGGGTTGAAAAGTCTGATTGAGTGAACCCCAACAAGTGCACCTTTGGAGTCGGATCAGGAAAACTCTTAGGGTTTGTTATCGGTAATAAAGGTATTGAGGTTGACCCAAGGTCAGCTATTCAAGAGATGCCGGTGCCCCACGGAAGGAAGTCGAGAGGTTTCTTGGGCGGTTGAACTACATTGCAGTTCATTGCACATAGCGCTACTTGTGAGCCAATCTTCAAGTTACTTAAGAAAGATCAAGTAGTGGAATGGAGCGCGATTGCGGATCGCTTTTGACAAGATCAAGGAGTACCTACGAATCCTCCCATCACGATGCCACTGCCGAAGAAGACCTCTTATCATGTACTTATGGTGTTAGAAATTCAATGGGGTGTGTGTTGGGGCAACATGGCCAGTGCAGTCGAAAAGAGCATGCAATATACTACCTTAGCAAAAGTTTACTGGTGTGAAACAAGATACTCCACGACTTGAGAAAACTTGCAACGCTTTGGCTTGGGTTTCGCCGACTAAGGCGGTATATGTTGACTCACACTACCTGTTGATTTCAAGATGGACGATAAAATACATATTTGAAAAGCCAGCTCTCTCGGGAAGAATAGCAAGATGGCGGATGATCTTGACGAATCGACATCGATTGCTTCTCGAGCGATCAAAGGAAGTGTAATGGCGATCATTTGGCTCGTGCCGTAGATGACTATCGATCTATCGATTCAATTTCAGACGAAGCGTTCTACTAGTCATAGATTGTGAAGAACCGAGGCCAGACGAAGGACACGAACAAGGATCGATGGACTATGGTCTTTGATGGAGCCTCAACGCGCTTAGCAATGGCATTGGCGTCATCATTACATCTCCAGGCGGGACATACTCCTTTCACCTCAGTTATGTTTCGATTGCACTAACAACATGGCGGTCTGAGCGTGCATCATGGGTCTTAAAGTGCTATTGACTTAAGAATCAAGTTCTTGCAAGTGTATGGAGACTCGACTTTAGTGATCGGTCAGTTAAAGGCGGGTGGGATCGAAACATCCAAATCTCATCGATCGAGAGCATGTTGGGTTTGATCCCTACTTTAAAGAGATTACTTTCAATCATATTCCACGAAGAAATCGGTTGGCGACGCATTGGCTACTATGTCGTCTATGTTCAAAGTCGGATGGGACAACGAGGCTCCCGGATCATCATTGAGAAGTTCGGCGAACGGTATTGTTATGAGCTTGATCAGGAGAAACCGGTACTACGGACGTGAAGAGTATCTCGAGACTCGGGAATATTCAAGCGGGGCATCTGTTAATGATAAGAAGTTCATGAGAAAGATTTGCATCAAATTCTTCCTTAGCACATCTATACAAGACCACGACTTGTGTTTACTCATTGTGTAGACGAGCGACAATGTGTATCATGGAAGAGTTACGGGCGCATTTGGTACCCACTCCGGTGGACACATAGCTAAGAAGATTTTGAGAGCAGTTACTATTGGTCCACCATGGAAGCGATTGTCACATATGCTCGATCTTGTCACAAGTGCGGTTATGCCGAACAAAGTACCGTGCCTCGGTACCTCAAATGTTTAACTTCTCCTTGGCCTTTTGCAATGTGGGGCATTGACATGATTGGAGAAATTAAGCCCTAACTTCAATGGACATCGTTTCATCCTTGTGGCAATTGATTACTTTACCAAATGGGTAGAAGCGACCTCGTTACATCTGTTACCAAGAGCGTCGTGGCTCGATTCATCAAACATAATCTTATACGTCGGTATGGCACTCCTAAAAATTATCACGCGATAATGGCTCCAATCTCAACAATAAGATGATCCTTTGAACTCTGCAGTTCAAGATCAAGCATCACAATTCTTCTCATATCGGCCTAAGATGAATGGCGTTGTGGGCGCCAACAAGAACATTAAGAAGATTATCTGAGAAGATGCGGTGACTTACAAAGATTGGCATGAGATGTTACCATTTGCTCTTCATGGTTATCGCTCTGACATGAACATCAACGAGGCGACCCTTCTCTCTCGTATCACGGTATGGAAGCCGTCCTACCGAGGTTGGATACCCTCAACGAGTCCTCAGGCGAGTTAGGCGAAGATTGGGTCGGTTCGCCTTGACGGATTAACGATTGATGAGAAGCGACTCGCGTCCATACGCCATGGACAGATTATCGAAGCGAATGATCGAGCATTTAACAAGAAGGTCAAGCATCAGTCTACCAAGTCGGTGATCTAGTAGTCAGCGCATCATTCTTCCACAAGGTGATCGAGGGAAAATGGACTCCCACCTATGAAGGACCGTTTGTAGTCAAGATTGTCCGGGGGCTATGATACTTAGCACCATGGATGGTGAACTTCCCACACCACATGAGCGGGACATAGTCAAAAATACTACGCATAAAGAGACCCGCTAGGTCGGTGACCTAAGCAAAATAAGGGCATCCTAGCGAAGCAAAAGGGTTCGGGCAAAATTTGAGATATATACAAAACATGTACACCGTAGTCGAAAACCTAAAAAGGCGGCTTGGGCAAAAGGGTATCTGGTAGGCGAAAACCCGAAAGGCGGTCTAGGAAAAGTTAGGGTTTAGCGATACGTATGTCTCTTCGGATCACCTTCTTCCGAGACTACTATCGTCATTCAAGATTCAAATGGCGAAGATCGGTCTACTCACTTTCTCTTGTGACAAGGAGATGAGATAGTTGAAATATATGAGTACTAGCATGGTTGGAACTTAACGAGATTGTTTCCGCATAGCTTTTTACCTTTCTTGTGTACAAACTACCTGGCCATACACCACATTTCAAATGAATACAAGTTCTTTCTCTTTACAATATTGTTGTTTGCATAAAGTCCAACATTTGCTTTGAATGATTATATGCACTTGACAATAAGAATCTAATCACAAACATACGAAAAGTGAACATACAAAGTGCTTTCTACGAGCTCGAGAATTGAGATGACGACGAAAATCACCAAAACATTCCCCAGAGCATGATCCCACAAATGTCTCATGACAACTTCCCACGAGCAAAAGGAATCCACAGCGATAATTCCACTCAACTAAGCAATGTTACATCGGTCTCAGCGGTAGCACCTACGCCAGTCAAGGTATTTATCCCAGTAGTATCTCGATCCTTTCCTTTTCCCCGTAGCGGTATCGGACTCGAAACTTGGTCGGATAGTGCATCGGAAGAAACTACATCTTCATTCCCGCTGAGATTACAGCGGTTCGACTCTTTAACCGGTCTCCGGAAACTACCAGTGCTCTCGGTGATATCTACTCTCAGAATCGATGGGCGCCCCTAAATTTCCTCGCGGGATCTACATACAAGGTCCCCGGATCGCCTCCCAGATTCTCCTCGGCGGGGTATATATGATATCTCCAACAACGAGCCTCTCAATCTCTACTTTCCTCAACAATATCTAGACCCAGACTTGGTCGGATAGTGCATCGGAGGAATCCGGGATATCTTTCTTCTCCTTCAAGCGGGGTTCTCACCTACTCGATTCCCAATGCAGTAAATCCTCAAGCGAATATCCGCATCTTCTTCAAGATGGATATGTTTTGAAATACCACAACATCTATCATTCATACATTACTCATAAAGTCATAATTCATGCATATGTCATTTCATATACACCATGCATCATACTTTGCATAAAACTAACAATATTCTATCAAAGCTCTTCTTGTTTTCTCCAAAGCAGTGTGATCATCCTTAAATAGGTCGAGTTAAGCCCGAATCGAGAAAACTATCGAAAGCCCTTGGTTGTCCTCCAGTAGTCGGATCGAGCCCGAATCGATGGGAAAACTATCACGAAGACCGCCTTGGTTGTCCTCCGACGAATGGTCGGGATCGAGCCCGATCGGCGGAAAACTATCGAAAGACCGCCCTTGGTTGTCCTCGACGACTAGTCGAGGATTAAGCCCGAATCGGCGGAAAACTATACGAAGACCGCCTCTGGTTATCCTCCGATATGAGCAATGGATCAACACCGATGCAGGGGAAGATATCCCCATTTGCCAACTACAACCTCCCTCGGAGTAATCGGCACGGATTTATTCGATCCTTATTATCAACGGCGACTACGAGTCTGGCGTGACTCGATTGCCTTGGATGGCATCTAAGCCCATCTCCGACTATTTGTCAACATTTCTTCACCTTGAATCTGCATATTTGGTTAAAAATCAATACAAACCAATAACTTCATTCAAAAATGAGCACAAAGTCTAACGTCGACTCCTCGGATGGCATCTTAAGCCCATCTTCATGCTCCTTCGAAATGACTACGAGCCTAGCGTCGGCTCACTCCCACATCGATCTTTCGGATGGCATCTTAAGCCCATCCCGTCAATTCTCTATCGACATTCTCGAGTCTAGCGTACAACTCATCCCCAGTGAAATATCAACTTCTCGAATGGCATCGTAAGCCATTTCGCATCATCCACCAACGCGAGTGCAAATTTTCGGGTGTACTCGGTGTTCAATCATCTTCTACCTCCAGTCACGAAAGGCAGGCGTGTCAATCTAACCCTTCGGTACAAGAAGATTGAGCAGGCGGTTGTCATACCCAAAATTTGCCCTCCATCTTCTCAAGATATTTCATACATCCATACTCGAGGATTCCTCGAGAGTTGATCAGACAAACTCTCTCCTAGATAATCAACCCAAACTAGGGTTTGGCAATTCTCAGGTCAAGATGGACTCCCAACATATCCAATGGTCTTCATGCCTCCTCATATGCTTCAAAGATTCCCCATGTCAAGTTTCAAGCTTCACAGATCAAGTTTCCTCAAACAATTGCTCAGATGGTTGAAAATCAGTTGTATTGGACAAAAAGTCAACTATGGTCAACATACAGTCAAACTTCATAATTTTTGGTCAACATCCTCATTTTGAAGTTACATTCATCATTAAGATCAAGGGTTGATCATGATTCATCAAGAAAACTCAAGATTTGCTCAAAAGTCAAACTTTCTAAATTAGGGTTTCTAGATGAAAAGTCAACTGAACTTTGATTGATCATAACTTCTTCATACTTTCTGAAATTTTCCACCACCTCTTGTTTTGAAGGAAATTCAATTCTCTACAACTTCATGTCTCACAAGAATGTCCAAAAAATGCTTCATTTGAGAGGTATAGCTCAAAACATTACAGGTCATTTTCAAAGTCAACAAAAAGTCAACTTTTTGTTTTGACGATATATTGAGCATGGAAACTCCAATTGAGATGAGACAAAAAAGGTTGGTTAGAGGACTCTTAGAGCTTTCCAAAAAAGTCCAAGAACACTCAAAAATGTGGAAAATTGAGCAAGATACACTATTCAGAAGTTGGGCAATTTTGGACATTGCACAAAGGACATTTGGTCAAAATGCAAAATTTTCCAAATGGGCCTAAAATATTTTGGTCCAAACTTGTTCATGACATTATTCTTGACCCATAAATGCTTGGCCATGGTAATTTTCTATTTTTGTGATTTATATTTGAATTTTAAAACATTTAATTCAAAATTAAATCATATAAAATATTAAAATAAGATATTTTTTGAAAAGGATTGGATTTATATTCTCCTTGAAGTCCAAGAAAGCCCATAATCCTTACCAAATTCGTGATAGCATGCATATGGAAAGAAAAAAATCAAGTTTTTAAGGAAATTTGATTTGTTTTAAATGGAAAATATTGCACAATCAAGGATCAATCTTCTTTGCTTGATTTTTCTCTCCAAATCCTCTCTATAAATACCAAGCATCACAGCCAGCAAGCGACAGGAAACCCTAGCTCAAGCCAAACCCTTGTTCTTGCAAAATTTTTCCAAGAAACTTGAAAATTCGAGTTTTGTTTTCCAGCCCTTTCCAGCCTCTCTCAAGCACTCAAATGTGTTCTAAGGGTAAGTTTGAGTAAGAATACATTATTGGCATTGATCAAACCATCCAGAATCGATGCATATACATACATACATATTCAAAACTTTTTGATTTTTGCATTTGATTATTCTGCTTGTGTTAATCGTTTCTAATGCCTTTTTTGTGTTCATGAGACTCCATAGGCTCGATCTGGGCAATCGTTATTGGTTTTGAACGTCAGAATTGCCTTATGCCATTACTAGGGTTTTTAGAACTGTGAGCTTCGAATCTCAAATGCAGGCGATTCAAAGGCGAGACCACCATTGGATTCATGAGACCCGATTTAGGGTAGCCTTAATCGACTTTGAATATCGTATTTTGTAGGTTAGGAAATCGGTGGCCGGAGAAGGCAATAGCTAGGGCTCAGCGTCGTGACTTCGGTTTGGCCGTGCGGATGGCGTGGCGGGATAGCAGCGTTCGATTAGCTCTCTCTTTCCACATGGACCCAGCGTCTTGACTTTGATTTTCAACTCCTCGGCGTCATCACTTATGTTGATTTGTTTCCAGCTTTTCAAACATCAAACGCCACTTGTCCCAGTGGTTAAGGCGTTTCCTGTGCAAAGATACTCTCCAGGGGCATGAGTTCGATTCAGCCTGGGACCGGTTCCATTCTTTTTCTTTACAAACTTCAAACTTTTCATTTTCTATTTTTATTTTATTTAATATTTGCATGTTATTTTAGTTAATTTCATATTTTGTTTCTGCATTTAAAAATCATCAAAAATTAATTTTCTTTTTACATTATTTTCATAAAATCTTTATTTAATTTATAAAATTAAAAAATACAATTTTGCATGCATATTAATTTTTATTCATATTTTTGCATTTTAATCACTTTTAATTCATTTAAATTATTAAATTGCATCTAAAAATCCCAAAAATTTATTTTAGCATATTTATATTATTTCGATGTAATAATTTTCTCATATAAAATTTGCATTTTCTAACATTTTTCTCTTATTCGATTCATATCGTATTTTAGATTTCTCATTCCTTCTGAGTTGATCCGATTCGACGATTCTTTCTTTATCATTTTATTTTTCAATAATGTTGTCTATGGGATGTAATAGTTTAAATTAGGACTTTATTTTACGCATTTTTTTAAATTATGTATACGCCCCAAAGCCATGTAATAGCGTGGGACATTTACCTTTCGCACTTTACATTCCGCATTTTTAATTTCCGCACCCTATAAGCGCTAGTAACTAGGCGTGCATGGCAAGATAATAACGAACATAGCCCACTAATTTGCAAGATAAAATACTTGAAATCAACACACTTCTTTCACACACGCACCCTTAGGGTAATTCTCTCTCGTTGCCTTCTGAATTCAAAATGGTCATGTCCCTCGAGCGTAGGGGTATTCTAGCACCGTTGCCTTCAAACAAATCATCATAGTCCCTTGATACAAAGATCATAAGACCCACGATGTCGCTTCCGAATACATGATCTTGACCCTCGATTGTAAGCCTACGAAAATGATGATAGGCCCTGAATGTGCTAGGATACTTCCTACAAGTTGCCTTCTATGACCATCCGATGTCCCTTGAATGTCCGCTTACATCCAGCGAATGGAGCTACCTACTAACTAATGGTGCGGCTGGCTATTCTAAAGGAGCGTAAAGTATGAAAGCGACCAATTACGGTGGGTAAATAAGTCTTTTGTTGCTTGCTCTAAACAAATGCTTTTCACACACACTCTTTTTCAAAGTTCAAACTCTTTTCAAAACAAAACATTTAGAACACTTTGTATACACTCCTATATGAGTCATTACAAAGTCAATGAAATGCCTTTTTCAAAATATTTTTGTCAAACACCTGAAAGCAATTTTAAGTGATCTAGAGCAACTAGAGCAGTAGAATAAGCTGCGGATGGAAAGGGTGCTAATACCTTCCCTTTTCATAACCTTCTCCCTTACTCGAGAATCTAAGCGAAGGTCTTTTTACGTACTTTTACCTTCCTTAATTGGATAAAAATAAAAGTCGGTGGCGACTCTTGCTATCCGCACATTTGCGATACAAAATCACTAAAAGTCAGTTCACCGTGTTACACACTTCACCTACTTTCTCAACAATCTGATAAGGACCAATAAAATGCGGAGTCAACATACGTGACTTCAATGCTCTACCAACACCCGTTACAGGAGTAACCTTCAAAAACACATGGTCTCCTTTCTCAAACTTAAGATCCTTTCTTCTCTTATCATGGTAACTCTTTTGACGACTATGGGCTATATTCATCTTTTCCCGGATCATCTTAATCTTATACGTAGTCTGTTTAACTATATCAGGTCTAACCACGACACTCTTACCCGATTCATACCAACACAAAGGCGTCCTACACCTCCGTCCATACAAAGCATTAAACAATACCATTCCAATACTTGAATGAAAATTTTTGTTATAAGTAAACTCAATCAAAGGAAAATATTTATCCTAAGCACCTTCTTGTTCCGAAACACAAGCTCTCGAAAGATCTTCACGCAATTGAATCGTCCTTTTAGTTTGACTATCAGTTTTCGGATGATACGCTGAACTCAGACGCAACTTCGTGCCCAAAGCATCTTGAAATCCTTCCCAAAAATGAGAAGTAAATCTCGGTTTTCTATCGGAAACAATACTCGACGAAACATCATGCAAACTCACAACTTTCTTAATATACAACTTAGAAAACCTTTTCATAGGGTAATCCATCAAAATCGAAATAAAGTGAGCATATTTTGTCAATTTATCCACAATAACCCAAACAACATCATTACTACTCAGAGTCCTCGGAAAACCAGAAACAAAATCCATAGAAATATTATCCCACTTCCACTCAAAAATGGATAACGGTTGCAACAATCCAGACGATTTCTGATGTTCAATCTTAAACTTCTGACATATCAAACAAGAATACACAAACTCTGCAATATCCTTCTTCATACCATACCACCAAAATAACTTCCTCAAATCTTGATACATCTTAGTATCTCCAAGATGAATACTCAAACCACTATGATTTCCTTCATCAAGAATCCTCTTCTTCAAATCTCCAACATCGAGAATGCAAACTCTATAACGACTCCTCATGATACCATTCTCATCAATTCAAAAATCACCACCTCGGCCTTGATTGATCAACGTCAACTTATCCACCAAAACCAAATCAGATTTCTGACCTTCTCGGATTTCATCCAAAATAGCACTAGTAAGCTTCAACATACCAAGCTTAACACACTGTTGCACCCCAAAATTTGCCCTCCTATCTCGATTTTACCTGGCTTAAGCTCCGCATCCATCTGCATACACGTCCATTAGGTCATTGACATTAAATAGTCATTCATCGATTGCATATGCATCTTTTCGTTGTATTTAAATTGACCAAAAGTCAGTTCAAATTGACGTTTGCATCGTTTTATAGTTATAAAATACCCGATATTTCAGTTCATTCATTTTTATCTCCTTACCTGTTTACTGTGTCATTTTAAGTTGATTATATGTCGATGATATCAATATTTCAGTTTTATAAACAGATTGTTAAAGGCGATTTGACACTGTACGAAAATTAGTTGGAAAAATATTTCAAGTTTTCGCCTCTAACTCACTGCTTTATGAATCTACGTGTCGCGTAGATCATGAAAATATGCTCTCTCTAATTTTTCGATACATTTCGAAGTTTTGTTTTTTACCGTAAGTGTTTTAAAATCAGGTATTCTTTATTATCGTTTTATTTCAATTTTAATTATTTCGATAATTTTTCTTTAATCTTTGAAACCCGTAGTTTATTTTAATATGCTCATTTTATTTTTTTGGATAATTTAGTGTTCGAATTTATATCATTTTTAACAATTTTAGGTATCAATTTTTTATCTCAAAAAATCAAACAAAAAATACTTTTGGGCTTATTATTTTTAAGTGACCCACTTTTGTGGCCCATTTAATCATGAGGGGCATTTTTGGTATTACTTAAAAATTGCTAAACCCTATTTTCTTTGCTATATATATATGTGTTAATGTTACAAGAAAGGGGAGCCAAAATTGGAAACACAGAGAGGCGGAGAGATCCGTTAAAAATCTGAAATCCAAGTTCAATAAAGGAAAATCTCCTATGTTTCTCTCCTTCGCCGATTCTCTCCACCACACCCTCTCCACCGTGTCACTGTTCTTCCCAGCCGCCGTAACCATCAAAACAGCATACTCCCTCACTTCCATAAACACTCACTCCGTTTAAACCGGACCTCACTTCAACCCCCATCGTTCTACATCCGCCCTAATCTCCTCGCCGTTTCCATCAACACCATATCATCATCTTCACAACCCCCTTCACCGTTGCTTCCATACTCCTTCTCTCATACCATCATCTTATTCTCCTCACTGTTTCCCTCAGCTTTTCCTTCATTCCGCCGTACCTCAACCTCACTGCTAATTCTGTCACCACCCCTGTTCACACCGCGACACACTCCTCGCCTTCTCGCCTCTGTTCCGGCGACCTCAACCACACATCCTTTCCACCATCGTAAATCCCCAAACACCATCGTGCTCCATCCTCACCGAATTCCCTCTGTCTCGTTTCCTCTGCCGTGAACCGCCCAACAACCTCAAAACAACATACACCCTGTGTCCTCTTCACCATAACTGATTCTCCGCTCAACACATCTGCCTCGGTAACTTCCTCCGTCAATCTCAATCAACAACTGAAAGGGGCTTCAATATCAGTTCTGATTTTCTGCGACAACACTACAACGGATCCATCCATACCCGTCTACTCGCCTTCGAACACGCCTTCATTATGCTATCACGCTAGCGACAGAACTCAAAGCGTCCCACAACTCTTTCGTCATTCTCGGTAAATTTCAATGTCGCATTTAATTATTTCTTGGTTTTATGCAGTTGTGATGTTGTAGATGTTGTTATTGATTAAGTTGTGAATTGGTCACAAATTCTGAATTCCGTTTTCAATGTTGGAATTGGTCCAACAGTTTACCGTGAAACTATCATGAAAATTGATAATAACGTTTTGGTTAGTATGATTAATCGTAGAAAGTGTTGTTTGTGTGTATGATAATGATATTGAGATCAATTGGGCTATAATAAAAAATGTTGAAGTTGTTAATGTGTTGCTGAATCATAGATATGTCGGTATTTTTCCTGTTTCTTAGTTGAAATCAAATGACAAAGTTCGTTTTAGATATAGTAATATCTCTCGATTTAAGATTCATTTTGTTAATGGTTTGCATAAGATATTCTTGACTTGTTGAAGTATGCTTGTAATGCCGAATTGGAGCAAGAAATGTTGTTTGTGATATCATGTTTATTGCCATACATTTTGAGTCGATTTTAGATGGAATTAGTTTCTTTGTACAAGTGTACATGGCTTCCCGGCTTGGTAAGTGTGTGAAAATATACAAGTTGGTTGATGATTCGTGGTTGATTAAGTTTGTCTTAACATTTGTTTGCGTTTGCCTTTGAGTTTATGTGGTTTTGATCGATATTTTGAGTGTTTTCTTAAGATAATAGTTGCTGCCCGTTTCCGGTTCATGTGGTTGAAATGGGTTTAGAACTCAATTTTCCATGTTTCGATTGACTAATAGCATGAGTTCTTTGGTTAGTCCATTTGTGAATCGATAATCATGAATAAATTCTTGATTCTTGAATTTTTCATTCATTCATATAAGTTGCATTCGATTTTAATATCTTGCTTATTAACCATGTTTATATTATTGCCATTTCATTTCGATTTTCATCTCACTCATGCTACTAACGAATTTGTTACTTGTGAATGCATTCAAGAAAATTCAAACATCATTCCATCATAGAATATATATACCTTTCTCCATTTACATTTTTATTATAATTATTCTACTACTTCAATATAGTATTTAGTTATGTATTTTTAGTATTGTAAATATAATTATATAGTATTTCTATTTTATATTTAATATTGTAAATACAATTATACTACTTTTATTCATATATTTTATTTGGTTCATTTTATAAATTCAATTACATTGTAATTATTATTTTTGTGTTACGATTTTGAATTTGGAATTTAATTCAACCTTCGAATGAATTTGAACGCAAATATATCTATTCTTCGTATAGTTTTTGTTTGTATCTTGAGTGATGTAGGAGCCTTCATTTGGTATTCATCCGATGCATCAAGCCTTATCCGATCTTGAAGATTACTTGGAGCTCAACTCTTGCACAACATAAAAGCTATTTATTTATTCAAATTGATTCGATTTGGTTGTATATATCCTTGTTCATGAACATGTACCCTCATTCCTCGTGTGTTCTGATTACCGTTTAATTATGCGTTTATCATATTAGAACACATAGCCTCCTCTTGGGCTCCTCATCAAGAAACAGGTAAACATACACAATGCACACCTGCACACATTCATAGTTTGGTCCTGGGCTTTTCTACAGCGACAACTATTCGATCGATTGTTCCAATCGGTCGTTTAGAATACTAGTGTCACGCTAGTCCCACTTTTAGGAGCATACACAAAGCCACTTTGTATGGGCTCGCTTATTTTCCTAATTGGATTATTCTATCCACAACCAAACCCCTAAAGCACTTTCAAATCAAAAATAATTAATTGAATTTGTTTTTCCTTAAATCAATTTTTCTACAAAAAAAAGAACATTTGGATAAGATTTGTTTCAATTGTTAGATGTTAGCCTAACGATTAAAACGAATCGAAGTTTCTAGTTTATTAGATGATAGCCTAATAAATTAAGAAACTTCAATCCATGTTCTAAAACAAAAAAATATAGTGTTATGGCATTTAATTAAATTGTTGGATGATAGCCCGACGATTTAATTAAATTTAAAGTATTTGGGCCATTAGATGATAGCCTAATGACTTAAATACTTTTATTCCATACACTTAATAAATGTGAACTTTGTTTCACCTCACCTTTTTCATAATAAAGATTTTGGATGAGAGATGATTGGCCGAGCCCCCTCACCAATCTCGAGTATTCGAATCGTTAGATGATAGCCTAACGTTTTGGTACTTGTCATCTACAATTAAAATAAATTTAACCCATTCAAATCCTTTTTCACTCATATGCGATCATCAAAAACATTTCAATTAAAATCAATACAACCAATTCAAACATTTTCAACAAGAACTACGGAGTTTTGACTTTCCCATTGCACGAGGGAATACGTAGGCACGCGGTTTCGAAACCGTGTCAAACTCAAAATAATAATAAACAAACCCCTTTTCTTCTTTCTTATTTATAATTTAGAAATTAGCGAATACACAAACAAACACGCGCGAGCTAAATGGGTCCCATCGAGTACGATGGACGTAAGAGGTGCTAATACCTTCCTCTTGTGTAACCGACTCCCGAATCCATCCTTTTTGGTCTTGTAGACCGCCTTATCCGATTTTTGTGGGTTTTATCTATATTTTCCCATTCTTTCTAGAACAAATAAAATTAGATGGCGATTTCATTGTTTTTGAAAATTTAAATGATTTTTGAAAAACGAGTTGCTTCACACACGAAGAAGTGTCTTCACAAACCAAACTCAAATCTCGAAATTGCTCAAGTAAATCCAACTCTCGCACCACCAGCATCAACATATGCAAAGACTTCCTACTCAAAGCATCAGCTACAACATTCGCTTTACCCGGATGATCATTCAAACCAAAATCATAATCCTTCAAGAATTCCAACCACCTTCTCTGCCTCATATTCAACTCTTTCTGATCGAACAAATACTTCAAACTTTTATGATCTCTAAACACCTCAAATCTCAATCCAAACAAATAATACCTCCAAATCTTCAAAACAAACACAACTATAGCCAACTCTAAATCATGTGTCGGATAATTCCTCTCATGAACTTTAAGTTGCCTTGAAGCATAAGCTACCACTTGCCCATTCTGCATCAATACACCTCCCAAACCAATCAAAGAAGCATCACAATACACCACCAATGGTTCTGTCGGATTAGGCAAAATCAAAATAGGAGCGGTTGTCAACCTTCTCTTAAGTTCTTGAAAATTAGCTTCACACTGCAAAGTCCAAATGAAAGCTTGACCTTTCCTTCTCAACTACGTCAATGGTAACACCAACTTAGAAAAACCCTCGATAAATTTACGATAATAACCCACCAAATCAAGAAAACTTATAATCTCAAAAACAGATTTCAGAGCTTCCCATTGAGGTACAACTTCAATCTTAGTCGGATCCACAAAAATACCACCACTCAAAATCACATGCCCAAGCAAACTCACTTCCTTCAACCAAGACACACACTTAGAAATCTTAGCATACAACTTCTTCTCCTTCATCATAGATAACACAATTATCGAATGCTCAGCATGATCTTCCTCGCTCTTGGAATAAATCAAAATATCATCAATAAACACAACAACAAATTTATCCAAATACTCATGAGAAATCATGTTCATATATTCCATAAATACACCAGGAGCATTAGTCACACCGAACGGCATTACAAAATACTCATAGTGACCATACCTTATCCTAAAAGCAGACTTCTGAATATCCTCAGCCTTCACACGAATCTGATGAGATCCATACCTCAAATCAATCTTACTAAAAACACAAGAACCAACCAACTGATCCATAAAATCATCAATCCTCAGAAGTGGATACTTGTTCTTGATAGTGACCTTGTTCAGTTGTCTATAATCAACACACAGCCTCATGGAACCTTCTTTCTTCTTAACCAACAAAACAGGTGCACCCTACGATGATACACTCGGACGAATAAACCTCTTCTCAAGAAAATACTCAAGTTGACTCTTCAACTCTTTAAACTCATAAGCAGACATTTGATACGAAGCCATCTAAACAGGACTAGTTCCAGGAACCAAATCAATCAAAAACTCCACTTCACGTTCTAGCGTCAAATCACTTACATCTTCAGGGAATACCTCAGGAAAATCACAAAAAATAGGCAACTCACCCATAGTTCCCTTCTCACTAAGATCCAACTTTTCCAACAAAGCAAACAACACAGCAACATCTTTCAAACATTCATCTACTTGCTTAGCAGACAAAAACAAATCTCTCTCGACACCAGAATCAAGAAAGATAATTGACTTATCAAAAAAATTGATGCAAACATGATTGTATTCATACCAAGAATCACATCCAATTGATCCAATGGAATACAAACTAAATCCATCTGAAAATCTCTACCAAAAATACTCAATGGACAATTCAAACATGCAACAGAAGTACAAACAGAACCCATAACAGGAGTATCAATAATCATATTCCCATGCATATATGAAAAATTAAGATTCAACCTCTTAATACAATCCAAAGATATAAGAGAATGCGTTGCAACAGTATCAATGATAGTAATAAAAGGTGTACCATTAATAAAGCACGTATCTCAGATTAGTCTATCCTCAGCAGCAGTCTCAGCACCAGACAATGCAAACACTTTCCCTTTAGCTTGCTCCTTCTTTGGATTTTCACACTTGGAACTAATGTGCCCTTGTTCACCACAGTTATAACAAGTCATATTCGCACCAACTCTACAATCATTAGTTTTGTGACCCAACTTGCCACACTTGAAACACTGCACAGTATTCTTCCCATATTCGATACTATAATGCCCCTCGACACCACACTTGAAACACTTGATCATAGTAGAAGCTCCTCCCTAACTTGACTTCTTGTCATGACTAGCTTGATGTTTCTTCTTGTCATTATATGACTTCCCCCAAAATTGACCCTTTCCTTTCCTATCATTCATCCTTATAGTAAGAAGCATTATCCCTATTATCCTCATCATAAATCCTACTCTTATTCACCAATTCAAAAAATGAGCAATTTGTTGATAACCAATAGCCTTCAAACCATTCACAAACTTCAAACACTTAGATCTTTCAGCATTAGCAGTATTGTAATGAGGACAATACTTAATCATCTCTTGAAATCTTGCAGCATACACAACTCTTGTGCCATTACCCTACTTCAACTCAAGAAATTCCACCACTTTCTTGGCACGCACATCTTCCGAAAAATATGTCTCCAAGAAAGCATCATGGAAAATATCTCAAGTGACCTAAATACCTTCTTCATCAAATCTCTGAACAGTGTTTCTCCACCAATCTTCAACTTCCTTTTCCAGCTTATGTGTACCAAACTGCACCTTCTACACATCAGTATAACTCATAACTCGAGAGATCTTCTTAATTGCCTTCACCCATGCTTGCGCTATATCTGGTTCAGGCTCGCCCTCAAATATAGGAGGATTGTTCCTTTGAAACTTCCCCAAAGCACGAAACTCATCTTCCTCACCTCTGTTACCAATATTGACCTGCGGCTGATTCCCAATCGCACCGGCCAACATCTCCAATGCCTCAGCAGTCGTATCATCATTCCTTCCAGCAACCATTATCCTAAGACACCCGACAACAACAAACAACAGTATCTATTATTTCAGACACACAAATCAAATACAACATGAATTAAATTCATTAGTAACTTGGCCACTAACCGATCATTACTCTGATACCACTAATGTAACACCTATTTTTTAACCCAAAATAAATATGACATGTATCAGAGTAAAATAGTATGCATACATACAAAGGGTGTCACATGTCGTTTTCCACACAATAGAAAACCAAAAATACAAACATTAACATGCACCTGGTCATAAACCATAATACATATTTAAATTTGATGCTTCAACAAATTATGCATATTACAACGGAATATTTCTTTTAGCAGATACTATCAATGATTATACCCCATACTATAATCATTAAACATCACAACAACGGATTCATAACATAATCAAGTCATATGAATCCAAATATCGGCCCCAAGGTCACATCACATATTATCTCAACATATAAATCTAAATCAAATGAGTATACTGACGGGTAAATTCTGCAAGTGCACGGAGACCAATGTCAACCTACTGTAAACTATCGTTACTTTGTAAAGCAAAGGATAATGAATAATTGAATTTTGGGGGAAACTAAGAACTAAAACAGAAATAAACAAACTTAGGAAATAATACTAAAATGAGGTCGGGATATGATTTCTGTGTTCCTGAAGGACTTATAGAAAACGGGTACTAATTACAACTATAACTTATTTCCATAGAATATACAAACCTAAAGACTCCGCCTCACGCTCTCGCGGTATTAACTAAAGTCATGCTTCTTAATCCCAGGATTTTGCTCTTGCTCGCCCGGTAACTAAGAAATATATTTCGAAAGCCAATAATATCCTAAACACATCAAAAGAGCTCTCGTTGTATTTAGATTTGTTGCCTAATTTCCACTATCTGGTTCGATTCCCACGCTCTTGTAGTGTCGGATCTTACCTTAATTGATTCCTCACTCTCGTGACAAAATCGTGTTAAATAACCTCTCAATCTCGTGACAAAGCTATCTAAGTTAGATTTGGAAATTAAAACCAAAATAGAACTCTAATAAAAAATTCACACCTATTATTTTCTAGTGATTCCTATTAACAACGAAGATTCTCATATATCGAACTCAAGGATAATTATTCGGACATGGACAGGAAAATAAACATGCAATTGCGATAATAAAACATAAAGATAAACATGATTTAGAAATTAAATTAGAAAACAATAGCAGTGAATAAAAAACTTGGAATTAAACAGATGCCAACTTTCAATACACCTGAAAGCTTCAAATCAAAGTACATAAATTAAATGCAGAAATAAAATCCTAAACTAATTCTTAATAGCCCCCAGAAATCTGGAAAGCTATTACTTTTACATGGCGGAAGTAAACTTCCTAAAAACTAAACGAAAATTATTCTAGCTATGCGAAGAGAAAAGAGCGAGAGAGAGCGATCAAATGAGGCCAGAGTGACTCTATTTATAGAGTTGAAGTTTGTTGAGAAATAGGAACTCGTTGGCGTGAAGCTCGCTCTCCTCCTGGACATCCTCTTGCAAAAATATCCTTATAGGGGTCCCTAGGGCTTGTAACGGTCGTTATAGCTTGCTTGTTGAGAGAATCTCGCATTCTAACGTGTAACGGTCGCTATGGGAGGTGTGACGGTCGTTACAAGATTGCTTGGTGAGAAAGCTTCGCCTTGTGATGCGTGGCGACCGTTATAGCTTTCTTGAGGTGTTGTGACGGTCGCTACAAGGCTTGTTGGGATGAGGGATGCGTCTTCGTGGGTTGGGCCTGCGTGCGTGTTGTGACACCCCGATTTAATTCAAAAATTAAATAAATAGGAATTTAATTATTTAATTAATTAAAGACTTGATTATTTATATTTTCGGAATTAATGGGATTAATTAAAGAAAAGAAGAGAATGGAGGTGTGAGGTGTAATTAAGGGTGTGAGGAGTAAATTACTCTACACATACTAATTACCATTTATTTTATTTTATTGGAATAAATAAAGGAACATTAAAAGGAATATAAAAAGGAAAAGAAAGAAAAATAGGTCTTTTTGGAGAAAAGCTATTATAAGAATTGGAAAAGAGAAGAGAGAAAAGCCGAGAGAAATCGAAGATCATCGCGAGGTAAGGGGTGATTTCGTTCGGTTAATATGCTTTATGGGTTTTGGGAATCAAAGGGATAATTGGGTATGTTAGGAAGTTTGAATTTTGATGATTATAAGTTATAGGAATAAACCCTATTTTGTGTCGGTGTTTGGAATTAGGATCATTAGTATGTCAAATAATTGATAGGGATGAATAAACCATGTTGTTTGATGTTATAATGGTGTGAAATGATCATGAAATGGTGTTCCTACTGTCCCAATTCGTATTTGAAAGTTTGGAAATGATAATGGATGCAAAATCTTTGTCAAAAGTAGCGAAAATCTTGTCATAGGTCGTGGGAACCATTCCTGTGAGGAGGAACCGAGTTCCAGTGTTATTTTCAAAAGCTGAAGTTTTGCACTCGAGAACAGTTCTGTATAGGTAGGAACCGGGTTCCCATACAAAAACCAGGAGTGAGATTTTCAACTTTCAGAACCGGTTCTGTATAGGTAGGAACGGGTTCCTTGAGTATTTTCAAAATTTCTAAAACTTTAAAATTCATATTTTCTAAACCGTAACTCGATTCAGTGCCGTTTTCGTTATTTCTTAAATTTAAATACTATCTTTCAAAATGGAAAAATATTATTTTGCTAAAAATTATTTTAAAAGTCGAGCTCCGATTTTTGAAAAGAGTGATTAGTTAAGGGTAATGGAGAACTGTTACAATTGGTCTAAGTTACTGGATGAAATATTAATGCTTACTATGTTGTATCTTGATATTCATTATGATTGAATGTGATACATTGATGAACTGGCATTGTGTGATATATGTTGATATCATGATCTGAGAATTAATGTTGCATGCTTTTATGACACATGCATACGCATTTGTTGTTTATGGTCCATTCCCATTGTGCGGAAGTGAACTGGTTGGGCCAATAGACTTACTCGGAGGTTGAGGTAGTGAGGCTGGATTCTTGACCCAATAGCTATGGGTGAATCATGAATTTACACTGTCTTTCCACATGTAAACGGAGCGGTGTGTGAACTCGATTCACGTTTTGGTACCACATGCATAGAGTCTGCATAAGCCATATGATAGAAATAATCAGAAATCTGGAGGTTGGAAGAAGCCTAGTGGGGGAGACTCTGGTTCTTCTAGTTCTTTCGTAAAGTGTTACAGATGTGGTGAATTGGGTCACCGAGCTCCTGAATGCAAGAATGATGCGAGGAAGTGCAACAATTGTGGAAGATTTGGTCATCTAGTTGCCGAGTGTAGATCTAGAAGGATAACATGTTACAACTGTGGTGAAGAAGGACACACTCGTCCGCAGTGTACTAAACCAAAGAAAGAGCAAGCTGGTGGGAAGGTGTTCGCTTTGTCAGGATCAGATGTTAAGCCTAATGATCGGTTGATTAAAGGTACATGTTTTATTAATGGCATACCTTTAATAGCAATTATTGATACTGGAGCGACACATTCTTTTATTTCTTTGGATTGTGCTAAGAGATTAAATCTGGAAATTTCTAACTTGGATGGAAGTATGGTTATTGACACTCCTGCGTCGGGTTCAGTGACTACTTCGTATGTTTGTAGGAATTGTCCTATTGTTATTTTTGATAGAGGTTTCGGTATGGATTTAGTGTTCCTACCTTTAGAACAACTCGATATTATCCTTGGAATGAACTGGTTGGTCTTCAACCAGGTTCATATCAATTGTTTTGAGAAGACAGTCTTATTTCCTGAAGAAGTTAAGGTGGAAGATGAGACTATGTCAGTTAAGCAGATAAATTCCGCTGTTAGAGATGGTGCTATGGTGTTTATGTTATATTCTTCGACGGAAGTGAAAGGAAAGGCTAAGAGTGGAGAATTACCTGTGGTTAATGAATTTCCAGAGGTGTTTCCGGAAGATGTTAGTGAGCTACCACCTGAGAGAGAAGTGGAGTTTGCTATAGATTTGATTCCTGGAACTAGTCCGGTGTCGATGGCGCCTTATCGCATGTCGGCATCTGAGTTGTCAGAGTTGAAGAAGCAATTAGAAGAGTTATTGGAAAAGAAGTTTATTCGGCCTAGTGTTTCACCGTGGGGTGCGCCGGTATTGTTGGTTAAGAAGAAGGAAGGTACAATGAGATTGTGTGTTGACTGCAGGCAATTGAATAAAGTGACAATCAAGAATCGGTATCCATTACCGAGGATTGATGATTTGATGGATCAGTTGGTCGGAGCTTGCGTATTTAGAAAAATTGATCTGAGGCCTGGATATCATCAGATTCGTGTTAAGGCGGAAGATATTTAGAAGACTGCATTCAGAACGAGGTATGGGCATTATGAATATTCTGTTATGCCATTTGGAGTTACTAATGCACCTGGTGTGTTTATGGAGTATATGAACAGGATATTTCATCCGTATCTTGACAAGTTTGTGGCGGTGTTTATTGACGACATCCTGATCTATTCAAAGAATGATGAGGAGCATGCAAAGCATCTTAGGATTGTATTGGAATTATTGAAGGAGAAGAAACTTTATGCGAAGTTGTCTAAATGTGAGTTTTGGTTAAGCGAAGTGAGTTTTCTTGGTCATGTGATTTCTAAGAATGGTATTGTTGTTGATCCTACAAAAGTAGAAGCGGTATCTCAGTGGGAAGCGCCGAAGAATGCTTCAGAGATTCGTAGTTTTCTTGGTCTGGCAGGTTACTACAGGAAGTTCATTGAGGGATTTTCGAAGTTAGCTTTACCATTGACTAAGTTGACGAGAAAAGGTCAAGCATTTGTTTGGGATATAGATTGTGAGAAAGGATTCCAAGAATTGAAGAGGAGGTTGACTAGTGCTCCGATTTTAATTTTGCCGAATCCGGAAGAATCTTTCGTAGTGTATTGTGATGCGTCTTTGATGGGTTTAGGAGGTGTTTTGATGCAAGATAGGCAGGTTGTGGCTTATGCTTCAAGACAATTGGAGACTCATGAAAGGAATTACCCGACTCATGATTTAGAGTTGGCAGCTGTTGTGTTTGTGTTGAACTTGTGGAGACATTATCTGTATGGTTCACGATTTGAAGTGTTCAGTGATCATAAGAGCCTGAAGTATCTCTTTCATCAGAAAGAGTTGAATATGAGGCAGAGGAGATGGTTAGAGTTTCTCAAGGATTATGATTTTGGTTTGAATTATCATCCTGGTAAGGCAAACGTTGTGGCAGATGCGTTGAGCAGGAAGTCCTTGCATATGTTGATGTTGATGGTTCATGAATTGGATTTAGTGGAACAATTCAGAGACTTGAGTTTGGTATGTGAAACTACTCAGAATAGTGTGAAATTGGGCATGTTGAAGCTGACTAGTGGTATCTTGGAAGAGATTCGAAATGGACAGAAATCTGATGTTGGTTTGGTGGATAAGCTGACATTGATTAACCAAGGTCAAGGAGGCGAGTTCCAAATTGACGAGAATGGCGTTATGAGACTTGGTGATAGAGTGTGTGTTCCGGATGTTGCTGAGATTAGAAAAAGTATCTTGGAAGAAGGACATCGAAGTGGGTTGAGTATTCATCCTGGTGCTACTAAGATGTATCATGATTTGAAGAAATTATTTTGGTGGCCTGGAATGAAAAAGGAAATTGCCGAGTTTGTGTACGCATGTTTGGTTTGTCAGAAATCAAAGATTGAACATCAGAAGCCGTCGGGATTAATGGAACCGTTGTTTGTTCCGGAATGGAAATGGGATGGAATTTCAATGGATTTCGTGTCTGGTTTGCCGAGGACGACGAAGAACTGTGATTCTATTTGGGTCATTGTCGACCGATTGTCGAAGTCTGCTCACTTTATTCCGATAAGAATGGATTATCCGATGGAGAGGTTGGCAGAATTGTATGTTGAGAGGATTGTAAGTTTTCATGGTATTCCGTCTAGCATTGTGTCGGATAGAGATCCGAGGTTTACCTCTAAGTTCTGGACAGGATTGCAGGAAGCTCTGGGTACTAAGTTACGATTGAGTTCCGCATATCATCCACAGACAGATGGTCAGACGGAGAGGACGATTCAGTCGTTAGAAGATTTGTTGAGGGCTTGTGTGTTAGAGAAAGGTGGAGCTTGGGATAGCTATTTGTCGTTGATAGAGTTTACCTACAATAATAGTTTTCATTCGAGCATCGGTATGGCTCCGTTTGAGGCATTGTATGGTAGGAGATGTCGGACACCGTTGTGTTGGTACGAATCTGGAGAAAGTGTTGTGATTGGACCAGAGATTGTTCAACAAACTTCAGAAAAGATCAAGATGATTCAGGAGAAGATGAAGGCTTCTCAGAGTCGTCAGAAAAGTTATCATGATAAGAGGAGGAAAGATCTTGAGTTTAGTGAAGGAGATCATGTGTTCATGAGAGTTACTCCAATGACTGGTATTGGTCGAGCCTTGACGTCAAAGAAGTTGACTCCGCGCTTTATTGGTCCGTTTCAGATTACTAAGAGAGTTGGGAAAGTTGCTTATCAGATCGCTTTACCGCCGTCACTTGCGAATTTGCATGACGTTTTCCATGTATCTCAGTTGAGGAGGTACATTGCGGATCCGTCTCATGAGATTCAAGTAGATGATGTACAGGTACGAGATAATTTGACTGTTGAAGCAGTGCCTGCGAGAATCGAAGATCAAAAAGTGAAGCAACTGCGTGGTAAAGAGATAGCACTGGTACGAGTAGCTTGGGGAGGACCAGCTGAAGGAAATGTAACTTGGGAGCTGGAGAGTCAGATGAAGGACTCGTATCCCGAACTTTTGTCTAAGGTATGTTTTCGAGGACGAAAACTCTTTTAGTGGGGGAGAGTTGTGACACCCCGATTTAATTCAAAAATTAAATAAATAGGAATTTAATTATTTAATTAATTAAAGACTTGATTATTTATATTTTCGGAATTAATGGGATTAATTAAAGAAAAGAAGAGAATGGAGGTGTGAGGTGTAATTAAGGGTGTGAGGAGTAAATTACTCTACACATACTAATTACCATTTATTTTATTTTATTGGAATAAATAAAGGAACATTAAAAGGAATATAAAAAGGAAAAGAAAGAAAAATAGGTCTTTTTGGAGAAAAGCTATTATACGTAGAATTGGAAAAGAGAAGAGAAGAGAGGAAAAGCCGACGCCGAGAGAAATCGAAGATCATCGCGAGGTAAGGGGTGATTTCATTCGGTTAATATGCTTTATGGGTTTTGGGAATCAAAGGGATAATTGGGTATGTTAGGAAGTTTGAATTTTGATGATTATAAGTTATAGGAATAAACCCTATTTTGTGTCGGTGTTTGGAATTAGGATCATTAGTATGTCAAATAATTGATAGGGATGAATAAACCATGTTGTTTGATGTTATAATGGTGTGAAATGATCATGAAATGGTGTTCCTACTGTCCCAATTCGTATTTGAGAGTTTGGAAATGATAATGGATGCAAAATGCTGTCAAAAGTAGCAGAAAATGCTGTCATAGGTCGTGGGAACCGGTTCCCTGTGGGGAGGAACCGAGTTCGATGTTATTTTAAAAAGCGGAAGTTTTGCACTCGGAACAGTTCTGTATAGGTAGGAACCGGGTTCCCATACAAAAACCAGGGAGCGAGATTTTTCAACTTTCAGGAACCGGTTCCTGTATAGGTAGGAACCGGGTTCCATGAGTATTTTTCCAAAATTTCTAAAACTTTAAAAATTCATATTTTCTAAACCGTAACTCGATTAAGTGCCGTTTTGTTATTTCTTAAATTTAAAATACTACCTTTCAAAATGGAAAAATATTATTTTGCTAAAAATTATTTTAAAAGAGTCGAGCTCCCGATTTTTGAAAAGAGTGATTAGTTAAGGGTAATGGAGAACTGTTACAATTGGTCTAAGTTACCGGATGAAATATTAATGCTTACTATGTTGTATCTTGATATTCATTATGATTGAATATGATACATTGATGAACTGGCATTGTGTGATATATGTTGATATCATGATCGAAATTAATGTTGCATGCTTTTATGACGCATACGCATTTGTTGTTTATGGTTCATTCCCATTGTGCGGAAGTGAACTGGTTGGGCCAATAGACTTACCCGGAGGTTGAGGTAGTGAGGCTGGATTCTTGACCCAATAGCTATGGGCGAATCATGAATTTACACTGTCTTTCCACATGTAAACGGAGCGGTGTGTGAACTCGATTCACGTTTTGGTACCACATGCATAGAGTCTGCATTGCATATGGGATTGTAACATGCTAGGATGGTTTCGGTGTTGTTTGTTATATTACATGTTCATTGTGTGAACTGCCTTGTGATCTGATTTATGACTTGTGTTTGGTTAATGGATTAATGTATCTGTTTATTCTGTTGTATTCTAAAAACGTATAATGCATGTTATATTGAATTGGAATCTCACCCTTACTTTAACAATTTCAGATCCGAAGTGATTAGCTGCTTGGAGTTGGTGAGGATAGCTCTAGAGTCGAGTTTAGTTAATCTAGTCCGCGTGTCAGTGGCGTGCTCTGGTAGATGTAACACTGGGGAAACGGTTGCTTGATTCCTTTAATGGATATTTTGAATAGCTTTGAATTATGTTGATTTATTATCCTGGAATAACTGTTGAGTGATGTATTCAGGATTTTGGTTATGTTTTCATTTCCGCTGTTAAACATGACATTGAGTAAGATTTATTTAATGATTTATTCCTCAGTGAAGGCATGACACATGTTTTTGTAAATTTTTATGATTTAAATTGTGACGCCTCTTAATTGTGAATGAAACTCTGATATTAATTCTATAAAACGCGGGTAAATAGAAGGGGGTGTTACACGTGTTCCATTTATTTTCTTCCATGTTTTATCCTCCCATTTTGATATCACACCCATGCTTAGTTATTTTGCTCTTTTTTGTGGATTTTAAGCTCAATTCTTCTCCATTTCTACGACTTTCTTCATACATGCCTTGTAAATAGTAAAAACCTGAAAAAATATAGAAAATACCGGCATAATACGAATATAAAGCAACATAATTAAGCTAAAATAAAGATATAATCTATGTAGATCAAGTCAAATATACAATACATTTTCGTGTTATCAAATACCCCCACACTTAAACTGTTGCTTGTCCTCAAGCAATCAACCAACGCTGTAAAAGAAAATGATTAAGCATGGTTTTTGAAACAAAGGCACAACACGACTGCTAGTCATACGTGGCTGCTAGGCTAACATAAGATCGATGGGTACTAAACGTCAACACCAAGGATACCGTAATGACATGAAATCATGATACACAATCAAAAACTCCCACCCTATGCAAGCCAGTCTGAATCATTCTATTATAACTCAACCTATTTCTTTTGCTTTATTTCACCCACTTTCATTCAAGCGCAATCACATTAACCCCTTTATCCCTGCACGCACAGAGTAGAGTAACCGTTAGTGATTCTGGTCATTGAAGCATGGGGTTCTGGTACATAGGTTGGTGACTCCTTTATTTACCCAATTACAAGCTGCGGGGGACCGAATCGTAGTCCCTTCTACCAAGTTCAGCACCAGACACTTCTAAACCAACTTACAACGGTTTGTTATAACGTATTTTTGTAGGTTCTGTAACTGTTGGATTAAGCGACCGGGTGAGGATCACCTAACTTAATTAGCGCATTCCCTGTTTTCAATTTTTTAAGGAATGATATTTTTAAATTTTTATGACCATTCACTTATATTCATCGGCTCTCTACGTAGTTTGTGATTATGATGGCGCCGATTGCTAATATAAACTATTCGGGGATGATATAAAACTAACACTTAAGGTTTCAGCATAATAGGTACTCTAATAGGTTCACATACTTATGGGGCTTGGGGTGTCAAAACGGTATCGATTTTATTGAAGCTTTCCCAAGTCTCTCTAATACAGCCTAAAGTGACAAACTATATACTTTCAGAGTGTGTGTGCCATGCATCAAAAAGAAAATTTGATTGGAGATTAAATTTTTAAAATTTTGGGGAAATTCAATAGCAGTTGAAAATCATGTATAAATTCTTAAAAACATCAAATAAACTAGAAATCAAACAATCAAACTAAAAAGCGATAAATGAAAGCGGTAAAGTCCCTCCCCCACACTTAAACCAAACATCGTCCTTAATGTTTAGATGAAAGGTGGAAAGAGGAAAAATAGAACCTGAATGAATGGCCTTGCGTGCTACAACGACCAATTTTTGCTCTGATCCTTCCCTTGTTGATCATGTCTTTATTGACCACTTATACTCCGACGTCTTGTACTACGAGATATCTGAATTTGCTAAAACTTCTCTTTGCTGGCTCATCATATTGCTCATTTTCGGAGGAAGTACCTATAAAAGTGTGAAAAATACAGTGTGGTGTATGCAGGTGGAACATGACAATGCAATGGTGAGGAGGAGGTGAGTTACAAACGGGAGAAAAATGTCTCATCCTATCGTACTCATCAACGGTGTCACCACCACCAGCAACATTCTTAGGAATGTACGTGGGCACCGGCTCATTTTCGAGATGATCATTTATAGATGTTTCTCCTAGATATGGTCGAGACGTGACAAGCGATTCGTATATTTATTTTCTGCAAGTTCAAATAATAAAAAGAAAACATTAAATTGAAAACTCATGGGTTGCCTCCCACGCACCACTTTGGTTAACGTCAATAGCTCAACGCCTCAAGAGTGCAAGCACTCATGGTGGTTTTCCCGAGAATGAATCTTCGATCGAACTTTTAATAATCTTTGGTTACCATGGCCACTTATCAAGCCATTTCACACATCCCTCACCTTTTCTTTTCTTTCTTCTGTGGGGTGGTTCATTATTTTGAACTTGTGGTGGTGGTTCCGGATCTATCCTCAGTATCAACTTTTTAAGTCTGGTCTTAGTTATTTCATCCACCATCTCGAATTTTAACCTTCCCTTCTTAATGCTAATGGTTTCCCTAGTTTCATGGTCCTCAAATTTTCTCTTTTTATACAGGACCTCAGACGAAGGTCCATTGGTGTAAGTACTTTTCAATACCTCCACATACATTTTGGATTGGGAGTCTACCTGAGCTTCCATAAAACTCTGCGGAAAAGGAATCAGTGGGGTATAGGGAGGAGGAACAACAATAGGTGCTTCCTTCTCTACCTCTCCGACAACCTCCGTTTCAGATAGTGACGGTGTATTATTCTCAATCTCTACTCTTTTCTCACCAGAACTCTTCTCAACCTCATTATTACTCTCTTCAACCTTATTATCATTCTCATTAGGATTTTCAATTTGTTTTTCGCTATTGGTTGTTACAACATACACATTCTCCTCATGGGAGGGTCCTAGAGGTGTTTGTGAAAGCATGGAGATTTGGGCCTCTAATGCCTCGTTGTGAGTCACTAGGGACTCAACTGCATTGTTCAGTTGTCTAAGACTTTCATTATTGCCGAGACTTTGTTTTCTTACCTCTTCATTATGGATATTTTGTGTCTCTACAAAGTGCTCCATCATAGATTCTATCCTAGTGTGAGTTAACGTCGCATCGAAATCCTCCATTGATGTTTCGAGGTTGAAATTTATAGGATTCTTGTGGTTCCTCAAAGTGAGTTAACATCGCATTTTGTGTCTCCACAAAGATTTCCATCTTCATCGTTTCTAGTCTAGAGCGAGTTAGTGTCGCAGTCATATCCTCCATTAATGTGTCGAGAGTGGAATTCTGGTATTCTTGCAACTCCTCAAAATATTGGGCGTGTTGATTGTAGAGGAAATTTAGTTGAGGATAAGTTAGCGTTGCATTGTAATCCTCCAATGATGTTTCAAGATCGTATATTTGGTATTCTTGCGACTCCTCAAAATGATGGGATTGGTAGTTGTATAGGTAATTTGGGTGAGAGTGAATTGGTGACACATTGAATTTCTCCATAAGTATTTCGAGATCAGATTTATGGGATTCTCGGTAATCTTCAAAATACAGGGGTTGGGAGTTGTAGAAAAAGTTTGGTTGATACATAATTATAGAAATAAGAGTGCTTTAGTCTATATAGTGTAATAATAGATTAACAATATTGATTGTTGGTCCCCGACAACGGCGCCAAAAACTTGATGGGTAAATTTCGCAAGTGCACGGAAATATCGAAGTAATAAAAAAGATTGTCGAACCACAGAGACCAATGTCAACCTACTGTAACTTACCGGTACTTTGTAAGGCTAAGGCTAATAAATAATTGGATTTTTAGGGAAACTAAGAACTAAAACTGAAATAAACGGACTTAGGAAATAATACTAAAACGAGGTCAGGATATGATTTCTGCGTTCCTGAAGGACTTATAGAAACGGGTACTAATTAAAACTATAACTCATTTCCGTAGAATATACAAACCTAAAGACTCCACCTCACGATCTCGCAGTATTAAATAAAGCCATACTTCCTAATCCCACGATTTTTCTCTCGCTCGTCCGGTAACTAAGAAATATATTTTGAAATCCAATAATATCCTAAATGCATCTAAAGAGCTCTCGCTGTATTTAGATTTGTTGCCTAATTTCCATTATCTGGTTCAATGCCCACGCTCTCGCAGTTTTGGCTCTAACCTTAATTGATTCCTCACTCTCGTGACAAAATCGTGTTAAATAACCTCTCTCTCTCTCTCTCTCTCTCTGACAAAGCTATCTAAGTTAGATTTGGAAACTAAAACCCAAACAGTATTCTAATCATAAATTCTCACCTATTATTTTCTATCGAATCTCGTCCGTAACGACGGTTCTCATATACCAGACTCAAGGATATTTAGCCGGACATGGACAGGAAAATAAACATGCAATTGCGGTATTAAAACATAACGATAAACATGATTTAGCAATTATATTAGAAAATAATAGCACTGAATAAAAAACCTGGAATTAAACAGATGCTGAATTGTAATACACCTGAAAGCTTCAAATCAAAGTACATAAATTAAACGCGGAAATAAAATCCTAAACTAATTCGTAATAGTCCCCAGAAATCTGGAAAGTTATTACTTTTATATGGCGGAAGTAAACTGCCTAAAAACTAAATGAAAATTATTCTAGTTAAGCAAAGATAAAATAGCTTGAGAGAGCGATCAAATGAGGCCAGGGGGCCTATATTTATAGAGTTGAAGTTTGCTGAGAAATAGGAACTCGTTTGCATGAAGCTCGCTCTCCTCCTGGACTTCCTCTTGCAAAAATATCTCCATGGCGGTCGCTAGGGCTTGTAACGGTCGTTACAGCTTGCTTGTTGAGAGAATATCGCCTTCTAACACATAATAGTCGCTATAGGAGGTGTGACGGTCGTTACAAACTTGCTTGACGAGAAATCTTCGCCTTGTGATGCGTGGCGACCGTTATAGCTTTCTTGAGGGGTTGTGACGGTCGCTACAAGGCCTGTTGGGTTGAGGGATGCGTCTTCGTGGGCTGGCCTGAGTGCGCGTTCCATTTCTTTTCTTCATTGCTTTCACCACCCATTTTGCTATCACACCCATGCTTATTTATTTTGCTCTTTTTTTTGTGGATTTTAAGCTCGATTCTTCTCCATTTTTGCGACTTTCTTCAAACATGCCTTATATATAGTAAAAACCTGAAAACATAGAAAATACCGGCATAATACGAATATAAAGCAACATACTTAAGATAAAATAAAAATATAATCTATGTAAATCAAGTCAAATATACAATACATTTTCGTGTTATCAAATACATAATAATATCTCATAACAAATATGAGTTCAAATAACACTCGTGTTACATGACTAGAGAAATGACTCACTACCTATGAATAACGGATAAGCTAACAATTCTCCTCAACTAGTCTTGTGCGAAGCACCACTATCCTCAGAACCTGCGCGATGTCGCATAGAACATCACATACAACAGAAGGGTGAGAATTCAAATCATTATCAAAATGTATATAATCAGAAGTAATACATAAACAAGTATCTAATTAACAATTCTCTACACTTCATGTGATATTCCATATAACATAATTCCACTATTCAAATAATCAAATAATATCATTATACAGAACATTCCAAGTATAGCACATTCACATTTATCGCATATAGCATAAATATCACCAATGTCGCAATTCAAGTAAGCATTTAACCAAATACCACATTTTCCTATTCAAATACACATTCATCAATAATGCATAAGACTCCAATTCAAAATGAATGTGACTCATGCATGTGGTACCATCCATGAACATCAAGTTCATCTCGCTCCCAATTCAATTATCTTGGAATTAGAGCTACGCTCTAGATACGGACAAGACCAAAGCCACCATATGTGAACCCATAGTTTCACCGCCTATGTTTGCACTCAAGGATCAAAGCCAACTCCCGAAGTACAATCTCCCTATGTATGGATGTGAAATTAATCAGAACATATGCAATTAATATTTTTCACCAACCTTAATTATCAAGCATATCACCAATAATTCAACACCTTCAATTATCCACCTTTGCACAATAAACACACATCATTATTTCAATGCCATCATTTAGCACTTATAATCACATATTCACAAACAACATTTAGCATATAAGCCAACAATTGTTATCCTTCACAATCATTCAAACAGAACATACCTATACCAAAATCAAGTATTACGTGTTCACTAATTTCCAATCCAAAACCCATTCAATTCCAATCGAATTGATTAATAACATACATGAAAATATATCATAAAACATAAGCATATAGGATTCCATGCCAAAGAATCAAAAGTATAACATTTCATGTTCCAGACCGCGCTATGCCCCATATACTGCGCTAAGCCCACCAATTCCTGAAGTTTTCGCGCTAAGCGCACCCTTGACCGCGCTAAGTGGGCTCTGCGAAACGCAGAAAAATCGGCTACGAACAACATTCTTACATCCATGAATTTCTCATAGAAAACTCATCTCAATCAGCCAAATAACATCATAAAAGGGTATCCTAACATGTTTCTAATCATGTGTCATCATTTATAATTAGAAAACACTATTTCCCCTCAATCCCTAACATTCCAAGATTCATAGAAATTGAAATTACAACAACCTAGCATGTTACTGATCACTACCCAATCACATACAAGACAATAATAATAAGGATTCTCCCCCTTACTTCTTGAAGATTCAACTTCTAAATTCCTTTTTCTTCTTCTTTTCCTATTTTCTGTTTTTTCTCCTCTTCTCTTCTTTTCTCTTCTTTTCTCCCAAATGATAGCTCTAACTAATATTTTCTCATAATCCTTACTATCTAGTAATCTCTTATTGGGCTTAGTGACCCACACCTCCTAATTACTTCTATTTTTAATTATTAGGCCCAATAACTCATTCTTATCATTAATATACCTAAATAGCATAAATGACACAATTAACACATAGTCATACAATTAAATAATTAAATAATTATCATTCCACTTAATAATTAAATAAATAAATAAATAATAAATAAAATAAATAATAAAAATCGGGATGTTACATATAGAAATCATAACTTTCTTATGAAAAATATAAATTTGTCATTCCTTTTATTTAATTTATTTTATTATATATTAAATATTTATGAGAAAGATGGATAAATATAATTGTATAAAATATGAATTTTATATTCATGTGATATTTTTGCTAATGTAAATTTATACTATATGAATATTATGTATCTTTGTAAAAAAATTCTTAATTTTAAACCTTGAGTCAATAAATAAAAATTATTTTCAACATTTGAATTTATCGTGTTATGCTTCGCAAAATAACTATATAATAAATAACTAAGTCTGCATCATTTCCAATATCACATTTCATCAAATTAATAAAATTTAATTATTGTATTTCAATTTTTTTTTATATTTTTGTTTCTAAACCATATTCTTAAAATAAATTATCAACAATTTTTTTTTTTACAATTATCAAAAAAAAATTGTCATACATATTTTTTAAAATTATTAATTATTCTGTGAAAAAATATATCTTAAATATTAATTTATAAAATTATTTTTAAAAAATAAAATATAAAACACAATCAAACAACTATATAATCTGGTACAGTTTTGGAAAAGGTGCTCATTGTTAATAAGATTATGTTTGACGTATATTGTTTTGAGTTTATATTTTATAAATTTTCTACGGACTTAAACTACTTAAAATAGACATGTTATACGGAGAGCTAATAAACGCACGAGTAGATGACAATTTAATTATTTTCTTTATTTTCTAATAAATTATATATTTTTGACGGGCTGAGACTACTTAATTTGTATATTTTTTATACATATATTTCTTAATCATCTCTATACTATATTTATTTAATATTTTTAATGATATTCTGTGACCAGTATAAATGCACGGGTAAATAATCAATTTTATATATGAATTTCATATTTTTCAATATAATTTCTATGTATATTCTAACAACTACTTCAAAATGATAAATTAAATTAATATTTATATTGCAATCAACATTTAAGATATTTTTTCTGTTAATTCGTATATATTTTCATATACATTTTTTAAACATAACTATATAATATTTATATCGATTTTGCGCGATCCGTGTCAACGTACAAGTCCGGTAATTAAGAAATTAAGCACAGAATTCTAAACTGCCACTATTGGGTTCCAATTTTTTTTAGGTTGATGAACATTGATTTGTTTGGCTTTAACATGAAAATTAAATTTAACTCCTACAATTTTAGTTATGTGATTCCAACGTAATAAAACAAATGAAGTAAGAAAAGTTTTGGCAACGAAATTCATTAGGGTAATATCACGATCAATGGTCCTTTAACAAATCACAACACATCTTTAGAGACATAGGCAGATTCAAGCCCAGTCAAGCTAGGCACCTGCCCATTTATTTGGAGCTGACGTTATTTGTATGATAAAAAAAAGCAAAAATTGAAACACTTAATTTGTCTAGGTTTCATAACTTTTTGACTCCGCCATTGTCTAGAAAAATAACATTATTCTCCTTTCATATTCCCTAAAATAAACGTTGAATCTATTAATAATAGAACGAAAAAGTGTTAAACAAAGTGATAGATTATGAATATTTCCAAAATATATCTTGAACATATGTTTCATTCTAGACATTCTATATTGAGTTTTAAATCCAACACAATTATACTCACCAGCTCTTTTAAATCCAACACAATAAAAACTTTTCTTCTAGCCTGTTTAAACATGTCATCTCGTACTATAAACTTTGGTACATGACTAAAATATTTACTAACATCAATTTCAATAACAAGTACTTTACCAATTTCAAAATTAACCTATTCATGCCATATTTTTATATATCTAGTTGAAACTATCCTTTATTTATTTTGTTAGAGAAAGCTGCATCCTTAATTTGGCGTGACTGATTATCAAATAAGTTAATATGCATAAAGTTAGAAAATTCATGATATTTTTCTAAGTGCAAGGACTTTTATTAATGGATCAACAAGATAGTGATGACATCAGCTAGACTACAGTTAACATTATGAATGACAAGACTAGAAAATTTAAGCTAGAAAAGCAAGAACACCAACTAAAGGTGCAACAGAAGTAGTAGTTGGTTCTCCTAATTGATAATTATTCCTATAATCACTAAAACCATCATTTTGATCTGGACTCACAACAGCACCTTCCAGAACATTAGGATTTGGTGCATTTTTATTTAACCATTTGTCAAGCCCATCTTGGCATCCAACTGGTGAACTATCTTCTTTAATCGACACAATCGATGCTCCTCTATGATGAACTTGTTGTGGATATTTTGATCCATAACCCACCATGTAACTCATATTTTGTGGATTAGAACCCAATATGTAGCCCACTTGAGATCTAACAAGAGATGTGAGATCAGAAATAGAAGCATCGTCATTGCTACAATCGAGGGATGCATTGTTTAAAGATAAATATTGAGAGTATGTGGAAATTGCAAATGTAGCAGAAGTAACATATTGGATATTAGCCCAGGGTAGAAACCATAATAGACCTCCTGGTGTTTTCTGTATGTTTTTATCTGATTTCTGTGCACATGAACATATGAATTTTTCTGCATTTGATTTGTATTGATCCCAAATTCCTGAAGACTCTTTTTTTCCTTCTAAAACAAGCTGCATGCACGTATGTTCCAATATAAGTGTTCCAATAAAACAATATTTAAGTAGCAATGATATTATTATATATACCTTTGCAATAAGAATTTGTGCACCAACATACTTATCATCCCAACTAAACATCGATCGCACACCACCATCGTCACCTGAATTTTCAATGTAATCAATATATTTTTTCAAGTTTGTGGCGCGGTGAAGCCATGCTGCTGCCCAAATTAGTTCATCCTGTTTGTACAAAAATAAATTCCAGATCTCAATATTTGCCCTAGTTTCTTCTTTACAAAAATATATTTTACAATATTTTGCAATAAATGATTACCTTATATCCACTGCTAGAATATATTTTTGCTGCTGGTGGGATGCTATTATGGTATATGCCTTGATGACTGTTTGCAAAATCAAAAAGCTGAAATAAAAATAGTAATTAGAAATATTAATCAAATAAAAAATTGGCAGATAATAGATACATGACAGAAAATAAAAGCATACTTGTTGTGCATGAGTAACCAAAGAGGATGCATAGTTTGAGTCAAGAGATTGTAAAGCAATGGAAGAAGAAGCGAAAGCAGCAGCAGTTTCAGCCGCAAGTTCCGAACCAGGATTTTGTTCATCAATCTTATAAGAAGTCCTAGGTGTTCCCATATCTTCTGGCCTTTCCCAACATTGATGATCTGAATCCGGATCACCGTTTTCTCCATATAACACATTTGGTTGTGGATGCGCTTTTATCAAATAGTCCGTTCCCCATTTTATCGCGTATAATGCATTATCAAGCTCATTCTTACTTGCAAGTTTGTCCTTAAACTCTATTGCACTCCATGATAACATTGTTATGGTATATGCCAATGGAAATCCAAGTTTCAAGTTGTCTCCGGCATCATAGTATCCTCCCGTTAGGTCCATCTGCGTATATATACATACGTAGCGGTTATGATTAACTGACGGTATAAAATAAAATATCAAAAACTATTGGCGATTGATTAAATATATCTTACCCCAACATCTTGACCATCATTAAGTGCAGAATTCCCTCTCCATGAAACTCTTTGATTCTCAGGCAATACACCTGAACGTTGACCCTCAAAAAACAACAAACTTTTTGTTAATGCTGTTCCATAATCATAATCATCAGAAGCAGCATTTTGAATCATATAAGAACAACAAAAAATAAGAATGAACATAAAAACATCAAAACAAACAAAAGGAGACAAATATGTTTTAGTAAAAGAAATTCAGATTTTAGACACTAATTTATAGAAGAATACATATTTCATATCTGATTCACCAATTAATTACGATTAATTGTGCTATATGCAAAATGATATTTTAATTCCTAAATGGACAAAGTAACCGTAATACATCGTAAATACTTGATATGTATAGTCTACTATTTTTAGTATTATATTATACAGTTGCTTGTTGGAGTCAAAGTGCAAGAAGTTGTTAGTTTTTTCACAAAATTATATCATCATAATTAATTTTTTTGAAATCGTATAAGTTATTTCCAATTTTAATTTTATAAATTAAAAGACTTAACAGAGATTAAAACATAGTCAATATCACATAATATTTTCTGAAATATTTTTAGAAAACAATTTTATATAAGCTTATTTAAAAATATATTTAAATTTAAATAATATTTAAAATTTTAATATTACAATGTGCAATCGATGTTCATCCTGCTGCAATCGATTGCACGGGCCACGTTTTAAAAATGTTTGAAAAAATTACAGTGTGCAATTGATTTGCATCCTGCTGCAATCGATTGCACAGAGGCAGAATTTTGATTTTTACTTGTTTTTTTGACTTGTTTTTTATATTTACTCTTCTTCTACTCCATTTTTTTGATGATTGTCTTGGATTGTAGTCTTGAACACCTAATTCCTCTTTAATCTCAATGGACTTTGGGTGTTGATGAGGTTGGAGAAATGTATTGGTGATTCAAATCTACCAAAGGATTAATTATACAATTAATTCTTGGTTCTTTGAGTCAACAATATATTTTGTGCCTTAATCCACCAAGATGAGTGGTTGAACTTAAAGATGGAAGAAATTTGAGAACATAATCCAAGTTGATTTATCATTTCTCATCCCTCTTCATCTTATACCTTTCTTTCTTTTTTATTTTTACATGTGTTGACAAACATTAGAAGATGATCTACATATCATTCTTCTCATTTGCTTTTTCAACAAATACATCATCATTGATCGGCCTCGTTGTAGGGTGGCTTCTGCATAAGTCACTTGGTGATTGCTTAACGTAGCGCTACATTGCTCCTTCTTCATCTTATTTTTCTTTTGTCCCGACTCGGAAAAAGTGATCAATTGGTGCATGAAATTTAATGTTCTAACATAAGCCCCAAAAAATGACTTGAGCTTTAATCTTGGTTCAACACTTGTGACACTTGTCGTGTGGTCGCGTTGATTTCTAATCAAGCTTCTGGCAAGTTTTCACTAACCTTGTCCATTTGAAATTCTCAATCATCTTTGATCAAGTGATGTGATAATTCCAAAATCGGTGATATACTTGACAAAAAACAATTGAAACTTGTCGTGTGGTCGCGTTGATTCTATCAAACTTCTGGCAAGTCTTCATGTGTAAGTTTCCAGATGGTCACCTTGATGACAACTAACAACTAACAACTAACAATTAGATGATATATTTGACAAGTTTCAAGATGGTCATCTTGCTAACCTTTACTAATTGCTTCTTTTTATTTTCCGCTCTTTACTTTCCGCATTTACTTTTATGCTCTTTACTTTTATGCACCTTTAATTTTGACATTTACATTTCATGTCATTTTTCCTTTTCTCACTTGAGCATTTATTTTCTATGTCATTTTTCCTTTACTCATTCGAGCATTTTATCTTCTTGTTATTTGGAATTTGCTCACTTGAGCTTTATTCTTCTTTTTCAAAACACTTAATAATTCAACCTAAACATTAAAAAAACTTTTAATTGGACTTGGTTACTATCCTTGTGCTTAGAGTTTGATCTTTAGACTTAGGATTAGGACCTCTACCTCATCTTGGAGATTTTTGTGCCCTTGATGTTATTTTGTTTTGTCTGGATATTATCTTTGTATGCAGATTATTCTGTTATACTCGATTAAGAATGGATTTCCTCAAAATACAGTTGTTACTCTTCCCGTTTTTATTAAGACAAGAGACTTCATCTGAGGCATTGACTTATCTGAAGTTTGGTTTTTTTTTGTCTGGTTATTTGTTGTTTATGTGGTAATCTAAAGGATCGGATATGGTATTGGCTCTTGATGTCAAGTTCTAATCTTGTCACCCGGTTAGATATTTCTTTACCCTTACCTTTTACTTTATGCACATAGGTTAGCCTCTTAATCTCCTCCCCATTCTTTAATTTTCAAAATCTTCTCTCTTTTTCAAAGGATTCTTGCTTTCAAAACTCGAATCGCTTTCATAAAAAACTTGGACTTAGGTCCGTGCATTTGTAAAACTTCTTTTCTTAATAAACTTCCAATCCATTTAATAATAGTTTGACTTTTATTTTCATAAGACTAAAAAACATCGAACCTCATTCAAACCTTTTTGAGCTCTTTGTAGCTTTTCTAACAAACATTTTCTTAAAATCAACCAACACACAATTTTGGTCTTTTTTATCTGAACTACTTGGTTTTGATTTCAACATTGCATATTGTTTGTATGTAGGCCTGCAATTCATTGGAAGTTCTATCAAACCAAAAATTATAAAAAATACTTATTTTCTCCCTCCACCATCCATTTTGTACATATACTTTTTTAGCACACATATACAAATTTTCAAAAAGGTTTCTGCAGAGTACTGTAGATGCTTTGGGTACCTAACACCTTCCTTTTGCATAACTAACCCCCGGTCCCAAATCTCTGATCTTTTTTTAGGATTTTATTCGCTCTTTTTCCTAGTTTTTTGGATAAAATAAAAGCGCGGTGGCAACTCTTTTGTTACTTTTTTGAGTTAAGTCAATTTAATGACTTACTCGCAGTTTTTGCCGCTACAAAAAAAAGTGGCGAATCTGCTGTGGATGTTTGACCTATTGTTGGACCATCTCTAAGTGGGTTGACCCTATTTTTGTTTATTTGTATATATGTGCTATAATGTTTGTATATATTGTATGCTTGTTCGTCTGGATGCTTTTCTGGTTTTCAGGGGTGCTTGGTGATCTTCTTTTTGAGTTCCTATACCCGGACTTGAGTAAACTTAAGATAGGACGGGCGATATAGCGATATTCGGGTATGTTTCATCTAAGGAACCATGTTTCCCATCACCAACCTCTAGAATGTTGGATTTTGTCTGTTGGACCACTTCAACTTCCTAAATCTCTCCCTCATCTTGATTCGACTCCCACGCCTCATCTTCATCTTCTGAAACCTCAGTTGAGCCCCATATTTGTGATGAATTTATCCTATATGGGTGTAGCGATATTCGCAGTGGTCCATGAAAATCTTCTACTACTTTAATTGCAAATACTTTATGTTTTATGGAGAAATTATAACTTTCATTTAGCACCATAATGTATTTCGTCCTTATGAGTATTCTAAATACATCTATACTTGTTTGTCTTGAAGTATTATCATCTTCACGAACGAAGACGCCGACTGGTTTCAGAATAAAATCAAAAACCTTTGGATTCCATGCTTGACATGGCAACCCAAAAACCCTTAACCAAGCTAACATTTCATTATCTACCTCATTCGGACGCCATGGTCAAATTTCCTCGAACAGTTTGTCAATACACTCCCCTTCCTCCTTAATCAACATCTTCAACTCACCCTCAATACCTTCTTCCATTAAACATTTATTAGCTCCCAAGGGTGTAATTTTGATACCAAAGAATCCTTCTTTGTTAAAATATTCTTGCAAATTATAAGTATCACCAGGGTTCTCCACGATTCCTATATATGCTTTTTGAAACCTTCTCAAATCATCCTCCTCCAAGTTGTATCTAAGTATGAAAACGAGATTTTCTTGGCGTGTACAACGTTATTTGTTCTTCTCGTATTGTTATGATTGTTTCTCGCAACTTGAGCGTATGAATTCATTGACACTCCCCCGTGTAACACCTCTTCTAAATAACCCGCGAATATATTAATTAAATCAGAGTTAACACGTAATCAAGGGATGCCACAATTTAAAACAGATACAAATCTCTCAAACTTTAACAGTAATCATGCTTAACTGAAGGAAATTATTAGAATAGAATATTCAAACCAATATCATGTTCTACGCATCGGAAAGTATCACAAAATCGGAATAACTTCAACTCGTAAGTATTCCCAACATAAATTAAAACAATGGAGTATAAACAAAACTCAATCATCCAAACGTTTCTCCCAGTGTTACAACCTATCAGAGCATGACACTGACACGCGGACACAACATAACATAGCTCTAGAGTCATCCTCACCAACTCCTGAGCTGCTAACTTTAATCTGAAATCATTAAAGTAAGGGTGAGATTTCTCATAATTAAGATGCATTATAAGTTCCTCAATCAACATATATCACAAGTATATTAAATCACTCATTCCACCATAATTCAGATTTCAACACACAGTTACAACCATACAATTCATTATGCACAACAATAACGACAAGAGAATTGTAACACTGGAAAACATCCTAACATGTTACAATTCTATGCAAAACACAAATGCAGACACAATGCATGTGGTACCAACACGTGACCAAGTCACACACACTGATCCATCATCACCCAGATACAGTCATCATCGATTCGTCTACAATCACCCGGACACGAATCCAGCCTAACCACCCATCATCACCCGGGTACGGTTATTGGCAATACAAGTCAAATTCCACACAATGGGAATTAACTTCACCAGAATGCATATGCATGCACAACACCAACATGCAAAATTCAATCAATCTATGAATACACCAAATCATCATAACTGAATTCAAAACCAAAACATGATGTCCTCAACGATCATGCACACAATCAGTAGCATAAACATGCATTCCATTCACAAAATTCTGATACAACCAAAAGCCACAGGTACAATACTACACATACACCAAGTATGTATCAAATAATAACCACTTAAATTCGAAATTCGACACATTTGCAAAATAATTTCAAGTTACAGGAAATCCCTTCATTTTATAAAATAGAGCATTAAATTTAAGAAACAACATCCAAAACGGCGCTCAAAACGGACTTACGGTTTGAAAGTTATGAATTTTTAAAGTTTGGAATTTTTCAAAAATTAACAGTGAAACCCGGTTCCTCCCAGGGAGTAACCGGTTCCCACAAAGTTCAAAAACACGCCCCCTGGAAAAATGTATGGGGAACCCGGTTCCTCCAGGCAGGAAACCGGTTCCCAGAAGAAAATCATTTTTCTTTGGAAGAATTTAACGTGGAACCCGGTTCCTCCCCAGGAGTAACCGGTTCCTGAGTTCAAAAATGCCCAGTTTTACTAATTTACACACTGGAACCCGAGTTCTCCCATTGGGGAACCGGTTCCCACGACTCACAGAGCCAAAAACAGCAGTTCGACAGCAACAGGTTTCCAAAACAACTTTCCTACTCTTTCCAATCGTACCCATATGTTCCAATGCAGTAGAATCACTCAACCAACATCATTAACATGCAATATAACATACTATATTCATTCCTATTAACCCTATAACACACAAACCACTTGATTCTACACATTCCGACACGAATTGGGATAATTCTACGGAAACCTAGAATGTCTAAATTGAGATTCTTAACATACTACGATCAATACTATTGAATTCAAAACCGATAATACGTATTAAGTAATCGAAATCACCCCTTACCTTGTGGGTTCTTCGAATTCCGACACTTTTGGCTTTTCCTCCTTCCTTTTCCTCTTCTCAAATGCACGTACGATGAATATTTCCCAAATGTGACTTTTTTTTTCCTCTTTTCCTTCTTTTATTCCTTTTATTATTCTAAAATAATAAAAATAAAATAAATAGTGTGAGTAAAGCCTTTTACTCCTCACACCCTCACTTTACACTTCACACCACCAACAATTCCACTTCCATTTATAATTTAATTAATTCCAATAATCCACAAATACCAATAATTAAATTTCTAATTAAATTAATAATTAAAAATTCTAATTATTTAAATATTGAATTATTTGGGGTGTCACACCCCGCCCTTCTGAAACATATTAACTTCGTTCACCATGCCATATCCTCCCACACCTATCACCTCCTCCCATCTTATATGTTGGTTTCTAACCTCCTCACGCTTCAGTGCCACATATAACGCCCCTGGCGGCCTTCAGGATCATCGACTGACCCCACAGATCAACACTAGTCTTTTCAACATGCTTTTGCCTCACTCTCACACTTTTTGGGAAAGTTACCAGAAGGTCACCCATCCCAAGACTACTTCAAGCCAAGCACTCTTAACTGTGGAGTTCTTATGGTTAGGCTACCGAAAAGAAGATGCATCTTGTTAGTATAGGTAGTACCAATTAATCCTTATAAGCCTCTGTCAACCATGCAGCCCCATACCTACATAGTCTAAGGATCCCTCTCATTCCGATGTGGCGACCACCCTTGCCTCCTTTGGCCTCAGGTGTTCCATGCGGTGTAACCACCCCCGCCTTCTTTTAGACTCGGGTGTTACATGCCCACCAGCTTCCGCATGGTTCGTCCTCGAACCACATCGTACTGGGAGAGGTATGGCTCTGATACCATTTGTAACATCCCGGACTGGCTTCAAGATCATCGATTGACCCTACAGACCAACACGAGTATTTTCAGCATGCTTTGGCCTCACTCGCACGCTTTTTGGGAAACTTCCCAGAAGGTCACCCATCCCAGAATTGCTCCAAGTCAGGCACGCTTAACTGTGGAGTTCTTATGGTTAGGTGTTAAGGACAAAAATGTAGATATTTTCTAGATCATTTTGTGGTCCTTTACAATGTCTTTTGATTAATTAGTAGTATTTAATATAGTATTTTGGTATATTTATGTTTTTATTTAATTTTTGTTTATAATATATTATTTAACTTTTTTATATTTAAATTGTAGGTTTTTGGTATTTATTTCTTCAAGCTTGGATTCAAGGAAGCTTGAAGAGCTATTGGAGCAAGTTCAAACAATTTTTGGAAGAAGGAGCATGCTTGTATGCGGCTGAGCGTTACAACATGAAGCGAGCTTAGCGGTGAGCGAGCTTAGCGTCTCATGATCGAAAAAGGACAGTGACCCATACTTAGATCTTTTTCTCACCAACTCTCTGATTGGAACTCAAAATCTGTCAACCAGAACCATACTCCTTCTTCATTATTCATCATCATTGTAAACTAAGAATTGGAACTAGAATCTTTTTCTTCTTGATTTTTCTTCCATGTTCATCATCTTCTCTAAAAATCTTGCAAGTGAAGCTACCATGAGAATGAGTAGCTAAGCTCCTTTTGTGTCAAGATTAGAGGTAGTTAACCTAACTTTTATGTATTTCTTTTGATCTCTTGGTGTATGAACTTGGTTGATGATATATATATATATATATATATATATATATTGAATATCTTTGTTCTACTATCTCTTCATGCTTTGAATCATGATTGAAGAATATGTTTTAAAGTTGACCTAAGATATTCTTCCACTAATGAACAATAGTTGTATTGAACTTAATGATTATCATGTCAATAGTTATAGTGAGAAATCATCTAAATATTTACATGATAAACCTCACAATCTTGGTTTAAAATCAATAATATTGAGAGGATACGTAATTATATCGATCATCAACTAGTTCATCAGCTTGATTAATTGAATGTATATAAAACTAGGTTAATGAAACTAATCTTGACATGCTTGTATCAATTGAAAACCACCCAAAACTCTCTTGAATCCAAACATCTCTCTTTTGAAAAGGAAACTAAAGTTGTTTGATTGAAATTTATGATACTTGTAGTTAGGAAACAAAACCCTTGAGTTAGCTCGTCTTAAAATACACTTTAACTATTGAACGACGGCAATATCACATCAATCCCTGTGGAGACAATAATTAAAAATACTTGTTTATGAAATATACGAACAACATTAGGCTACCGAAAAGAAGATGCATCTTGTTCGTATAGGTAGTACCAATTAATCCTTACAAGCCTCCTTCAATCATGCAGTCTCATACCTGCATAATCTTAGGATCCCTCTCATTCCGATGTGGCAACCACCCTTGCCTCCTTTGGCCTCAGGTATTCCATGCGGTGTAACCACCCCCACCTTCTTTTGGACTCGGGTGTTACATGCCCACCAACTTCCGCATGGTTCGTCCTTGAACCACATCGTACTAGGAGAGGTCTAGCTCTGGTACCATTTGTAACGCCCCTGACGGCCTTCAGGATCATCAACTGACCCCACAGACCAACACTAGTCTTTTCAGCATGCTTTTGCCTCACTCGCACACTTTCTGGGAAAGTTCCCAGAAGGTCACTCATCCCAAGACTACTCCAAGCCAAGCACGCTTAAATGTGGAGTTCTTATGGTTAGGATACCGAAAAGAAGATGCATCTTGTTAGTATAGGTAGTACCAATTAATCCGTATAAGCCTCCGTCAACCATGCAGTCACATACCTACATAGTCTAAGTATCCCTCTCATTCCGATGTGGCGACCACCCTTGCCTCCTTTGGCCTCAGGTGTTCCATGTGGTGTAACAACCCCCGCCTTCTTTTAGACTCAGGTGTGTAACATGGTGAACTGACTTTGTAGGTTTTTTGTATCGCAAATGTGCGGATAGCAAGAGTCGCCACCGACTTTTATTTTTATCCAATTAAGGGAAGGTAAAAGTACAAAAAAAGACCTTCGTTAGATTCTGAGTAAGGGAGAAGGTTATGAAAAGGGAAGGTATTAGCACCCCTTTCCATCCGTAGTTATCTACGGGCTCTTAGTTGCTCTTAGATCACTTTAAAATTGTGCTTTCTGTGTGTTTGACAAAAATGTTTTGAAAAGGCATTTCGCTTTGACTTTGTAATGATTCATGTAGGAATGTATACAAAGTGTTTGGAAATGTTTTATTTTGAAAAGAGTTTGAACTTTGACAAAAAGTGTGTGGTGTGAAAAGCTTTTGATAGAGCAAGCAACTAAAAGTCTTATTACCTACTCAGAATTGGTCGTTTTCGTGTTATTTTACGTTCCTTTAGAATAGCGCTATCCATACCATTAGTTGGTAGGTAACTCTATTCGTTGGATGTAAGCGGGACATTCGAAGGGACATCGTATGGTCATAGAAAGCAACTTGTAGGAAGTATCCTAGCACATTCGAAGGGACTATCATAATTTTTTGTAGGCGACAATCGAGGGTCAAGATCATGTGTTCGGAGGCGACATCGTGGGTCTTATGATCTTTGTATCGAAGGGACTATGATGATTTGTTTTGAAGGCAACGGTGCTAGGATACCTCTACGTTCGAGGGACATGACCATTTGAATTCGTAAGGCAACGAGAGAGAATTACCCTAAGGGGTGCATGTGTGAAAAAGAGTGTGTTGATTCAGATATTTTATCTTGAAAATTAGTGAGCTATGTTGATTATTATCTTGCCATACACGCCTAGTTACTAGCAATTTATAGGGTGCGGAAATTAAAATGCGGAATGTAAAGATACGGAAAGATAAATGTCCTACGCTATTACATGGCTTTGGGGCAGATACATAATTTAAACTTGCGGAAAATAAAACCCTAATTTAAACTATTACATCCCATGAGCATTTACATTATAGGAAAAATAAAACGATAGAAAGAAATCATCTGAAATGGAATAACCTGTAAAAGGATGAGAAATCGGAAAATACGAGAGAAATCAAATAAGAGACAAATGTTAGTAAAAATGCAAGTTTTTGAATAAGAAAAATATGACATGCTGGAAATAACATAAATATGCTAAGATAATTTTTTGGGATTTTTTGGATGCATTTTAGTAATTTAAAACTAATTAAATGTAATTTAAATGCTAAATTATGAATAAAAATAAATATGCATGCAAAATTATATTTTTTAATTTTATAAATTAAATAAGTATTTTCTGAAAATAAATGCAAAAGGAAAAAATATTTTGATGATTTTTAATGCATGAGAAAAAATATTGAAAAGAATTAAAATTGTATGAAAAATATTAAATATGAATAATATAGAAAATATGAAAAAAAATGCAAGTTTGGAAAAAAGAAACTCAAAACCAGTCCTGGAGAGTTTCGAACTGAGGACCTGGGAGAGCATCTATGCACAGTCCACGCCTTAACCAACTGAGCCAAGTGTGCAAGCTGTTTGAAAACCGGAGCGAGTAAGTTACAAGCACGCGTCTCCTTCCCATTGCCTCGTCTTCGCGCCAACCATCGTCTTCTTCATTTTGAATTTTCAAAAATTAGCGTCGGTCTTTCTTCGACGCTACAGGCCCTGGCTAAAACGAAAATCAAGCACACATAATATAAATAAATTCTAAGGACATGGTTCGATTCCAGACATCATTCCGAACGCAATGGACATGGTCTCGTGGTCCAATTTTTCCTATTTTGTGAAACCCTAAAACGGCATAGGAAACCCTAACAATGGTGATACGTGTTTCTGGCCATGGAAATTCAATCAAAGTGCCCAGAAAGCTTGCAATCTTCCTATTAATCACAAAAACAAACACAAAATATGTTAATAATGCATGATGATTGAAATACAATTTTGGAAAAAACAAGAACAAACCGATTCGTGATTTCTTAATTCTGGATGGTTTTGAGCAAAGTGAAGGTCTGGATCGATTCAAGAGGTATCAAGGAATGTGTTTTGATGCTTAGAATCAACTGAAACGATCCAAAACCAAGGCTACCAGTTGCTTGAAGGTCACGGATTTTTGAGTTCTAGGTTAGGGTTCTTGAGCCAATTTTTTCGTTCTCAATCATGTGCTATGCATTATACATTTATAGTGGATGGATTTGGAGCTGATTTGAGGAAGAAATCATCACTAATCAATGCAAATCAAATTTGATTTTTGTACAAAATCAAATTTTCAATTCTTGATCAATTTCAATCCAATCTTGCCATATCAATCCAAATTTCGAAATTTGCTAGCTTTAATGAGTTGCTTGGATCTCAAGGAAGAAATAAAAATCAAGTTTTCAATTAATTTTGATTTTATACTTTATTTTTGAATTTAATTTGTATTTAAATGAATAAATTCCAAATTAAATAGAAAAATAAAATAAAAATTCGTGGCATTGGGCTTGGATATTCCTAATTGTATAAGAAACAAGTTTGGATGAAGAAAAAGTAGGCCCACTTGCAAAGTTTTTGATTTTTAGAAGTATTTCTCTTTGTGCACTTCTTCAAAATTTCCCAACTTGTGAATGGTTTATCTTGTTCATTTTTCCACATTTCTGAGTGTTCTTGGACTTTTTGGAAAGCTCTAAGAATCCTCTAACCAACCTTTTTGGTCTCATCTCAATTGGAGTTTCCATGCTCAATATATCTTCAAAACAAAAAGTTGACTTTTTGTTGACTTTGAAAATGACCTGTAATGTTTTGGGCCATACCTCTCAAATGAAGCATTTTTTGGACATTCTTGTGACACATGAAGTTGTAGAGAATTGAATTTTATTCAAAACAAGAGGTAGTGGAAATTTTTTTGAGAAAGTTATGATCAGTCAAAGTTCAGTTGACTTTTCACCTAGAAACCCTAATTTAGAAAGGTTGACTTTTGAGACAATCTTGAGTTTTCTTGATGAATCATGACCAACCCTTGATCAAATGATGAATGTAACTTCAAAATGAGGATGTTGACCAAAAATCATGAAGTTTGACTGTATGTTGACCACGGTTGACTTTTTTGTCCAATACAACTGATTTTCAACCATCTGAGCAATTGTCTGAGCAATCTTGACTTGTGAGGCTTGAAACTTGTCATGGAGAACCTTTGAAGCATATGAGGAGGCATGAAGGACATTGGAGATGTTGGAAGTCCATCTGAAGCTGAGAATTTCCAAACCCTAGTTTGGGTTGATTGTCTAGGAGGGGGTTTGTCTGATCAATCTTTGAGGAATCCTTGAGTATGGATATATGAGATATCTTAAGGAGATGGAGGGAAAATTTTGGGGTATGACAGCTGCCCCTGTTCAATCTTCTTGTACTGGAAGGTTAGATTGACATACTTGTCTTTCGTGACCTGAAGGTAGAAGATGATTGAACACTCGAGTACACCTGAAAATTTGCACTCGCTATTGGTGGATGATGCGGGAATGGGCTTACAGATGCCATTTGGAGAAGGTGGAGACTTCACTGGGGGATGAGTCGTATGCTAGACTCGAGGTTGTTGATAGGAGAACTGACGGCGATGGGATTAAGATGCCATCTGGAAAGGTCGATGCTGGGGAGTGAGTCGTACGCTAGGCTTTGTAGTCGTTTCTGGAAGGATCATGGAGATGGGCTTAAGATGCCATCCGGAGGGAGTCGTACGTTAGACTTCGTGCTCATCTTTGAATGAAGTTATTGATTTGTATTGATTTTAACCAAATATGCAGCATTCTGAAAGCGGAGAAATGTTGATAAGTAGTCGGAGATGGGCTTAAGATGCCATCCAGGGCAACTGAGTCGTACGCCAGGCTTTGTAGTTGCTGTTGATAATAAGAAGGATTCAGAATAAATATTCGTGCCGGTTACTCTAAGGGGATAGTAATTTGGCAAAGTGTGGATACCGTCCCTGTTGCGCATCGGGTATCGATCCACTGCCTGTTATCGGAGGATAACTTGTGATCGTTCGGATGGGGTTTCCCGTCTGGCTTCGGGTATTAATCCTGGATCCGCTGTCGGAGGACAACGAGGGCGGTCGTTCAGATAGTTTTCCTGTCGAGATTCGGGGCTTAATCCTGGACTAGTTGTCGGAGGAAAACTAGGGGCGGTCTTTCAGATAGTTTTCCCGTCGAGATTCGGGCTTAATCTCGGACTTTTGCGCGGTGACTTTCAATTGCTTTGGAAAAAACAAGAGAAACTTTGATAAAATATTTGTTAGTCTTATGCAAAGTATGATGCATGACAATGTATATGAATGACATATGCATGAATTATGACTTTATGAGTAATGTATGAATGATGGATGTTGTGGTATTTCAAAACATATCCATCTTGAAGAAGATGCGATGTTCGCTTGAGATTTCGACTTCGCGAGGACGAAAACCCGAGAAGAAAGGAAACTTTGATTCCTCCGGTGCACTATCTGACCAAGTCTTGGGCCTAGATATTGTTGAGGAAGGTAGAGATTGAGAAACTCGTTGTTGGAGATCTCATACATAGACCCTGCTGGGGAGAGTCTGGGAGGAAATCTGTTGGGGATCTTGCATGTAGATCTTGTTGGGAAAAATTAGGAGGCACTCTACTGGGGATGTTGAGCGCAGATCTCACTGGAGAGCGTTTGATGGTTGCTGGGAGACCGGGTGGGGGCCTATTGGAATCTCTGACTCGGGAATAGAAGATGTAGATTTTCTCCTTCGACCAAGTCTCAAGTCCGAATACTGGAGGAAAGGGAATTGTTGAGAGATATTCCTGATGATAAATACCTCGGTGGGGATGAAGTGTTACCGCTGAGATCGATGTAACATTGCTCGCTTGAGTGGAATCACCGTCGTGGATTAACATATACTCCGGGGAGGTTTAGTGAGTGACACCTCTGCTGGGGATTACGCTCATGGGGAATGTTTTGGTGACCTTGTTGTCATCTCAATTCCCGGAGCCTGTAGTAACTACTTTGTATGTTCACTTTTCGTATGTTTGTGATTAGATTCTTATTGTCAAATGCGATAGTCATTCAAAACAAACGTTGGACTTATTGCAAACGACAATAGTGAAAATTGTAAAGAAAGAATCGGCATTTATTTGGAAGGTGGCGATGGCCAAGTAGTTTATACACAAGAAAAGTAAAAAGCTATGCGGACCTTAATCTCGTTAAGTTCCAACTATGCTAGTACTCATACATTTCAACTATCTCATCTCCTCTTGCCGAGAAAGTGAGTGAATTGATCTTCGCTATTTGAATCTTGAATGCCGATAGTAGTCCGGCGGTGTGATTTGGAAGAGACATAGTCGACGCTTAAATCCCTAACTTTGCCTAGACCGCCTTTCTGGGTTTCACCACCGGGATACCCTTTTTGCCCAAGCCGCCTTTTCGTGTTTTCGACTTGCGGTGTACATGTTTTGTATATATCCTTAACTTTTGCCCGAACCCTTTGGTTCGCCAGATGCCCTATTTTTGCCTAGGTCACCGACCTAGCGGGTCTCTTTCATGCGTAGTATTTTTGACTATGTCTCCGCTCACGGTGTGGAGGTCTTCACCATCCATGGTGCTAAGTATCATAGCTCCACCGGAAAACACGTCTTGACTACAAATGGTCCCTCGTGGGTGGGAGTCCATTTGCCCTCGGATCACCTTGTGGAAGAATGATGCGCTTGACTACTAGATCACCGACTTGGTAGACTTGGTGCTCGACCTTCTTGTTAAATGCTCGATCATTCGCTTTTGATAGATCCGTCCATGGCGTATGGATGCGAGTCGTTTCTCGTCAATCAAGTTAATCTCGTCAAGGCGAGTCTGAACCCAATCGTCCTCGCCTAACTCTGCGTCCTGGAGGACTCTGGTTGAGGGTATCTGAACCTCGATGGGTAGGACTGCTTCCATACTGATAACACGAATTTATATAACATTTTTGACGTAATTTTCATAGACAATGTTACTATTTTTATTTAATTATATTACTTTATTTCTGTAATACGTTGGTATTTTCTATGTTTCAGGTATTTGTATTAAATAAAGAAAAATCGAGCAAAGAAGTAAAATCGAGGAAAAATCGGATTAAAAAGCAAAGAAATGAAGCAAATGGGTGATATAGTGAAAGGGAGGTGTTATATAAAGAGAAAACAATTATTGAACGAAGCAAGCAAGCCCAACACGCGTGGCCCAACAGGACCAGTGTGACACCCCGATTCAATTCAGAAATTAAATAAATAGAAATTTAATTATTTAATTAATTAAAGGCTTGAATTAATTATATTTTTGGAATTTATGGGAGTAATTGAAGAAAAGAAGAGATGGAGGTGTGAGGTGTAATTAGGGGTGTGAGGAGTAAATTACACTACACTTACTAATTACCATTTGTTTTATTTTATTGGAATAAATAAAGGATTATTAGAAGGAATATAAAAAGGAAAAGAAAAGAAAATAGGTTTTTTTGGAGAAAAGCTATTATACGTAGAGTTGGAGAAGAGAAGAGAAGAGAGGAAAGCCGACGCCGAGAGAAATCGAAGATCATCGCGAGGTAAGGGGTGATTTCGTTCGGTTAACATGTTTTATGGGTTTTGGGAATCATAGGGATAATTGGGTATGTTAGGAAGTTTGAATGTTGATGATTATAAGTTATGGAAATAAACCCTATTTGTGTCGGTGTTTGGAATTAGGATCATTGTATGTCAAATAATTGATAGGAATGAATAAACCATGTTGTGTGATGTTATAATGGTGTGAAATGATCATGAAATAGTGTTCCTAATGTCCCAATTCATACTTGAAAGTTTGGAAATGATAATGGGTGCAAAATGTTCAAAAGTTGCGTAAAATGATGTTATAGGATCGGGAACCGGTTCCTGGGGGAGGAACCGAGTTCCTGTTAAAATAACCGACTTTTACACTCGTGAACCGTTCCTGTATAGGTAGGAACTGGTTCCCTACAAAACCAGGAGCGAGTTTGAAGACTTTCGTGAACCGGTTCTCAGATAGGTAGGAACCGGTTCCATGAGTATTTTTCTAAAATTTAAAACTTTAAAAATTCATATTTTCTAAACCGAACTCGATTCGAAAGCCGCTTTGCGTTATTTCTTAAATTTAAAATACTACCTTTTGAAAAGAGAAAAATATTATTTTGCTAAATTATTTTGAAAAATAGTCGAGCTCCCGATTTTTGAAAAGAGTGTTTAGTTAAGGATAATGGGAAACTATTACGAATGGTCTGAGTTACCAGATGAGTTATTAATGCTTACAATGTTGTGTTGACTATTCATTGTGATTGAATGCGATACATTGGTGATTGACGTTCATGTGATGTTTCTTTCCCTTGTGGTTTATTCATGATTGTATTGGTATCATGTGCTATTGTTATTATGTACTGGTGATAGTCTTACTGATTGAAGAGTAAGAGTTTGGCATGTTTATGCTTGTGACAATTTAATTTATGATTATGTTGTTATCATGTGATAGATTGGTATTGGTATTTATGTGGAATTATGTTGTTATCATATTCCGTTGAATTGATGTGCATGCTTTTATGATGCATGCATGAGCATTGTTAAATTGGTTCATTCCCATTGTGGGCTGAATCGTGAGCCGATAGACTTACCTGGTGCAGAGGTAGTGAGGCTAGATTCTTGACCCGGTGGTTATGGGCGAATCAGGGATTGGATTCTTGACTCAGTGTTCTGGGCGAATCATGGATTACACTGTCTTTCCATGAGTAAACGGAGCAGTGGGTGAACTCGGTTCACGTTTTGGTACCACATGCATAGAGTCTGCATTGCATATGGGATTGTAACATGCTAGGATGGTTTCCAGTGTTGCAATTTCCATTGTTTGTTTATATACATGTTCATTGTGTGAATTGCCTTGTGAATGGACTATGATTTGTGCTTGATTAATGGATTAATGTATCTGATTATTCTGTTGTATTCTAAGAACGTATAATGCATGTTATATTGAATTGAGATCTCACCCTTACTCAACAATTTCAGATTCGGAGTGATTAGCTGCATCGGAGTTGGTGAGGATAGCTCTAGCATTGAGTCAGTTAATTAGTCCGCGTGTCAGTGTCGTGCTCTGGTAGATGTAACACCGTAGAAACGGTTGTTTGAATCCTTTAAATGGATACCTTCTTAATAGTTTGGAATTGTGCCTTGATTAAAAATCCTGGAATACCTTAGTGTTTTGAATCAGGTTTTGGTTATTATCTTGGAATACTAAGAATGATGTATTCGGAATTTTGATTATGTTTCATTTCCGCTGTTAAACATAATCTTTGCATTATTTATTTAATAAATTTTCTTCAGTGAAAGCATGACAGCTGTATTGATTGATTTAAACTATTTAAATTGTGACGCCTTCTAGATTATGATTAAAATACTCTGATTATTATTTATAAAACGCGGGTAAATAGAAGGGGGTGTTACAATAGTGGTATCAGAGCATAGTCGGTCGTTGTGACCAGTGTCTTAATGTCATTATCCCTTTGTACGCGACAAGTGTGTACAACACTGTCGGTACTTGTTACTTTTCTGATTGATTATTGCAGGAGTAGTGTGGAACTAAGTGGGGGAGAAGAGATGCTTCCCGGATATGTTCCGATCGTAAGTCATTGGTACGAGTTACTGCTTGAAAAGACAGTGCAAGTGTGGTTAGAGCTGTTGGAATCGTTTGGACCATGAGTCATAGTTGGAAGTGCATAAAGGTGAGTACGATTCTAAAAACAGAAAGTGTTGGTAATGATGGTTTATACTCCAGTATGATTATCGGATGTCTATTGACAAATTGAGGACTTGATCACCCTTAATCTCTTGTTGATAGTAGACGGAATCGTATTGGATGGTATACAATTGTCTTACTATCTAAATGGGGCATAAAGTGAAGGATATGAATGAAGTGTGGTAGAAGCTTGTGAACCATATGAGTAGACGAAGACTCTAATAAGGATAATGAATTAAGATGGATGACCAGAGTTACGTAGCTGTTAATGATGGTGCTGTGGTGGTTATGTTGTATTCTTCGACGGAAGTGAAAGGAAAATCTAAGAGTGATGAATTACCGGTAGTGAAGAATTGTTTTGAGATTGTTCCGAGTAAGTTGGATTGCCAGTGGTGGATAAATTTCCAGAAGATGTCGGTGAATTGTCGCCTGAGAGAGGAGGAATTACTATAGATTTAATTCCTGGAACTAGTCCGGTGTCGATGGCGCCGTATCGCATGTCGGCATCTGAGTTGCCTGAGTTGAGAAAACAATTGGATGAGTTACTAGAGAAGAAGTTTATTCGTTCTAGTGTTTCGCCGTGGGGTGCGCCGGTGTTGTTAGCTAAGAAGAAGAATCGGTATCCATTGCCGAGAATTGATGATTTGATGGATCAGTTAGTTGGAACTTGTGTATTTAGTAAAATTGATCTGAGGTCTGGATATCATCAGATTCGTGTTAAGGCGGAGGATATTCGTTGTATTTAGGACGGGTATGGATAATGGTGTCCTAGTTAGGTGTGAGTTCTAATGTTCCCGGAATAATAGCGACTCATCGCTTGAGCCGATGTCAAGTTAGCTTGAGGCTATTCTTGGGTTGAATGTTTGAAGTTAAACCAAGTGATTATGAATCGCTTTGATGAGTCGATGCATATTCTTGGCCTAGAAGATATTTGGTAACTAAGAAGGATGACTCTTAGAGGATGAAGTCGGTGTGGTTGAGTGTTGCAACACTTCCGTTGGTCGTGAAGTTGTCAGATGAGTTACCTCTTTGTGTTCTTGAAAAGATTAATTGTGTCGTTGTCAATGGTTGATATAAAGAATGCAATGATGTGAATTGGTTATTGAATTGTAACTTGACGCAATTAATCATGGTGAATGATGTGTGTTGCGGTATGTGGAGTTAGCATCTCAAATTTTGCATTCTATGATGTTTTGGGATTTTCACTCAAGGTGAGAAATCGACACCGTCACAGGAATTGATTTCCGGTCGACAACATTTTCAAAACTTGTAAAATCCATAATTTGAGTTTTGAATGTCTGAATTGAGTTTCGTTTGAAGTGTTGGAAAGATAATGTGATGAACTTTGTTTTACAAATGGTTCCAGCACTTGTAAGTAATTTATTTATCGTGTAGTGATGGTTGAGGAGAGTCGGAGTTGTTGTTAATGTCATTCTGGGTACAAAACTTATTTCTATGACACTGTACAAGACGTCGACTTTAGAGATAAGAAACTGAAGAAGCTATTGGAGGATGCTCATAGAAATAGATTTGTAAAACCAAGTGTATTGTTTTGGGATTCTGATTGTGAGGAAGGATTCCAAGAGTTGAAGGGAAGATTGACTAGTGCTCCGATTCTAATTTTGTCGAATCCGACAAAATCGTTCGCGGTGTATTGTGATGCGTCACTGATGGAATGAGGCGGTGTTTTGAGGCAAGATAGGAAGGTTGTGGCTTATGCTTCAAGACAATTTGGTTCGTGAATTGGATTTAGTGGAGCAATTCAGAGACTTGAGTTTGGTATGTGAGACTACTTGAATAGTGTGGGGCATGTTGAAGTCGACTAGTGGTATTTTGGAAGAGATTGAAATGGATGTAAATGATGATGGTTTAATGGATGTCGACATTGATTAACCAAGGTCAAGGAGGTGAGTTCCAATTGATGAGAATGGAGTTATGAGTTGTGGTGATGGAGTGTGTGTTTGGATGTTCCGAGATCGAAAGAGTATCTTGGAAGAAGGACATCGAAATGGATCGAGTATTCATCCCGGTGCTACTAAGATGTACCATGATTTGAAGAAATTATTTCGTGGCTGGAATGAAAAGGAAATTGCCGAGTTTGTGTATGCGTGTTTGGTTTGTCAGGAATCAAAGATTGAACATCAGAAACCGTCGGGATTGATGGAACCGTTGTTTGTTCCGGAATGGAAATGGGATGGCATTTCTATGGATTCGTGACTGGTTTGCTGAGGGAAACTAAGAATTGTGATTCTATTTGGGTTATTGTCGACCGATTGACAAAGTCTGCTCACTTTATTCCGATAAGAATGGTTATCCGATGGAGAGGTTGGCAGAATTGTATGTTGAGAAGATTTTGAGTTTGCATGGTATTCCGTCTAGCATCGTGTCAGATAGAGATCTGAGGTTCACGTCTAAGTTCTGGACAGGATTGCAGGAAGCTCTGGGTACTGAGTTACGATTGAGTTCCGCGATCATCCGCAGCATGATGGTCGACGGAGGACAATTCAGTCGTTAGAGGATTTGTTGAGGGCTTGTGTGTTAGAGAAAGGTGGAGCTTGGGATAGCTATTTGCCATTGATAGAGTTTACCTACAACAATAGTTTTCATTCGAGCATTGGTATGGCTCCGTTTGAGGCATTGTATGGTAGGAGATGTGGACACCGTTGTGTTGGTACGAATGGAGAAAGTGTTGTGATTGGACCAGAGATCGTTCAACAAACTTCAGAAAAGATTAAGATGATTCAGGAGAAGATGAGGACTTCTCAGAGTCGTCAGAAGAGTTATCACGATAAGAGGAGGAAGGATCTTGAGTTTAGTGAAGGAGATCATGTGTTCATGCGAGTTACTCCGATGACTGGTATTGGTCGAGCTTTGAAGTCAAAGAAGTTGACTCCGTGTTTTATCGGTCCGTTTTTGATTACCAAGAGAGTTGGGAAAGTGGCTTATCAGATTACTTTACCGCCTTCACTTGTGAATTTGCGTGATGTTTTCCATGTATCTCAGTTGAGGAGGTACATTGGGGATCCGTCTCATGAGATTCAAGTGGATGATGTTCAGGTACGGGATAATTTGACTGTTGAAGCAGTACCTGCGCGAATTGAGGATCGAAAAGTGAAGCAATTGCGAGGTAAAGAGATAGCACTGGTATGAGTAGCTTGGGGAGGACCAGCTGAAAGAATGTCACTTGGGAACTGGAGAGTCAGATGAAGGACTCGTATCCCGAACTTTTCGTCTAAGGTATGTTTTCGAGGACGAAAACTCTTTTAGTGGGGGAGAGTTGTGACACCCCGATTCAATTCAGAAATTAAATAAATAGAAATTTAATTATTTAATTAATTAAAGGCTTGAATTAATTATATTTTTGGAATTTATGGGAGTAATTGAAGAAAAGAAGAGATGGAGGTGTGAGGTGTAATTAGGGGTGTGAGGAGCAAATTACACTACACTTACTAATTACCATTTGTTTTATTTTATTGGAATAAATAAAGGATTATTAGAAGGAATATAAAAAGGAAAAGAAAAGAAAATAGGTTTTTGGAGAAAAGCTATTATACGAGAGTTGGAGAAGAGAAGAGAAGAGAGGAAAGCCGCCGAGAGAAATCAAGATCATCGAGGTAAGTGATTTCGTTTAATATGTTTTATGGGTTTTGGGAATCATAGGGATAATTGGGTATGTTAGGAAGTTTGAATGTTGATGATTATAAGTTATGGAAATAAACCCTATTTGTGCGGTGTTTGGAATTAGGATCATTGTATGTCAAATAATTGATAGGAATGAATAAACCATGTTGTGTGATGTTATAATGGTGTGAAATGATCATGAAATAGTGTTCCTAATGTCCCAATTGTACTTGAAAGTTTGGAAATGATAATGGTGCAAAATGTCAAAAGTTGCGTAAAATGATGTTATAGGACGGGAACCGGTTCGTGGGAGGAACCGAGTTCAGTGTTAAATTGGCAATTGGGAATTTTACACTCGAACCGTTCTGATAGGTAGGAACTGGTTCCCATACAAAAACAGGGAGCGAGTTTTGAAGACTTTCAGGAACCGGTTCCTGTATAGGTAGGAACCGGGTTCCATGAGTATTTTTCTAAAAATTCTAAAACTTTAAAAATTCATATTTTCTAAACCGTAACTCCGATTCGAGTGCCGTTTTCGGCGTTATTTCTTAAATTTAAAATACTACCTTTTGAAAAGAGAAAAATATTATTTTGCTAAATTATTTTAAAAATAGTCGAGCTCCCGATTTTTGAAAAGAGTGTTTAGTTAAGGATAATGGGAAACTATTACGAATGGTCTGAGTTACCAGATGAGTTATTAATGCTTACAATGTTGTGTTGACTATTCATTGTGATTGAATGCGATACATTGGTGATTGACGTTCATGTGATGTTTCTTTCCCTTGTGGTTTATTCATGATTGTATTGGTATCATGTGCTATTGTTATTATGTACTGGTGATAGTCTTACTGATTGAAGAGTAAGAGTTTGGCATGTTTATGCTTGTGACAATTTAATTTATGATTATGTTGTTATCATGTGATAGATTGGTATTGGTATTTATGTGGAATTATGTTGTTATCATATTCCGTTGAATTGATGTGCATGCTTTTATGATGCATGCATGAGCATTAAATTGGTTCATTCCCATTGTGCGAAGCGGTAGCGGAGCCGATAGACTTACCTGGTGCAGAGGTAGTGAGGCTAGATTCTTGACCCGATGGTTATGGTCGAATCAGGGATTGGATTCTTGACTCAGTGTTCTGGGCGAATCATGGATTACACTGTCTTTCCATGAGTAAACGGAGCAGTGGGTGAACTCGGTTCACGTTTTGGTACCACATGCATAGAGTCTGCATTGCATATGGGATTGTAACATGCTAGGATGGTTTCCAGTGTTGCAATTTCCATTGTTTGTTTATATACATGTTCATTGTGTGAATTGCCTTGTGAATGGACTATGATTTGTGCTTGATTAATGGATTAATGTATCTGATTATTCTGTTGTATTCTAAGAACGTATAATGCATGTTATATTGAATTGAGATCTCACCCTTACTCAACAATTTCAGATTCGGAGTGATTAGCTGCATCGGAGTTGGTGAGGATAGCTCTAGCATTGAGTCAGTTAATTAGTCCGCGTGTCAGTGTCGTGCTCTGGTAGATGTAACACCGTAGAAACGGTTGTTTGAATCCTTTAAATGGATACCTTCTTAATAGTTTGGAATTGTGCCTTGATTAAAAATCCTGGAATACCTTAGTGTTTTGAATCAGGTTTTGGTTATTATCTTGGAATACTAAGAATGATGTATTCGGAATTTTGATTATGTTTCATTTCCGCTGTTAAACATAATCTTTGCATTATTTATTTAATAAATTTTCTTCAGTGAAAGCATGACAGCTGTATTGATTGATTTAAACTATTTAAATTGTGACGCCTTCTAGATTATGATTAAAATACTCTGATTATTATTTATAAAACGCGGGTAAATAGAAGGGGGTGTTACAACCAGCACGAACATGCCCTTGCCACGTGGCCTGAGACGGACGTCTCACACCCCCTCTTCCCTTGGAGGCGCCCGCCTCCCAAGCAGTGGGGCCCACCATTTCCACACAGAACTTGAGACGCACGTCTCTCATGTATGCCTATTCTTGAGGCGCCCGTCTCCGTTCTTTAAGGCAGCATATTCTCACACGATGGCCACTTATTTCGGGACGAGTAGAGGCAAATAGCAGTTACCAAATGATCTATAAATACAAGTTCAAGTCTCAGAATGTGGGTCGGCATTTTTACCGAACAACTGTTATTTCATATTTCGCAAATTATTTTCCTTCCAGTTTCGTACTTTGAATTTATTTTCCATTCCGATCTAACTTACGTTAGATCTAGTGCTTTTTATTCATTGTTTATTTTCTTCTTTCGAATTCAAGAATCTCCGAGAAATCCAACCGACCTGTGGTGGATGCTCGTTTATTTCGAAGAACAAGATTATTTCCAGCATTCTTAATTTCAGGTTTAATTTATTTATTTTTATTTTATTTAATTTATTGTTGCCTGATATTATTCATTTGATTTCGGAAATGTTTAAATATATTAAACTGTATTATTTATGCATGTCTGAATTAATTAATATGTCTGGCTAAATCGTTTTGATATTGGTATGTAAATTAATCGAACCAAAGGAATCCGAAAATAAACTGGCATAATGTTACGTTGTTAAAAATATTCTTTCTGACTTAGATATCTAATTTAATTTATTAAAAGGTTTAGAAACCAACAGAGCGAAAGTTTGAGGTTAATAAACTGGACTAAGGTTAGAAACCAACAGAGCGAGAGTTTGAGGTTTAGAACCAGATAGTGGATACTAGGTATTAATTTTAAAGACTGCGACAGCGTTTTAAAAGAGATTAAACTTTATTTATTTTCAAAAAGTGTTTTTAAATTCAAGGGATAGCGAGCATACGTTAGATTTAATTGCATGATCCGATTCAACAGAGCGACAGTTTGAGATAGGATTTTAGATGAATATTGTTTGTCAAATAGGATTTTTATCAACTTGAGTAATAAGAGGTGGAAAGTCGGATCCCTTAGGTTAGACGAATTACATACCGATATCTGCTTATTTATTATATTTTCCTTAACCAAAAATCTTAAAGAATTATTCATTTTAGTCGTATCGTAACTTAGGATAACAATAGTTCGATTTATAGTCTCGTGGGTTCGATATCTTTAAAACTACGCTGATAGGATCGCACTTGCATCACGATTAATAGACGATAAAGTCGCGATCAAGTTTTTGGCGCCGTTGCCGGGGACTATTTAAGTCGATATTGTAACTCTGGTGTTACACTATATAGACTAAGGAACCTTTTACCTTGTTTACCATGTATGACCCAAATTTTTCCTATGCCCATTATCAGTATTATGAGGAACCACAAGAATCCCATAGATCCGACCTTGAAATACTGATGGAAAACTTTAATGCTTCACAAACCTACTCTTACCCAAACTACCTCCAAAACTACCAATCCCCATATTTTGAGGAACCACAAGAAACTTATAATTTCAACCAAACTTTTCCTCAACCCAATTCTTCCTACAATTATCACACACAATATTTTGAAGAATCACCAAAACCATATAAATCTGATCTCGAAATATTAATGGAAGATTTTAATGAATCATGTAGGATGATAAGTCGCTTCGGGGAAACACAAAAAGAGACTTTAACTTACTTTCAAGACTCTGAAGAATCGCAAGATTTTAATTTCGAAACATCAGTAGAGGATTCAGATGAGATGATAACTAACTCTAGGTTAGAGTCTATGATTGAGCACTTTGTAGAGGCACAAATTATCCAAAATGAAGCACAAATTATCCAAAATGAAGAAGTACGAAAACAAAGTCTTCAAATTAATGAAACCCTTAGCCAACTAACCAATATGGTTGAATCCTCGCCTCACAAGATGGCTTAGAGACTCAAATCTCCCAACTCGAACAAAACCTTCTAGGACCTCACCGAGGAAGATGTGGATGTTGAAACAACCATTATGGAAATACTACTTGGAAATCTAGAAAGCGATGATGAGTTTGAGGAGAATGATGTTGTGGCCGAGGAAAGTTCTGACGAGAAAATAGGGGAGATTGATGAAAATCCATCAACACTGCTCAAAGAGGAGGTTGTAAAGAGGTAGAAAAGAAGCATCTATTGTAATCCCGATCACTACATCCCATCGATTCTTCCGAAAATTTTATGGAAACTCCTAGACTCCCAATCTAAAATGTACGTTGCGGTATTGAAAAATATCCATACTAATTCACCACCATTTGAAGTCATACCTAAAAAGCGAAAATTAGAGCACCATAAAATTAGGGATATAATTATTGTTAAGAGGGTAAGGTTAACTTATGAGGCGATGGACGAAATCACTAAGCCAAAAATTGAAAAACTTATACTTAGGATAAATCCAGGACCGCCACCTAAATTTCGAAAGAATAAACCGCCCTACAAACGTAAGAAAAGAAAAGGTGAGGGATATGTGAGATGGCTTGATAAGTGGCCATGGAAAATCAACGAGTAGTCGTTCTAGTTTCTAATTTTAATTTTAATTTTTCTTTTTCGTATTTTAAATTTTCCTATTTTATGTTAAATTTTTAATTTTATTCGGTTGCACCCTTTCATCGATGCGTTTAAACTATTTCCGAATATTTATAATTATATTCAATTAAATAACTGCATTAATATTTATATAATAATTGAATATTTTAATTATCGCATTTCTCCTATTAATATCGAACTAATACTTTCCAATGTTTATTATAATTATAAGGTTTTATACACTAGTATTATATATATATTACTAAATACAAATTTACTTTATCTACTATAATATATATATATATATATATATATATATATATATATATATATATATATATATATATATATATATATATATATATATATATATATATTAGTATGTAGAATGCATGCATGTGGGGCATCTAAAAGCTCAAATTTCCTGGCTAGTGCTTTGCTAATTCACTGTTCGTAGAGCATGCTTGCTTCTTCACATTCACATGCCTAGTTTTTATCCTCAAGTTACTATGTCTCGCTGCCCAAGATTCTTTGATTCCCTGCATATATTTGTGCTATTTTCGTGCTGCATGCCTGCCTTGGGAGACGGTCGCCTCGGGTCCCCACATGCATTGGAGATGCCCGCCTTTCCCTCCGTCCCATAAAACATTGGAGACGGGCGCCTCCAGTTGCTTGTCTTGTGTCTCATCTTGATGAGACGTCCGTCTCATCCGTCTGTGGGCCTGCCACGCGCGTGATGGTCTCATATGGTCTCCTTGTCTTTACTTGGTTGTCCGTTTCACTTTTCCATTTCCCACAATTCAATTCCTATTCAACCATATATTTACTATACCATTAAAAATAATATTCATTCCATTTCCCACCATAAATTCAATTCAAATTTTTCCCTCTTCATTTCCCAACATATTATTATTATAATTTATTCATCATAAATCTCATAACACTATAAATACCCATTCTCACTTCTTCCCATTTCACATCCACTCTATCTACTACTCTCACATTTCCTCTCATCAATCCATATTTCTTCCATATTCCTTCTTCATTTCTCTCCTATCATGGCTCCACGAAACAATCAACGTCAAGTCAAACCAGACCGACCTCCACCCGACCTATCCAATATTATTTTCCGAGATAGCGACGACGGCCAACAACATGCCAAATATCACAAATTCTATACCCGTTCCTAGGCATGGCAAATAAACCCGGCCCCGCTGGGGCCCGCCCCGAAATTAGCGGGGAAAACCCAGTTTAATCGGGGGCGGGTCCGGGTGCGGGTAAAACCCGTTTTTAATTTACGGGTGCGGGTGCGGGGGCGGGTGATGGTAATACCCGCCCCGCACCCGCACCCGCCCCGCACCCGCCAACTAAATTTATTTTATTTTATTTATTTTTAATAGTTTTATTACTTATTTACACTTTTTATACTATTTAATGTTATAATATTATATTTATTAGAATTATTATTTATTTTTTTGAAAATAAAATTTAAATAAAATTATCAAACTTGAAAAATACTTTTAAAATAATTAAGTATTTAGTTTAATTATTTATTTTTAACTTTATTGAAAAAAATATAAATTTAAAAATAAAATAAAAATTTTATTCGGGCGGGTGCGGGTGACCCGTTTCTTGTTGGGGGTGGGGGCGGGTGAAATTTTTTTAGCCCCGAACGGGTGCGGGTGCGGGTGCGGGTGCGGGTCTGGGTCTGGGAGGCGGGTGCGGGTCTGGGTGTGCTTAAACCCGCCCCCGACCCGCCCCATTGCCATCCCTACCCGTTCCGTCGTTCCTACAAAATATGTAGGTTCGGAGTGTTTGGAAACCTTAGGCATGACCGATAGCATCCTCTTCATGCTCAATAACACCGGTTTAACCAGTCTCTGCACAAACCCATGTCCAACCTATGAACCACTCGTGCTTGAATTTCTTAGTTCTTTTTCCTACACAACACCTACCGACGATCCATACACTACCGGAACCGCCAACTTCCGCATGTTCAACCAAGAGTATTCTCTTGATCAAGAAAGGGTCGCTGAGCTTCTACATTTTACTCGTGGTGAGCATGTTCATTACAAACCGTTCGACGATGACGGTGATTTTTGTTGGGATCAACTCGGCTTCGCCCTATGCAATGATCTAACCGATCAACCGACGGAAAGTTGGTGTGATCTCTATGCTTCCCACATCCATAATCCCGCATTGAGGTACTTTCATCGCATACTTGGTAACACCATTTTTGGTCGGACCAATAATCATAAGGTCAACCAAAATGAGTTGTTTCTCATTTTCTGTGCCCTCAATGGTCATGCTGTCAACGCCGCACCCTTCTTGCTCAACCACATCCATACATGCGTGAACGCAGCAGGTACTAATCCCTTTGTTTTTGGTGGCATCATCACATCTTTAGCATATGCTTTAGGCCTTTCCGCCGAGCTATTTTCTTTGTTACAATATATGATGCCAGCCAATCTGCTTGATGTCATCTATTGCCGGGATTCCCATATAATCTCTCCAAGACATGATGGCCGATTTACATTAATGATTAATCGTCGTCAAATTCCTGGTGTTGTGTTACCTTGTCCGAATCGTATCGACGTCCGTGTCCGCGCTAATTGGCGATTTGTTCTTGATGCACCGCCGACAACAACAAGAAGATCCAGCTTGCAAATTTCGCGCTATAGCGCTCATATGAATCAAGATCGCTTGTTCCACGCCATGCAACAAAGCCAAGCTGAGACTTTACGTCTCGTACAAGAATTACAACGTGATCAACGGGAAATGCAACGCAGCCAACAAGAGATGCAGCGCAACCAACTAGAGTTGCAACGCCACCAACAAGAAATGCGACGCGAACACCAAGAATATGCTTTTCGCAATGATCGTAACTTCGAAGCATTGCAAGCTCGCATAGCGGATGCGCTTAACCTTAATGATTCTGATTCTGACGAACGTCGAAGACCTCGTGCTAGAGGGAGAAGAACAAGAGGTCAAAATTCTCAAGGCAACGAGTGATCACCTTTCTCCTTTCTGATTTCTCCTGGTTCTATCGCATTGAGGACAATGCCTATTTTAAGTTTGGGGGAGTCAGAACATTTCTTTGTTCGTTTTTATTTTCTTTGCTCTATTTAGTTTTTCCCTTTTAGTTTCCTTTCTTTTTCTATGTATTGCAAAATTTCCATTCAATAAAATACATGTTTATGTAATTTTAGTCTTTTATGTTTAAATTTCGTGCTTATTCGAATTTCTCCTTTTTCTTGAGCCATAACGACAAAATTTAACAAAAATTAAAACGCATATATTAACACACTCAAATAATACTAAGGTTGCCTATTTTTAAATAAGAATTCGATCGCGACTTAGCAAAATTGTGATCGTCCTAACACTTTAAAACCCCCAACGTGTTAGATTGATTTAAGTACTTATTATACCAACACCTTTTAAACTTAGTTTTAAAGTAATCCCGAGTAGTTTATTAAGCAGTCGGCACCGCCTTAAACGACAAACTACGTGGAGAATCGATGAATATAAGTGATTGATCAAGAATTTTAAGAGAAAATTTTTATTAGAAGATGCACTTATTAAGTTAGATGGTCCTACGAGATCATTTAATTCAACGATCGAAACTATAAAATATTTATGCAAACATCCATTATGAATTGGTTCTGGTCCCAGTGTCGAACTTGGTAAGGCGGATGACGATTCGATCCCCGTAATTTGTAATTGATAAAGGAGTACCAAATATAATTACGGACTCCTTGCTGGATTATAAAGATCAAAGTCACTAACCGGTTACTCCACTATGTGCGCGGAAGGTAAAGGGCTTAATGTGATTGCGCAAGAATGAAAACGGGTGAAACAAAACAAAAGTATTAGGTCGAGCTATAATAACATGACTTAAATTGGTCTGCAAAAATGGGGTTATCTAGTGTTATTACGGTAACTTTGGTGTCGAAGTCTAAACTCGAGTTATCCAACAAAGAATTGAATTGCAACCTAGTACAAATTGAATTGTGTTATATAATTGCGTTTGATTTATGCTTATGATTTTTCATTTTTAATTTTTGCTTGAGGACAAGCAAAGGTTTAAGTATAGGGGAGTTTGATAACACGAATTTATATAACATTTTTGACGTAATTTTCATAGACAATGTTACTATTTTTATTTAATTATATTACTTTATTTCAGACACGCTGGTATTTTCTATGTTTCAGGTATTTGTATTAAATAAAGATAAATCGAGCAAAGAAGTAAAATCGAGGAAAAATCGGATTAAAAAGCAAAGAAATGAAGCAAATGGGTGATATAGTGAAAGGGAGGTGTTATATAAAGAGAAAACAATTATTGAACAAGCAAGCCCAACACGCTGCGGGCACCAGACGCACATGCCCCTTGCCACGTGGCCCGAGACGGACGCCTCACCCCTTCCTTGGGCGCCCGCCTCCCAAGCTGGGGCCCACCATTTCCATACGTAACTGAGACGCACGCCTCATGTATGCCTATTCTTGAGGCGCCTGTCTCCGCTCTTTAAGGCAGCATATTCTAACACGATGGCCACTTATTTCGGGACGAGTAGATGCAAAGAGCAGTTACCAAATGATCTATAAATACAAGTTCAAGTCTCAGAATGAGGGTCGGCATTTTTACCGAACAACTGTTATTTCATATTTCGCAAATTATTTTCCTTCCAGTTTCGTACTTTGAATTTATTTTCCAGTTTTCACTGATCTAACCTTACGTTCGATCTAGTGCTTTTTATTCATTGTTTATTTTCTTCTTTCGAATTCAAGAATCTCCGAGCAATCCAACCGACCTGTGGTGGATGCTCGTTTATTTCGAAGAACAAGATTATTTCCAGCATTCTTAATTTCAGGTTTAATTTATTTATTTTTATTTTATTTAATTTATTGTTGCCTGATATTATTCATTTGATTTCGGAAATGTTTAAATATATTAAACTGTATTATGTATGCATGTCTGAATTAATTAATATGTCTGGCTAAATCGTTTTGATATTGGTATGTAAATTAATCGAACCAAAGGAATCCGAAAATAAACTGGCATAATGTTACGTTGTTAAAAATATTCTTTCTGACTTAGATATCTAATTTAATTTATTAAAAGGTTTAGAAACCAACAGAGCGAAAGTTTGAGGTTAATAAACTGGACTAAGGTTAGAAACCAACAGAGCGAGAGTTTGAGGTTTAGAACCAGATAGTGGATACTAGGTATTAATTTTAAAGACTGCGACAGCGTTTTAAAAGAGATTAAACTTTATTTATTTTCAAAATGTGTTTTTAAATTCGTGGATAGCGAGAGCATCGTTAGATTTAATTGCATGATCCGATTCAACGAGCGACGATTGAGATAGGATTTTAGATGAATATTGTTTGTGAAATAGGATTTTTATCAACTTGAGTAATAAGTCGGTGGAAAGTCGGATCCCTTAGGTTAGACGAATTACATCGATATCTCTTTATTTATTATATTTTCCTTAACCAAAAATCTTAAAGAATTATTCGCCTTATGTATCGTAACTTAGGATAACAATAGTTCGATTTATAGTCTCGTGGGTTCGATATCTTTTAAAACTACGCGATAGGACGTACTTGCTGTCTGATTAATAGACGATAAAGTCGCGATCACATACCGTACACAAGAGAGAAGGCCCTGTTGATGTTCAATGTAGTGATAACCATGAAGAGTGAATGGTAACATCTCATGCCAATCTTTGTAAGTCACCGCTATCTTTGTATAATCTTCTTAATGTTCTTGTTGGCGGCTATCGCGCCATTCGCCTTAGGCCGATAGGAGAAGAGTTGTGATGCTTGATCTTGAGTGCGTGAGTTCTTGATCATCTTATTGTTGAGATTGGAACCGTTATCCGTGATAATCCTTTCGGAGTGCCATACCGATGATAAGATTATGCTTGATGAAACGGGCCACAACATTCTTGGTAACTGATCGAACGAGGTCGCTTCACCCATTTGGTAAAGTAGTCAATTGCCACAAGGATGAAACGATGTCCGCTGGAAGCGGTGGGCTTGATTTCTCCGATCATGTCAATGCCCCACATTGCAAAAGGCCAAGGAGATGTTAGAACAATCGAGGTAGTCGGAGGCGTGCACTTTGTCGGCATAACCGCACTTGTGACAAGATCGAGCGTAAGCGACAATCGCCTTCCATGGTGGACCAATAGTTGTTCTCAAAATCTTCTTAGCCATTGTATGTCCTTTGGAGTGGGTACCAAATCGCCTTCGTGTAACTCTTCCATGATACGATTCTCGGTTTAAGATGCCAAATCGTGGTTGCGCTTGTATAAGATGCCGTTCTTGAGGAAGAATTTGGATGCAAATCTTCTCATGAACTTTTATCATTGATGAGATGCCCTCTGGATATTCCCGAGTCTCAAGATACCTTTTCACGCATAGTACCAAGGTTTCTCTTCCGTATCAAGCTCATAACAATACCGGTTCGCCAAACTTCTCCATGATGATCCGGGGAGCCTCGTTGTCCCATCCGACCTTGAACATAGATGACATAGTAGCCAATGCATCCGCCAACCGATTCTCTTCGTGGAATGTGAAAGTAATTTCTTCAAAGTAGGGGATCAAACTCGTAACATGCTCGATACGAATGAGATTCGGATGCTTCAGATCCCACTGCTTTATGTCGACCGATCACCAAGGCCGAGTCTCCATATACTTGCAAGAACTTGATTCTTAAGTCAATAGCCTTGATACCCATGATGCACGCCGTGATTCGCCATGTTGTTAGTGCAACCTGAAACATAATCTGGAGGTGAAAGGCGATGTCCGCAGGGATGTAATGATGGCGCCAATGCCATTGCCAAGTGTGTTTGAGGCTCCATCAAATACCATAGTCCATCGGGATCCTTGTTCGTGTCCTTCGTCCGGGCTGGTTCTTCAATCAGAACTAGTAAAACATCTTCATCTGAAATTAACCGCGATAGTAGTCTACGGCTTGATGAGCCAAATGATCGCTACTACACTTCCTTTGATCGCCGAGAAGTGTATTGGATGTCGATTCGATCAAGATCATTTGCCATCTTGCTATTCTTCCGAGAGAGTCGGGTTTCTCAAATATGTATTTTATCGGATCCATCTTGAAATCAACAAGGTAGTGTGAGTCAACATATATTGTCTTAGTCGTGAGAAGCCCAAGCTAAAGCGTTGCAAGTTTTCTCGAGTGTGAGTATCTTGTTTCACGCCGGTAAACTTTTGCTAAGGTAGTATATTGCATGCTCTTTTCGACTGACTCGTCATGTTGCCCCAACACAAACCCCATTGAGTTCTCTAACACCGTCAAGTACATGATAAGAGGTCTTCCTTCAAAGCGGCATCGTGGATAGGAGGATTCGTGGGTACTCCTTGATTTTGTCAAAAGAGATCCGAAATCGTCATTCCATTCTACTACTTGATCTTTCTTAAGTAACTTGAAGATTGGCTCACAAGTAGCGATTAGATGTGCAATAACTGCAATGTAGTTCAATCGCCCAAGAAACCTCGACTTCCTTCTCGGGGCGGCATCTCTTGAATACCTTTAACCTTGGCGGGTCAACCTCAATACCTTTACCATCGACAACAAACCCTAAGTTTACCTGATCGACTCCAAAGGTGCACTTGTTGGGATTAAGCCTCACCATTTCTTCAACCCTGTCAAAGTTTCGCAGATGATCAAGATGTTCTTCTTCCGTGATCGAGCTATCATGTCGCCGACGAGACCTCTATCTCGATGAATCATGTCATGAAATAATGTCACCATAGCATCGCCGATAAGTGGCGCCGCGTTCTTGTCGAATGGCATAACCTTGTAGCGTAAAGTGCCCCCGTGTAACAAAAGTAGTCTTCTCCATGAGCCATTTTGATCCGATTGTAACCGGAGAAACCATCCATGAAGGAGAAAACCTTATGCTGAGCGGTGTTGTCAACGAACATCAATATGAGGAAGTGGAAGTCATCTTTGGACTCGCTTTGTTCGGATCTCTAATCCACACATTCGCACTTGCCATCCTTCTTAGTACAGGGCACCATTTGCAACCCATTGGGATAGGAAGTAACAGCTAGGAAGCCGTTGAATCTGTTTCATAACTTCCTTTGATTTTCTCGACATCTCGGACGATGTCGACCAGACCTACATTTCTTTGGGAGAAACCTTCTTTTTTCGGTCGGTGTACCACAATATCAATGTCTAAACCCGGCATGTCTTCGTATGACCAAGCAAAACCTCAACATAGTCTCGTAGCATCTCGGTCAATCTTTCTTTACATTCTCAAGACCCGCTCCTATCTTGATCTCTTTTCATCTTCGTTAGTACCCAAATTCACAACCTCAACTTGCTCTTCATGCGGTTTGTATAACTCGCTCTTCTTCTTGTGTGATCGGCAAGTTCTCTGGCACTTCACAATCTTCCTCACTTTCGTCTTGACTTGGTAGATCGGATTATCGAAGTCATATTTAGCAATAGCATAGTGTTATCAACTAGATTCGGAGTGATTACTGCGTGTATCACGTGGTGTGTGTGTAAGAAACATAACATTTTTGAAGGGGTGATAAAGTAAAGAAAAAACAAACAATTGAATGCAAAAGTCCAACGAATTTATTGAATGAAAATACGCAACGGATAATAACCCTCATGAGCGAGCCATGATGCCCCGGCAAGGCACTAGGCTTTCAAAGTTTATTGTTCAAAACATAAAGAAATACAAAAAGCAAAACAAAACAAGAGAAATTACTCGACTAAAGGAGATTAGTATGACGACTTGAGTCTTCAATTGCCGAGTCCAGATGCGGAGTTGGAAGATCCACTTCGATGTCGAAGTCGTTGTCGCTGCCTTCTATAGCATGGATTCCCTACCGATGCGAAAGGAAGTTGGCCGCATGTTCGGCGTATCATCTTGACCCTTGATGGTGAAGCCTAAACCGCCTTGTCAAATTTGAAAGGAAGATCGTGGAGCTGTCCCCAAATAGCACTACCTCCTTCTTCAATGCAGCTTGAGCATCTTTCAATGAGGCCATCCTAGGTGGAGCTTGTGTAACTTCAGAGTGGAGAGTCAACAGGCATGACTCGGGTATTGTTTCAAAAGCTTGACAGGGAGTTCAAAGAATTCACCTCCATCTCAAGGTATCGAATGATTGTAGATGATCACCATATACTCTTCTTCACCACACCGTAACAACTTTCCCTTTCACGGGTACTTCACCGATGTGGTAGGAAATGTACCGCCCCATGTATCCAAGGGCCCAAGTAGGCAAGAGTAAGTCGGACGGATGTCCATGACAAAGAAAGTAGAGTCAAAGTCCGGGAACCGACTTTGACAGTGTGAATGAGCTCTCAAGCACTGCTCCTTAGAACCATCAAAAGCTCTACAATAATGTCACCGGGTTCGTGACCAACCTTCGATCAAGAGTCGATCAAAAGTAGTCTTGAAGGATATTCAAAGCGAAACGGTATCCACCAAAACATGAGACAATGTAACGCCTTGCATTCAGCGAGATGTGCAAGGCTTTGTTGTGTTTCTTTCGTGAGTCAAATCAAGATCGAGAAGCCTAGGCCGTTGTTGGCGGCCGGCTAGCAATACAAACTTCAAACGGTCGCTGGTAGTGTCTTGCGGCACATGAGCATTCTTCGTAAATTTCACCAAGGCTTAGCATGAGCCTCGGGGCACAAGCAGAGCAAGCATGGATATCTTGGACTGGTCTGTCCCAATGTTCCACAACATTGTAGTCACTCTTCTTGATAATCTTGAATTTCTCCATTTCTTGTTTGGAGGTGTCTTCAAGAACTTCCTTTGGTACTACGGTCGAGCGGGATGAGTCACCGTTCTTTCCCTCTAGCTTGGGAATGGATTGAATGGCTAGAATGCGAGCGGAGTCGCAGTTGTCTTTGGAGGAGAGATATCCGAGAGAATATCCTTCCGGTTCGTCACCTTCTTGATCCTGATGTTGTCAATGTCGGAATGGTAGCTTCAATTGTAAGATCTTCAATGGTCGAGGGTCTTGCTTGACGCCATGATAGTAAACATCGCCCATAATTCCAAGGAATAGCTTTGTCGAGGAATATGGACTGGTCAGGGAGAAGTAATGATGAGAGGTGCCACTCGGGCAGATCGTGAGAGGAAATCCTTATTGTGTTAACATCAAGATAATCTTCTGGGAAATCGTCACCCCATCCGTCGCCTTTAACATCTTCAATAGGAATCTTGTAGCTCTCGTGAACATGTACTTCACCATGTAATCAACTTTCCACTTGGCTGCCCCAAGGTATCCCACACGTATGGTGCATTTCATTCACATCTTCGATCTTCAACTTAGACATTTCTTCACAGCGCATTGCAGGTGGTTTCGTAAATAGTATCTCACGGTTGTCCATCATGCATTGAACCGCCTTCTCAACCAAGCACAACCATCAAAGCAGATGGGCACCAACGTAATTCTCCGGCATCCTGGATTGACACCGCTTGTAGCAAATTCTTCTGGGTCATCGGAGGAATGGTCAAGTCATCTATGTTGAAAACATAAGTATCATCACCAACAGCATTGGAACTCTTGTCATGGTTAGGCATAGGCGCGTTGATCACATTGGTCTCAGCGGGAGGATCAAACTCAATCTGGCAATCATATCTTGAATCTTGTTCTTGAGCCCAACAATCATCGATTACTATGTCACGGGCTATTGGAATGGTAAGCACACTTAGCATTAGGATTGTATCTCGGAGAGAAGTGTTGACATTCGAGGAGGATCCCTCAAGGTTATCGACTTGCTTTCAACATGTGTTGCAAGGCTTGCGACAATGGCATGTTGATCTTTGTAAAGTATCTTCGTGGCGGCGTTACGTGTGTGCGTTGTCTGCGAGGTTGTCTTGATGTAGGATTGGAGATCACAAGCGCCCCCACAGTTAAGCGGTCGGTCTTGGCTCGGCTTCGACCATACAGCATTAGCTTCTTACCACCAAAGATCTCTTGGCATTTGAAGATGTCTCACATGAATCTTCCGCTCTTGATACCGACTTCAATCGCTCTTTGTCAATATCATTTCGGTGAATCCAATTTGAGTTTCAATCGGATGATTGAAGAATGGGCTGTCGGTGTTCCCATGAACATATCAACCAACTCCCTATTGGACAAGGGTGGTTGAACTCTGCTGCTAGATCTCTCCATTTACAGGCATACTCCTTGAACTTCTCACCACCCATAGACATGCTTTGTAGTTGCATGCAGTGGGTGTCAATTGACATTGTACTCATCTTGCATCGTAGAAAGCATCAGCTAAGTCACTCCAAAATGCGGATCGGTCATTCTCTGGTGATAATACCATTCCAATTGGGTTCGGACAAACTCTCTTGAAAATAGTGCATCCTGACTTTGTCATCGGTGTGGGTTGATCTTACGGACATAGGACTTCAAATGCGACTTAGGAAGACATGCCATCATACTTAGCAAAGTTGGAACTTTGAACTTGGGAATCACAACACGAGGACAAGACTCGGATCATCAAAATTCGACCGGACATCTTGAGGTTTTCCAGCATTCGGCGGTCTTCAAGTTGCTTGTACTTGTCATCTTCATCAGTATTGGCCATCATCATAGTTTTCTCAGGCTCATCTGACTACCTTCGCCATCACCCTTGTTACTTTGCTCATCCTCCTTCTTGACACTTCCTTGAGAGCTCAATCACTAACCACTGGGACCACCTTTGTAGCGTCTGCCCATGTTGAGACCCAACAACCTTCTTCTTCATTGATGAGCTTCTTGGATCTTCTTGGCCTTGGACCAAACTGGTGAACATCTGCTTGGCCAGGCATTCGAGCACGGAGATCTTTGGCATTTGTTCGAGAGCCATTTACCTAAAATAAATAGCGAGAATGAGAAAACCAATCTTCAATGTACACTGATGCAATGTTATGCTATGATATGCAATGTTTATCGAATGCAATGCAATGTTTTCAAGGACCTTAGAGATTAAATTTGTTAAACAAGCAATGAACAAACATTTATTAGTACTCTTTTTATTATTCTTTTCTTTTAAGTACAAAGATAGTTCAAACAATAAAAGAAACATATAAATCCTAAAGCTCTAAGTCTCCATGGGCGCTTCCTCTTGGTGCCGAGGTAGGCGTTGATGTTCGCTCCTCGTGAAGTAGCTTGGTCAACTCTAGCACTTTCTTCTCACTGAGCTTCAAGGTATCCTCTCTTCTAAGTTGAATCGGGATCTCTTCAAGTCTTCAAAATCGGTAGGCATGTCGGGATGGAGAGCGGTATAGGATCGTCACCTATAGCAGGTTCCATAATTCTTGGTAAAGCAGTGAATGGCATCATGAGGTTTTGAGCTCGAGCTCGCACCCATTTGAGGTAAGGTTCCCAGGAATGGAGTTGGTGCCCCAAAGTCTTGGTATCGATCTTCTTTACCATGCCCCAGCGTATGAACCTTAAATCGGTAATTCGGAGATCGTGGTTGTAGTCGAACACAATATCTTGGAGAAGCATATCATGTGGACCATCTCTTGAGCAAAACCAAGCGTAGAGCTAGAAGGGTTGTAAGTAATACCTCCTTATACCAAGTAGTGGTACATTAGAAATTCTCCACAGCCTCGATGAAGGTGAAGTCCTTTTGAGAGAAAGAATCCAACGGATATCTGAATGAGAGAGTGACATTAACCTTTGAGACCATCTCATCCTTTTCGTTCTTCAAAGCGATGGAGGAAGGTCGAAATAAACCACACGGAAAGTAACGGTATACAACACATGAGAGTTCCTTGTCTCTTAGTAGTGCGAGTGTGGAAAGTGGGATGTCTCCAAGTAAAGTAGGCACTAGATTGCGGGTGAGAACAACTTGATGGCGTTGACATCTATGAATTGATCCGAGTTAGGAAATAGAACCAAACCATAGATTAGCAAGGCCACAATGTCTTCAAATGCATGGAAACTCATAACTTTGAGGAATTCTCGGGCTTTCTTAATTAGGAACTTAAAGTAAACCCTTAACTCCTTCTTGTTTCCCAATGGCTTCCAACGTGCAAGATGTAAGGCGGATGCAATGTCTTCGTGCCAGGAACCTTTTCTAAACCGTTGAATGGCATTTGGTCAAGAATAGGTACCCCAGTAACTTAGAACTCTTCAAGGTAGGAACCAAGCGATAATCTGGGAATGTAAAGCAATGGTGTTTTGAATCAAATGGAATAGGACATGCATCATATCTTCTTCAAAACCGGAGATAACCAAATCAAGTAGATAACCATGTCTTTTGATAAGCCAGCATGGTGGGAATTTACAAAACCAATTCTTTGGTGAGAAGGTATACCCATGAAGTTGATTCGGATAGTCTTTCTAGAAGCCATAATACCCTACAAAATAGAGCAAAGATAAATCCTAGGTCCTTGAAATAGTTAGAAATGATATGCAATGCGAATGATGTCATGATGTCATGTTTAACACCTGAACAATTCACACAATGAGCCTAGGTTTAAGGCTTGCAAGAGGTATAGGTGATTACCCACAAAAGTTTGAGTTGGTTCATCTGTCCTATAATAGTAACGGGTTCTAGGAATCTCACATCATTGATCTTTCTATGGCGTTTATTTCAATCGACTACCAAGTGGTCGACCGAAAATATCCCAAAGTCGATCTCAATGAGCGTAGCATCGAGTATCAACCAACCTCGGTACTAAAGGCCGGCCATCTCACTTTCTAATGGCCAAGATGGGTCAATTAAGGTTCTAAAAGTTTAGTTAGTGCTTGATGACACCAGAAGCCAAATACTATCCTCAACTTGGAAATGAAGAGTATCGGGACATCAGTGTCACACTAACGTAGCCATCATGTTGACCGTTTTGATATCTCGTACAGCAGTCGCGATGATTTATTGCTACTTACCTAAAAAGGCGGATCCGGTGTAGGATCCCCAACAATATAATACCCAAGCAACCCTTAAAGATAAAGCATACAAGTCAAACAGAAAGCAATAAAGGTGATCTAGAAATCCTAAGGTAATTCTCTCTTTTAGGGTGTCTCCGTGATGTGATTCTGTAACACGGTGGTGACTTTGTAGGTTTTGTATCATAAATGTCTGCGGATAGAAAGCCACCGACTTTTATTTTATCAATTAGGGAAGGTAAAAGTACGAGAAAAAGACCTTCGTTAGATTACGAGTAAGGAGAAGGTTATGAAAAGGAAGGTATTAGCACCCCATATAGTTATCTGGGCTCTTAGCTCTTAGATCACTTTAAAATTGCTTTCTACGTGTGTTTGACAAAATGTTTTGAAAAGGCATTTCGCTTTGACTTTGTAATGATTCATGTAGGAATGTATACAAAGTGTTTGGAAATGTTTTATTTTGAAAAGAGTTTGAACTTTGACAAAAGTGTGATGTGAAAAGCATTTGATAGAGCAAGCAACTAAAAGTCTTATTACCTACTCGAATTGGTCGTTTCGTATTATTTTACGTTCCTTTAGAATAGCGTTATCCATACCATTAGTTGGTAGGTAACTCATTCGTTGGATGTAAGCGGGACATTGAAGGGACATCGGATGGTCATAGGCAACTTGTAGGAAGTATCCTAGCATTCGAAGGGACTATCATCATTTTCGTGGCGACAATCGGGTCAAGATCATGTATTCGGAGGCGACATCGTGGGTCTTATGATCTTTGTATCGAAGGGACTATGATGATTTGTTTGAAAGCAACGGTGCTAGAATACCTCTACGTTAGGGACATGACCATTTGAATTCGTAAAGGCAGAGAGAATTACCTAAAGGGGTGCATGTGTGAAAAAGTGTGTTGATTCGGATATTTTATCTTGAAAATTAGTGAGCTATGTTGATTATTATCTTGCCATACACGCCTAATTACTAGCAATTTATAGAGTGCGGAAATTAAAATCACGGAATGTAAAGATGCGGAAGATAAATGTCCTCGCTATTACATGGCTTTGGGCGGATACATAATTTAAACTTGCGGAAAATAAAACCTAATTTAAACTATTACATCCCATGAGCAATTACATTATTGGAAAAATAAAGCGATAAAAGAAATCATACGAAGCGGAATAACACGTAAAAGGATGAGAAATCGGAAAATCTGAGAAATCAAATAAGAGAAAATGTTAGTAAAAATGCAAATTTTAATAAGAAAAAATGACATGCTGGAAATAACATAAATATGCTAAAATAATTTTTGGGATTTTTGGATGCATTTAATAATTAAAACTAATTAAATGTGATTTAAATGCTAAATTATGAATAAAAATAAATATGCATGCAAAATTATATTTTTAATTTTATAAATTAAATAAGTATTTTCTGAAAATAAATGCAAAAGGAAAAAATATTTTGATGATTTTTAATGCATGAAAAAAATATTGAAAAGAATTAAATTGTATGAAAATATTAAATAAAATAATAAAATATGAAAAAAATGCAAGTTTGGAAAAAAACTCAAAACCGTCACAGAGATTCGAGCGAGGACCTTGGGAGAACATCTATGCCCAGTCACTTTAACCAAGCTGAGCCAGTGTCTTGTTGTTTAGCCGGGCGAGTAAGTTACAACCGCAGCGTCTCCTTCCATTGCCTGTCTCCGCGCCAACCATCGTCTTCTTCATTTTGAATTTTCAAAATTAATCGGTCTTTCTTCGGCCCTTCTGAGCTCACAGCTAAAATGAAATCAAGCACACATAATATAAATAAATTCAAGGCATGGTTCGATTCGAACATTCATTAAGCATTAATGGACATGGTCTTGTGGTCCAATTTTCCTATTTTGTGAAACCCTAAAACGGCATAGGAAACCCTAACAATGGTATACGTGTTTGGCCATGGAAATTCAATCAAAGTGTCGAGCTTGCAATCTTCCTACTAATCACAAAAACAAACACAAAACATGTTAATAATGCATGATGATTGAAATACGATTTTGGAAAAACAAGAACAAACCGATTAATTTTCTTAATTGGATGGTTTTGAGCAAAGTGAAGGTGGATCGATTCAAGAGGTATCAAGGAATGTGTTTGATGCTTAGAATCAATTGAAAGCGTCCAAAACCAAGGCTACCGGTTGCTTGAAGGTCACGGATTTTGAGTTCTAGGTTAGGGTTCTTGAGCCAATTTTTAGTTTCTCAATCATGTGCTATGCATTATACATTTATAGTGGATGGATTTGGGTGATTTGAGGAAGAAATCATCACTAATCAATGCAAATCAAATTTGATTTTGTACAAAATCAAATTTTCAATTCAATCAATTTCAATCCAATCTTGCCATATCAATCAAATTTGAAATTTCTTGGCTTTAATGAGTTGCTTGGATCTCAAGGAAGAAATAAAATCAAGTTTGTAATTAATTTTGATTTTATACTTTATTTTGAATTTAATTTGTATTTAAATGAATAAATTCCAAATTAAATAGAAAAATAAAATAAAAATTCGTGGCATTGGGCTTGGATATTCCTAATTGTATAAGGAACAAGTTTGGATGAAGAAAAAGTAGGCCCATTTGCAAAGTTTTTATTTTAAGTATTTCTCTTTGTGCACTTCTTCAAAATTGCCCAACTTGTGAATGGTGTATCTTGCTCAATTTTCCACATTTTAGTGTTCTTGGACTTTTGGAAAGCTCTAAGTCCTCTAACCAACCTTTTTGGTCTCATCTCAATTGGAGTTTCCATGCTCAATATATCTTCAAAACAAAAGTTGACTTTTGTTGACTTTGAAAATGACACAGTAATGTTTTGAGCCATACCTCTCAAATGAAGCATTTTTGGACATTCTTGTGAGACATGAAGTTGTAGAAAATGAATTTCCTTCAAAACAAGAGGTGGTGGAAAAATTTACGAGAAAGTATGAAAAGTTATGATCAGTCAAAGTTGAGTTGACTTTTCACCTAGAAACCCTAATTTAGAAAGTTTGACTTTTGAGCAAATCTTGAGTTTTCTTGATGAATCATGATCAACCCTTGATCAAATGATGAATGTAACTTCAAAATGAGGATGTTGACCAAAATCATGAAGTTTGTTGTATGTTGACCACGGTTGACTTTTTGTCCATCAATGATTTTCAACCATCGAGCAATTGTGCGAGCAATCTTGACTTGTGAGGCTTGAAACTTGACATGGAGAATCTTTGAAGCATATGAGGCATGAAGGACATTGGAGATGTTGGAAGTCCATCTTGAAGCTGAGTGCCAAACCCTAGTTTGGGTTGATTGTCTAGGAGGGGTTTGTCGATCGAATCTTGAGGAATCCTTGAGTATGGATGTATGAATATCTTGAGATGGAGGCAAATTTTGGGGTATGACAAGGTGTTTACACCACACCCCCAAATCTAAACTCTCCTTTCTGTTGAACATTGGGGCGTTCACATGAATCTTCTTTATTCTGATCATTATGTTGTTGTCGGTTTGACGCCATTATCTTCACATCCTTCACGTTGAAAAACCTTCACGAATCCATACCTTTTTATTTATTATCTTTCCTGGTGAAATGATAACCGTCGATCTCTCCATATTCCATGAACTTACCCATACATCTCCTTTGCTCTGAACTCATTAGGAATATACGTAAAAAAGTACCTTTTGACTACCGACTCTCTGATCTTCCTTTTGCCAGTACATTGTCCCATGTCTCTTTCTTCACCACCCTCCTTCCTCCTCCTCCTCCCCTCTGATATAAGTCCATTCGTTAAATTCCTTCCTTGTCTCCTCGTAGTTCATCTTGTTTTCCATCTTGCGTTGTGAATCGGGTTTAGAGTTTAAAGTAAACTTTGTTTTGTGTGGTTTGTGTTTGGATGTTTTCTTCTTTTTGTTAAAGTTAAAGGTTAACATGGTTGTGACCTTCTTAAGTGGTTCCTCGCCACTTTCCCTAAAGCATAAATTACTAATAACTTACTTATGGTATCCAAAATTCACGTGTCATTCAACTAACTTTTGCTTTGAATTTATGAGTTTTCTAATTCCTCTTATGAGAGTCTCAAGATTTTAAAGTGGAAAACAACAAGATGAAGAAAAACAAAGAAAATGAAGTAAAAATCTTGCAGTTACATTAAAGTGAGGAACACAAATAATGAAGATTATGATAAACAAGACAAGAGTGATAGAACAAAGATAACAAGTAGTGAAATTTGATTTTAAAGGGTATGAAAGCGAGAGGTAAGATGAAAAAGAGAAGGTCTGGAATCGTTACATACGGGAAAGAGGAAGAGGTGACGAACCAACTAGGTTGGAATTTGCAGCTTTGAGATGAATTTGGGGAAGAAATTGCAATTAGGGTTAGGATTTAGAAAGAGATTTTTGAATGATTAAGAAGAAACGTCACGATGAGTGAGAGAAAGCGAATATTGTTTTTGTTTTTAAAAAATTATTCATTTAAAAAATTTGATATATTTTTAACTAAAATATTTACAATAAATAAATAATAAAATATAATTCATTGGATTTTTATAATGAAATGGATGAATTGGATCTATCCATTTAATTTGGTGGATGGATTAGATCAAATCCAATAAGGGCATGTTTGGATTGTGATTGGGCCAAATTGATTCTAGCGAGAATTGAGTTTGATAAATTGATTTTAATAGAATTGAGTTTAGCAAAATTAATTTATGTTTGGATACATTTATGTAAAAGTGAGTTGAATAATAAATTTCGTGTAAAAATCATCCAGAATAAATGCGGAGGCGAAGTTCTAAATTCTAGCTTCAGTAGAATCAATTCGGGGCAGAATCAATTCTACTTTTGATAAAATAAACACCTCAAAATTAGCTAGAATCAATCCAACACACACTAAGCTATTTTATCGGATGGATTGGATGGATTTTCACCCCTAATCATCATTAAACCATCTATGATACTTGTGAAGTGATCAAGTGTTAACGTGATCTCATTTTACTCTAAATCTTACACATAAATTTGAAAATCTATGATAATCCATTTTGAAAAATCACTTGGAGCAAATATTGTTTTAGTCTATTCACCTTCCCATTTGTTTTCTACTCCATATTCTCACAAAAATATACATGTATATTATGGCCTCCAAATTCATCAAGGGTAACCTCTACTCCATTTTCATTAACATTTGAAGAACCATCAATGAATATGGACCAACAATAAGTGTCGGTGCTTGTGTGTCATCTTTGTCCGAAGCTTTCCAGACCTAGTTGTCATACCCAAAATTTGCCCCCATCTTCTCAAGATATTCCATACATCCATGCTCAAGGATTCTTCAAGGGTTGATCGAGATAAACCCTCTCCTAGACAATCAACCCAAACTAGGGTTTGGTATTTCTCGAATCAAGATGGACTTCCAACATCTCCAATGGTCTTCATGCCTCCTCATATGCTTCAAGATTCTCCATGTCAAGTTTCAAGCCTCACAAGTCAAGTTTCCTCAAACAATTGCTCGGATGGTTGAAAATGGTTATATTGGACAAAAGTCAGTATGGTCAACATACAGTCAAACTTAATGATTTTTGGTCAACATCCTCATTTTGAAGTTACATTTATCATTTGATCAAGGGTTGATCATGATTCATCAAGAAAACTCAAGATTTGCTCAAAAGTCAAACTTTCTAAATTAGGGTTTCTCGGTGAAAAGTCAACCAAACTTTGGTGAGCATAACTTCTTCATACTTTCTTAGAAATTTTCCACCACCTCTTGTTTTGAAGGAAATTCAATTCTCTACAACTTCATGTCTCACAAGAATGTTCAAAAATGCTTCATTTGAGAGGTATGGATCAAAACATTACAGTCCTTTTCAAAGTCAACAAAAGGTCAACTTTTGTTTTGAAGATATATTGAGCATGGAAACTCCAATTGATATGAAACCAAAGTTGGTTAGAGGACTCTTAGAGCTTTCCAAAAGTCCAAGAACACTCAAAATGTGGAAAATTGAGCACGATACACTATTCGGAAGTTGGGATTTTGGACGATTGCACAAAAAGAGATATTGGTCAAAATGCAAAATTTTCCAAATGGGCCTATAATCTTTTGATCCAAACTTGTTCATGACATTATTTGTGACTCATAAATGCTTGGCCATGGCATTTTTCTATTTTATTAATTTATTTTGAATTTTAAACCATTTAATTCAAAATTAAATTATATAAAATATGAAAATAAGATATTTTTTCAAGAGGAGTGATTTTATATCATACTTGAGGTCAAGGAAGCCCATCACACATACCAATTTCGTGCTTGATCATCCATTTAAGAGAAAATCAAATTTCTTTCAAAATTTGATTTTATTTGAAAATCATTCAATGCATTCAAAACCAATCTTTTTCCTTGTTTTTATCTCCTAATTCACTCTATAAATAGCCATACACACAACAAAGGACACGAAACCCTAGCCTTACAACAACCCAAACTTTGCCAAATTTTTTCAAGAATTATGGAAAATGAATTTTGAGTTTAAAGAGTTTTAAGGCAAACAAACCATCCAATCTTCTTCACAGGTCTCAGGAATCGATCCAATCCTTACTCGAAGCAAAGTCATAAGATCGAGCCATCTAGCTCTCACGGTTTTCTACTTTTCACAATTTGATTTTTAAAATCCATGCATCTTTACTTGTTTTGCTTGCTTGTTTGAGTTGGGGCACCTATTAGAACATGCAGCGTATTACATGGGAGGTTTAGCAGAATAGGCGTGCATTGTTAGGGCAGTTTGTTCTCTTCTTGAAACACACGATACGGCCATTTTAGTAAAACTAATGGCACCATTGAACTCGGAAGGTTGATTAGAATAAGGTTTTCTTTGCTTTGATTTCCATTATTTTGCAGGTTTTGAAGTTTGCCCTAGCGGAGAGATGGCCAGGGCCCTAGCTCGTGACTCGGCGAGGCCGTGGGAAGCTTGCGTGGCGATGGCTTTGTCACGATTCGTTCATTCATGTCTTGTTGGGGTCCGCATACATGTTTTCAAACACTCGGAGATTGACATTCAAATTCAATTGATTTCATTCTCAAACACCAAGTGTCACATGGCCTAGTGGTTAAGGCATTGGATTGGAAAGATTCTCCTCCGGTCACGAGTTGAATCGACTGGGACCGGTTTGCATTCTTTTTTCACAAACTCAACTTTTCAATTATTTTCTATTTTCTATTTATTTTCAATATTTGCATTCATTTTAATTTATTTCAATAATTTTTATCATGCATTTAAAAACACCAAAATATTTTTTTCTTTTGCATTATTTCCAGAAAATGTTTATTTAATTTATAAAATTAAAAATATTATTTTGCATGCATATTTAATTTAATTGCTAATTTATCATTTAAATCACTTTTAATTAGTTCTTAATTATTAAATTAACTCCAAAAATCCCAAAAATTATTTTAGCATATTAATGTTATTTCCAGCATGAAATATTTTCTCATTAAAAATTATCATTTTGCAAACATTTTCCTCTTATTCGATTTCCTATTTTAGATTTCTCATCTTTTCACGAGTTATTAGTTTGGACGATTTCTCTTTATCCTTTTCTTTTTCAATTATGTAATTGCTTATGGGATGTAATAGCTTAATTAGGGCTTTTATTTTCCATTTTTAAATTATGTATACGCCAAAGCCATGTAATAGCGTGGATTTATCTTTCCGCACTTTATATTTCCGCAATTTACTTTCGCATCTTATAAGCATTAGTAATTAGGCGTGTATGGCAAGATAAAATTGAACATAGCTCACTCTAATTGTCAAGATAACATGAATCGAAATCAACACACTCTTTTTCACATGCACCTTAGGGTAATTCTCTCGTTGCCTTCACAATTCAAATGGTCATCCCTCGAGCGTAGAGGTATTCTAGCACCGTTGCCTTCAAAACAAATCATCATAGTCCCTTCGATACAAAGATCATAAGACCCACGATGTCGCCTTGAATACATGATCTTGACCCTCGATTGTCGCCTCTGAAAATGATGATAGTCCTTGAATGTGCTAGGATACTTCCTACAAGTTGCCTTCTATGACCATCGATGTCCTTGAATGTCGCTCACATCCAACAAATAGAGTTACCTACCAACTAATGGTATGGATAGCACTATTCTAAAGGGCGTAAAATAACACGAAAGCGACCAATTACGAGTAGGTAATAAGACTTTTAGTTGCTTGCTCAATCAAATATTTTCACACACACTTTTTGTCAAAGTTCAAACTCTTTTCAAAAACTAAACATTTCAGACACTTTGTATACATTCCTACATGAATCATTACAAAGTCAAAGTGAAATGCCTTTTCAAAATGTTTTGTCAAACACACGAGAAAGCAATTTTAAAGTGATCTAAGAGTAACTAAGAGCGTAGATAACTACGGATGGAAAGGGTGCTAATACCTTCCTTTTCAACCTTCTCCCTTACTAGAATCTAACGAAGGTCATTTCATGCTTTTACCTTCCCTTAATTGGATAAAAGAAAAGTCGGTGGCGACTCTTGCTATCCGCACATTTGCGATAAAAACCTACAAAGTCGGTTCACTATTCAATGGCGACTCTGAGACACCTAAAGAGAATGCCTTAGGGATTTCTAAATCACCTTTATTGCTTTGTTTGACTTGCTCTTTATCTTTAAGGGTTGCTTGGGTATTATAGATCACCCGGATCCGGGATCCGGTTTCCAGGTAGTAGCATAAATCGTCGCGACCGTTAGGCGTATATTGAAGCGGTCACATGATGGCTACGTTAGTGTGACACTTTGGATGTTGATACTCTTCATTTCCAAGTTGAGGATAGTATTTGGCTTGGTCGTCAGCACCAACTAAACTTTTAGAACCTTAATTGACCCATCTTAGCCATTAGAAGGTAGTGAGATGGCCGACTGGTGCAGACTAAGGTTGGTTGATACTCGATGCTACGCTCATTGAGATCGGACTTTGGGATATTTTCGATCGACTGGTCGTGTTGAAATAAACGCCTCGAGAAAGATCAATGATGAGATTCCTAGAACCCGTTATTATAGGACGGGATGAACCAACTCAAACTTTGGTGGGGTAATCACCTATACCTCATGCAAGCCTTAAACCTAGGCTCATTGTGTGAATTTGTTTGTGTGCTATGACATCATGACATCATTCGCATTGCATATCATTTCTAACTATTTCAAGGACCTAGGGATTATCTTCTTTTCTGTTTTGTAGGGATTATGGCTTCTAGAAAGACTATCGAATCAACTTCATGGGTATACCTTCTCACTCAAAGAATTGGTTTCGAAAATTCCCGTCTCAGTTCATCAAAAGACATGGTTATCTACTTGACTTGGTTATCTCGGTTTGAAGAGGATATGATGCATGTCCTATTAGTTCTTTGATCCGAAACACCATTGCTTTACATTCCGTTATCGGTTGGTTCCTACTTTGGAAGAGTTCTCTAAGCTTCTTGGGGTACCTATTCTTGACCAAATGCCATTCACCGGTTGGAAAAGGTCCTAAGTACGAATACATTGCATCACCTCCCTTAAGCGCTTCGGACATTGAAGCGGTTGAAACCGAAGTGAGTTAAGGGTTTGCTTTCCAAGTTCTTAATTGAAAGCGGAATTCCTCAAAGTTATGAGTTTCCATGCATTGAAGATGAAGCTAATCTATGGTTTGGTTATATTCTAACCGGATCAGTTCATAGATGTCGCGCCATCAAGTTTTTATTACCGTAATAATGTGCTTCTTTGAAGCCTCGTTTTTAAAAAAAATCATTTAATTTGAATTTTCAAACAAACAATGAAATCGCCACTAATTTTATTTGTTCTAAAGAAGAGCAGGGAAATATAGATAAAACCCACGAGAGAAAAGGATAAGACGGTTTACGAAATTAAGAGATATAGGTCTGGGAGTTGGTTATGCAAGGGGAAGGTATTAGCACCCCTTACATCCATCGTACTCGATGGTACCCATTTAGTTCAAAATATGGTTGTGTGTTAGTGTAAAATTTTACGATCTTCTAAGTTTTGAAAATAGAAAGAAAGGGAGAAGAAATGTTTTTATTATTTTGAGTTTGACACGGTATTGAAACCGCGTGCCTACGTACTCCCTCGTGCAATGGGAAAGTCAAAACTCCGTAGTTCTTCTAAAAAATGATTGTTTGTTGATTGATTTTAAATGAAAAGACAAGTCGTCATTTTAAAGGAGAAGACTCATCTAACGTCCACAAGGTGTGATAAAGAATAAAGGACTACGCACCAACATGAGGAGGTTTGAGAACACCTCACGGAACTCAGTGGAGAGTCGAAAACCTTGGGAATAGAGGAAGAAACATCTCATTATAAATGAATCATGTCTAATCTTGAAAAGGGTTTAAAGGTAAATAGTGCTTGGAGCGCACAAAAGATATTGAATGTGTTGGAATTGATTTTAAATTGTGGATGACAAGTACCAAAACGTTGGGATATCCTCTAACGATTCAATACTCGAGATTGGTGATTGAGGTCAACCGATCATCTCTCATCAAAATCTTTATTATGAAAAGAGAGAGGTGAAACAAAGTTCACTTTTATTAAGTGTATGGAATAAAGTATTTAAGTCATTGGGTTACCCTCTAATGGCTCAAATACTTTACATTTTAATTAAATCGTCGGGCTATCCTCTAACGTTTCAATTAAATACCATATCACTATGTTTTTGTTTTGTGAAATTCATTTTGAAAATAACTCGGCGTTGGATCGAGGTTTGAAGAAAACTCCGTTGGGTGAGTTTTATTGAAAGTGTTTTAATTTATTGGTGAATGGAGAAAGAATAGGTTGAGATAATTGTAAATCACAAGTAAAATCGACAAAGCCCATACAAGGTGGCCAACCTAAGTATAAAATAATTAAATTACATGTGTACTAGCAAAGTGGGCTAGTCTACTATAACGACTAATTGGAACAATTAATCGAAATAGGCTCAACTGTAGAAGGCCGGGATCAAGCGTACATGTGTGCATGTGTTGTCATCATGACGCTTAGTAGCTTTGTCGACTTCGGGTTTAAAAATGATTTACAAATATTAGTTTAAAAAAGATTTTTTTGGTTTTTTGTGTAAGTGACAGTCAAATAAAATAAAATAAATGTGCACTAGATAATTATTACAAGAATTATTTTTGGGAGAGGGATACATCAAATAATAATGGGGATTATGAGATAAATATAAACAAATCACAAAATTGATTATGAGATAAATAACTAAAAGAAATTATTTTTTGACCCTTTTAAATGTATTTAGAAAAAAAGAAATAAAGTTTCAAGGACTATAATAAATTATCTATCAAATTAGAAAAACTATTTTTATTATTATTATTTTTTAATTACAATAAAAGACAAAAAAAGTGTTGAGCATGGTGTGAAAGAAAAAAATATTCAATTAGAAAAAGCCTCAAAGTCCATTAACCCAAACTATAAAAATTTAAATCTAATTTATTAATTAAAATAGAATTAAAAATAGAAATAAAATAAACTCATTACTTACTAAATAAAAAAATAAGGAAGAAAGAAAAAAATTGAAAAGAAAGAAGGGACACGTGCAAAATAGAAAGAGGTCAAAGTGAAAATATGAATCTCTCTCAAATTAATTTTACATTAATCAATGAATTAACTAACCTTAAAAAGGTAAGACAAATTAGTAGCCAATTGAAATTGGATACATGGCATCATTAATTAAAAATCAACAAAACCAGTAATGAGGAAAATAAAATGGAAAGTAAAAAGAAAGAAAGCAGTCACGTTTAGATGCACATCATACATCTCTGTTAAAACTTTTACACCATGGATGCATATGGAGAAAACTCAACCATAAAAAACAACCGAAACCAAAATAGATGTTACCATTTGGTTAGTTTTCCTTCATTAATTCGAATCATGCCTTAATTTTACCAAAACTCCGACAACATCCACATGGTCGGAGCTAGTCGGGTGATTACGACTTGACGGCGAAAGCTAAATGCTCATATAGTTTGAATCTTCCTTTTCTTCTTGTTCTCTCGACTTCGTCTCTATACAGCCACGATCACAGCGTGCATTGCGGGTATGCGGCGGTGATAAGAGAGTATTACGGGCAATTAGTGAAGCGCAGGCGGGGCGATGGAAGATGAGGGCTCTGACGAGATGAAGGTTAAGCGGAGGAGTTATGATGAGCAATTGTGTATGATATGGTTTGGAAGGAGGCGATTGAGGAAGGTGGGTGAGCGGCGAGGGTGAAGTATGGAGGTTATAATGGAAAGAGGATGAAGGAGTTTCTTTTACGTAATTTATAATTTTGTTTTTGAACTCGGATCCATAGTTGCCTTTTTTTCTCCCCCCTTACTTGATAACATAACACATAATATATAGTAATAAATTAGGTTTAAACATATTTTTAAAATGCCAAAAATACCCTCATAATTAAATGGGCCACAAAAATGGTCCTTAAAAATAATAAGCCAAAAGGTATTTTGTTTGATTTTTGAGATAAAATTAGACACTAAAATTGTCAAAAGCGGTAAAAGTTCGGACAATAAATTATCCGAAAAATAAAATAATTACATTAAAATAAACTGAGTCTTGTAAATTAAAGGAAAATTATTGAAATGGTTAAAATGAAATAAAATGATAATAAAGAATACCGATTTTAAAACGTTTCTGATTAAAAGCAGACTCAAAATGTATCGAAAATTGGGAAGCATTTCATGATCCATAACACGTAGATTTATAAAGCGTGAGTAAAGATAAAAACTTAAAATATTTTCCCGCTAATTTTATACGATGTCGAATTGCTTTTAACGATTCATTTATAATCGAAATATCGATATCATCGACATATAAATAATTTAAAATCAATGCAATAAGCAGGAGAGAGGTAAAAATGCATGAAGTAACATACAGGTATTTTACAACTAAAGCGATGCAAACATCAATTTAAACTAACTTTTGGTCAATTTAAATCTGACGAAATGATCTGAATACAATGAGTGAATAGTATTTTTATAAACAAAATGCGAGTAGAAAATAGCGAGGTTAAAATTTGGGGTGCATTGTTGCCCTATTTAAATATCTTCAACCGGATGATATGGAGATGATCAAGCTTCATATTATCGCGGTGGGAAGATAATTAAATATCAAAAACCCAAAATTTGTCACGAGATGGGTGGGTATGATGAATGACATATGAAGAGAATCGATGAATCACGATATTTTGATATATTTTTAGAATGATGTATAATCTGAGACATACATTGCGAGGAAAACATCAAAGATATTTAGAAGCGATGGAAGATCTTGAAACTATTGATGCATTGAATATCTGAGAAACAAACATCGAGACAATCGGAAAAATCATTGAGCGGACTCTGGAACACATCATCAAGACATTCGGAAAAAATCATTGAATGAACGAAAAAAATTCGAGTATATTGAAACATTGAATATCTGGAAACAAAACATCGAGATATTCGGAAAATCATTAGATAATTCGGGAAAAAATTCAGTATATTCGAGAAATGCATTGGATATACGAAGCAGAAACATCGAGAGACATTGAAGGACATTAGCGGACTCTGGAACACATCATCGAACATTGAGAAAAATCATTGAATGAATTTGGAAAAAAGGTTCAGCATATTGATACGTGAATATCAAAACAAAAACATCAGAATATTGAGGAAAAATCATTGAGCGGACTCTGAAACATCATCAAAGACATTCGGAAAAAACATTGAATGAACTTGGGAAAAAAGATTCGAGTATATTGAAACATTGAATATCACGAAACAAAACATCGAGAGACATTCGGAAAAATCATTGAGCGGACTACGGAACACATCATCAAAGACATTGAGAAAAATCATTGAATGAACTTGGAAAAAGATTCGAGTATATTGATACATTGAATATCGAGAGCGAAACATCAGAGACATTCGGAAAGAATCATTGAGCGGACTCGGAACACATCATCAAACATCCGAGAAAAATCATTGAATGAACTTTGGAAAAAAGATTCGAGCATATTCAGAAATGCATTGAATATCACAGGAAATAAAACACATTTTGATAGGTACCAAGTAAGTTGGATTTTATTTGCAAGGTAAGACATTATTTATGTAAGACCTCGAAATGCAAATGAGGATAAAACACTCTTGCTATGCATGATATGAATTTTATGATGCATGATATATGAATTATCTATGCATGTAATATGTAATGCGACGTTCATGACAATGAAGATTGACTCATTTGTGGGGTAAGATAGGAACTCGATTCCTCGACAGAGAACACTTGACTACTTGGAGAGAAAATGTCTTGAAACACTTCTAACACCACTTGTGGTGTATTGAAATGATGATCCTTGGAGGAAGGACCAGACATTGCTGATTGCTGATTAGCTAAATGTTGAGGATAAACCGATCATGGCTTGATTCTTGAAATGGTGAGGGGAAAGAAGTGCCCGGTATAAGTCTTGAAAGTGATCTTATGATTAAAACAATTCGAGCATGATTTGCATTGAGCAACAAATCTTAAGCGATTCTACAAAGGATCGAAAGATACTTGCCCTGATTAGGATCGACCAAGTTTCCTAACAGTTTGGACTTCCTTGATGGAAACTTGTTTGCAAGCAAAAATTGTTAATTCAAACATGATTTAATGAAAAGTTTATCGAAAGTTTTGAAATAAAAATCATTTTGGAATGATGTAATTCTTTGTATAGAAAATGGATTCTTGGTTAAAACACGGTTTAAAATTTAAAAGTGAAAAGAAAACGGTGTAGATATACCAAGACAATTGTTTTGCAAAAGACCTTAGGGTCATATTACATAACCTTGTTGTAGTATGCTTTCAAAGAAACACGACTTCAATTAGGTCTTTTGAGGGTTGTAACGTAGTGCAGTTCCACGGTAGAAATAAAGGATAAAGGCTCAAAATTTATTTGTACCCAATCTTAAGTGATGTTCTTGAGTCCTACGCTCGATTAAATTAGATTGTGCATTGAGGTTCCAATAGATTTTGGACATTACTGACCGTGATGATGGCTCGAGAAGCTTAGTATTCTTGAGATAACGATCACTTCTTTTTGCAACATTTTGTTGTTTGAGGACTTTTATCAACTCTTGTTTTGAATTTCGTCATCGTAACTTTTGCTGAATTGGTTGCCTAAGTTGCCTTTTAATTTTAACTTAGCGGCTTTTTCTTTGATATATATTTTTGAAAACGGTGGTACTTGACTTAAAATTCTGGTGAACCATCATCACCATTCTTTGACTTATGACATCTCAACACTTCTTGTGTGAAGGAAGGCGATTGAATACAACCTTTGTTGAAAGGCGTCTTGAATGAATGCACATCGAATTAGCGAGAATTACCACGGGTTAAAAATACGGGTTTTCGTATGAAAGAAACTCTAACTTCTAGCTCGAAGGGTTGACAAGGGATTAACTTCCTTATTTCAGGTGTTTGGGAATTGAAACAATGCTTATATATCATCGGCAAAGTTTTATTCGAAAGCATACCAACATAATTATGGGTATCTTGTTTTATCATCCTCCCTCCAATCTTTGCAAAACAAAAGTTGGTAAAGAAATTAAAAGGAGAACTATATATTTGAAAAGAAAGCGTAAACAAAATTATTTGAATCAAAGAGTGCAATGCTCATTTCATTAAAATTAACTTGAAATTACAAACAAGATTTGAAAGCAATAATTTAACATAAACTAGGAAAATGCAAGCAGAAAACATGGCCTAGTGACTAATCGAGTTACAAGGATGAGTATCTGTAAAACAAGGCTTTAGGAGGTGACATGGGATATTAAGCCCATTCTTGACCACTTTTCTGTAGCGGGTTATTATTATAACATTTGGCGGAGGATCTCGAAATTTATCTCACATCTTGATTAGATCTCGAACTCTAGCCTTTAGTGCATAGCAACTTTCCAAATCATGGTAATGACTCCTTGATGGAACTCACAATGAAGATCGAGACTGAATCCGGTTGGGAGAGGATCTGGAGGAGTTAGAGTCTAGTTGTGATTAGACCTAGCTCGACCAAATGAGGATACAATGCGGTGTAAGTCATTGGAATAGGGTCAAGTGAGGTCTACTCCTTGCATTGCGGTTCGATTTTGTCCTGACTGATGTTGAGGAATTTGAATTGGTTGAGCCTTATTTGCGGGTGATGACATCTACTTGTGTTTGGCAGTTTTGAGGCCCTGACGAGGTCCTCCTCTTCAATTAAGCAGACATTAGTTTCACCTTTTTCTTCTTATGGAAGTTTCCAAAGATCTCTTGGCACCACCGGAGGATTAGCGACCAACGAGACACTTTTTCCTCTTGATTCCCTCTTAGTCTTTGGCCCCGTGGTCACAGTCTCGTGAGGCGAGGAGGACACCTGATCATCTTCTCCCAATAGAAAGGAGACAGGTATCCATAAACAAACGGTGAGCTCCTTCTGGGATCAAGGTGGTTCAACTTGAATGACTCTCTCCACCGTTGAGTATTCCTTAAAAGATTCCTTATCATCAAGACATATTTTGCAATTGGTGATCAGGAGCCATGTCAAGATTGTAGTGTATTATTGTTCATGAAAGCGTGTCGGATCACGGAAGCATTGAATATGGTCTTTCTTCAAGTCCCATTATACCATTTTCAATGAAGCTCCTCGGTACATCTTAGGCTTGATGGATAAGAGCTTGTCATTCCTCGTATAGCGGACATTTTCTGAAGTACATCAATGAATGACTTTTTGGACAAGTGTGCCCCTTGTATTTCTAAAATCGAGAGTTTTGAACTTATGAGGCATAACCCGGATCGAAAACCAAACACATGTTCTCTGCTGACAATACCAAAGACATACGTTGCCTTCCATAGCTCTCATCCTTAACCAGTCGTATTGCTGGACTTCTTGGATTCATCAAAATCTTCTCGACTCACACTTAGGTAGGTGTCGACCACGGTAATCAAAGAGAGATTCTCATAAGCAACGTGCGGCGAGTTGATGCAAAAGGTCGATGAGGGCAGTATGCATGATCGGTTGAGGCTCGTTAGCTAGACACTGAGAAAAGCTGATCAGGAAGACTAACCCAGCCATTGGGTGTTTAGAGTA
>CM038794.1:59810893-59928329 GCA_021764765.1 Vicia sativa | reverse complement strand
ATCTCAGTGGAGTTCCTTGCTCAATATATCTTCAAAACAAAAGTTGACTTTTTGTTGACTTTGAAAATGACTTTTGTAATGTTTTCGTTGCCTCTCAAATGAAGCATTTTTTGGACATTCTTGTGACACATGAGTTGTAGAATTGAATTTTGTTCAAAACAAGAGGTGAGTGGAAATTTTTGAGAAAGTTATGATCAGTCAAAGTTCAGTTGACTTTTCACCTAGAAACCCTAATTTAGAAAGGTTGACTTTTGAGACAATCTTGAGTTTTCTTGATGAATCATGACCAACCCTTGATCAAATGATGAATGTAACTTCAAAATGAGGATGTTGACCAAAAATCATGAAGTTTGACTGTATGTTGACCACGGTTGACTTTTGTCCAATCTGTTGATTTTCGACCATCGTGAGCAATTGTCTGAGCAATCTTGACTTGTGAGGCTTGAAACTTGTCATGGAGAACCTTTGAAGCATATGAGGAGGCATGAAGGACATTGGAGATGTTGGAAGTCCATCTGAAGCTGAGAATTTCCAAACCCTAGTTTGGGTTGATTGTCTAGGAGGGGGTTTGTCTGATCAATCTTTGAGGAATCCTTGAGTATGGATATATGAGATATCTTAAGGAGATGGAGGGAAAATTTTTGGGGTATGACTGCCCTGTTCAATCTTCTTGTACTTTGGAAGGTTAGATTGACATACTTGTCTTTCGTGACCAAGGTAGAAGATGATGAACACTATGATACACACGAAATTTGCACTGTTGTTGGTGATGATGCGGGAATGGAGCTACGGATGCCATTTGGAGAAGGTGGAACTTCAGGGGGATGAGTCGTATGCTAGACTCGAGGTTGTTGATAGGAGGCCCAGCGGCGATGGGATTAAGATGCCATCACGGAGGTCGTCTTTGAGGAGTGGAGTCGCTGTTAGGCTTTGTAGTCGTTCGGAAGGATCATGGAGATGGGCTTAAGATGCCATCCGGAGGTCACGTTAGACTTCGTGCTCATCTTTGAATGAAGTTATTGATTTGTATTGATTTTTAACCAAATATGCGGCATTACGAAAGCGGAGAAATGTTGATAAGTAGTCGGAGATGGGCTTAAGATGCCATCGAGCAGGCGGGTAAATGCCCGAGCTTTGTAGTTCTTGATTGATAATAAGAAGATTCGAATAAATACCATTGCGGTTACTCTAAGGGATAGTAATTTGGCAAAGTGTGGATACCGTCCACTGTTGCGCATGGTATCGATCCAGCACGTGGAGGATAACTTGTGATCGTTCGGATGGGGTTTCCGTCACGGCGGGTATTAATCTGGATCCAGTCGGAGACAACGAGGGCGGTCGTTCGAGATAGTTTTCCTGTCGAGATTGGGGCAATCTGGACTAGTTGTCGGAGGAAAACTAAGGCGGTCTTTGGATAGTTTTCCGTCGAGATTCGGGGCTTAATGGACACGGTTTTGCGTCGGAAGTGACTTTCACATTTTGGAAAAAACAAGAGAAACTTTGATAAAATATTTGTTAGTCTTATGCAAAGTATGATGCATGACAGTGTATATGAATGACATATGCATGAATTATGACTTTATGAGTAATGTATGAATGATGGATGTTGTGGTATTTCAAAACATATCCATCTTGAAGAAGATCTGGATGTTACTGTGATTTTCGACTTACGCTGAGGGCGGAAACCACGAGAAGAAACTTTGATTCCTCCGATGCACTATCGACCAAGTCTTGGGCCTAGATATTGTTGAGGAAGGTAGAGATTGAGAAACTTGTTGTTGGAGATCTCATACATAGACCCCTCTGGGGAGAGTGCGGAGGAAATGCTGGGGATCTTGCATGTAGATCTTGTTGGAAAAAATTAGGAGGCACTCTCATGGGGATGTTGGTAGCGAGATCTCAACTTTGGAGAGCGTTTGATGGTTCTTTGGGGAGACGGGTGGGGCTGTTGGAATCTCTGACCGGGGAATAGAAGATGTAGATTTTCTCCCGGTTACACTATCGACCAAGTCTCAAGTCCGATACTACATTTGCTGGAGAAAGGGAATTGTTGAGAGATATGCGATGATAAATACCTCGGCTGGGGATGAAGTATTCTTGCTTGGAGGCGATGTAACATTGCTCGATTGAGTGGAATCACTTGCGTGGATAACATATACTCATTGGGGGAGGTTTAGTGAGTGACACCTCTGCAGGGGTTCAATTCTGTGGGGAATGTTTTTGGTGACCTTTGTTGTCATCTCAATTCACAGAACCTGTAGTAACTACTTTATGTAAGCTTTTACGTATTTGTGATTAGATTCTTATTGTCAAATGCATTATAATCATTCAAAACAAACGTTGGACTTATTGCAAAGCGACAATAGTGAAAATTGTAAAGAAAGAATCGGCATTTATTTGGAAGGTGTGATATGGCCGTGGTTATACACAAGAAAAGTAAAAAGCTATCGGGCGTCTAACTTTAAGTTCAACTATGCTAGTACTCATACATTTCAACTATCTCATCTCCTTAACGTCAGTAGAAGTGAGTGAATTGATCTTCGCTATTTGAATCTTGAATCTTGATAGTAGTCGGCGGGTGATTTGGAAGAGACATAGTAATGGCTTAAATCCTTTGCCTAGACCGCTTTTCGGGTTTTAGGTCTAAGGGATACCCTTTTTTGCCCAAACCGCCTTTTCGGGTTTTCGACTTGGTGCTATGTTTTGTATATATCCTTAACTTTTGCGAACCCTTTTTGGTTAGCCAGATGCCCTATTTTGCCTAGGTCGGTCGACCCTAGCGGGTCTCTTTCATGCGTAGTATTTTTTGACTATATCTGCGTTCACGCGTGGTGTGGGAGGTCTTCACCATCCATGGTGCTAAGTATCATAGCTCCACGAGAAAACAACATCTTGACTACAAATGGTCCCTCGTGGGTGGGAGTCCATTTGCCTAGGATCACCTTGTGGAAGAATGATGCGCGTGACTACTAGATCACCGACTTGGTAGACTTGGTGCTTGACCTTCTTGTTAAATGCTCGATCATTCGTTTTGATAGATCTGTCCACTGGCGGATGGATGCGAGGTCGTTTCTAGATCAATCAAGTTAATGGTCAAGGCAGTCTGCCAATCGTCCTCGCCTAACTCACAAATCTGGAGGGACTCGGTTGAGGGTATCCGAACCTCGATGGGTGGGGCTGCTTCCATACTGATAACCAATTTATATAACATTTTAGCGTAATTTCATAGACAATGTTACTATTTTTATTTAATTATATTACTTTATTTTGTATTACGTTGGTATTTTCTATGTTTCATTTGTATATTTAATAAAGAAAAATCGAGCAAAGAAGTAAAATCGAAAAATCGGATTAAAAAGCAAAGAAATGAAGCAAATGGGTGATATAGTGAAAGGGAGGTGTTATATAAGAAAACAATTATTGAGCGAAGCAAGCAAGCCCAACACGCGTGGCCCATAAGGACGATGTGACACGATTCAATTCAGAAATTAAATAAATAGAAATTTAATTATTTAATTAATTAAAGGCTTGAATTAATTATATTTTTGGAATTTATGGGAGTAATTGAAGAAAAGAAGAGATGGAGTGTGAGGTGTAATTAGGGGTGTGAGGAGTAAATTACACTACACTTACTAATTACCATTTGTTTTTATTTTATTGGAATAAATAAAGGATTATTAGAAGGAATATAAAGGAAAAGAAAAGAAAATAGGTTTTTGGAGAAAAGCTATTATACGTAGAGTTGGAGAAGAAGAAAAAGAGGAAAGCCGACCTGGCAGGAGAAATCGAAGATCATCAGCGAGGTAAGGGGTGTTCGTTCGTTAACATGTTTTATGGGTTTTGGGAATCATAGGGATAATTGGGTATGTTAGGAAGTTTGAATGTTGATGATTATAAGTTATGGAAATAAACCTATTTGTGGGGTGTTTGGAATTAGGATCATTGTATGTCAAATAATTGATAGGAATGAATAAACCATGTTGTGTGATGTTATAATGGTGTGAAATGATCATGAAATAGTGTTCCTAATGTCCCAATTCATACTTGAAAGTTTGGAAATGATAATGGGTGCAATCTTTTGTCAAAAGTTGCGTAAAATGATGTTATAGGACGAACCGGTTCCCATGGGGAGGAACCGAGTTCAGCAGTTAAATTGGCAACTGGGACTTTTACACTCAGGAACCGGTTCCTGTATAGGTAGGAACGGGTTCCCATACAAAAACCAGGAGCGAGTTTGAGACTTTCGGGAACCGGTTCCTGTAGGTGGAACCGGGTTCCATGAGTATTTTCTAAAAATTCTAAAACTTTAAATTCATATTTTCTAAACCGTAACTCGATTCGAGTGCCGTTTTCGTTATTTCTTAAATTTAAAATACTACCTTTTGAAAAGAAAAAATATTATTTTGCTAAATTATTTTGAAAAATAGTCGAGCTCGATTTTGAAAAGAGTGTTTAGTTAAGGATAATGGAAACTATTACGAATAGTCCGAGTTACCAGATGAGTTATAATGCTTACAATGTTGTGTTGACTATTCATTGTTGATTGAATGCGATACATTGGTGATTGATTCATGTGATGTTTCTTTCCTTGTGGTTTATTCATGATTGTATTGGTATCATGTGCTATTGTTATGTCTTTAGGTGATAGTCTTGCATTGAAGAGTAAGAGTTTGGCATGTTTATGCTTGTGACAATTTAATTTATGATTATGTTGTTATCATGTGATAGATTGGTATTGGTATTTATGTGGAATTATGTTGTTATCATATTCGTTGAATTGATGTGCATGCTTTTGTATGCATGCATGAGCATTGTTAAATTGGTTCATTCTTGTGCGAGCGGTTGGCGAGCCGATAGACTTACACAGTGCGGAGGTAGTGAGGCTAGATTCTTGACCGGTTTGTTAGAATCGGGGATTGGATTCTTGACTCCGGTGTTCTGGCGAATCATGGATTACAACGCTCTTTCCAGGTAAGCGGAGCGTGGGTGAACTGGTTCATTTTGGTACCACATGCATAGAGTCCGCATTGCATATGGGATTGTAACATGCTAGGATGGTTTCCGATGTTGCAATTTCCATTGTTTGTTTATATACATGTTCATTGTGTGAATTGCCTTGTGAATGACTATGATTTGTGATTGATTAATGGATTAATGTATCCAGTTATTCTATTGTATTCTAAGAATATAATGCATGTTATATTGAATTGAGATCTCACCCCACTCAACAATTTCGATCCGGAGTGATTAGTGCATTGGAGTTGGTGAGGATAGCTCTAGCATTGAGTCAATTAATTAGTCCGCCGTGGGTCGTGCTCGTGGATGTAACAACTTTGGGGAAACGGTTGTTTGAATCCTTTAAATGGATACCTTAATAGTTTGGATGGCTGTGATTAAAAAAATCCGGAATACCTTATGTTTTGAATCGGGTTTTGGTTATTATCTTGGAATACTAAGAATGATGTATTCGAATTTTGATTATATTTCATTTCCATTTATTAAACATAATCTTTGCATTATTTATTTAATAAATTTTCTTGAGAAAGCATGACAATTTGTGATTGATTTAAACTATTTAAATTGTGATTCCTAGATTATGATTAAATATACGATTATTATTTTATAAAGCGGGTAAATAGAGAGGGGTGTTACAATAGTGGTATCGAGGCATAGTCGGTCGTTGTGACCGGTGTCTTAATGTCATTATCCTTTGTACGCGACAAGTGTGTACAACACTGTCGGTACTTACTTTCGATTGATTATTGCGGGAGTAGTGTGGAACTAAGTGGGGAGAAGAGATGCTTCCGGATATGTTCCGATCGTAAGTCATTGTTACAGTTACTGCTTGAAAAGACAAAGGCAAGTGTGTATTAGAGTTGTTGGAATCGTTTGGACCATGAGTCATAGTTGGAAGTGCATAAAGGTGAGTCGATTCTAAAACAGAAAGTGTTGGTAATGATGGTTTATACTCCGATTATGATTATCGGATGTATTGACAAATTGAGGACTTGATCACCTTAATCTCTTGTTGATGATGAAAGACGGAATCGTATTGGATGGTATACAATTGTCTTACCTATCTAAATGGGGCATAAAGTGAAGGATATGAATGAAGTGGTAGAGAGCTTGTGAACCATATGAGTGAGCGAAGACTCTAATAAGGATAATGAATTAAGATGGATGACCAGGTTACGTAGCTTGTTAATGATGGTGTGTCGGTGGTTATGTTGTATTCTTGTGGAGTGAAAGGAAAATCTAAGAGTGATGAATTACATTAGTGAAGAATTGTTTGAGATTGTTCCGAGTAAGTTGGATTGCCAAATGGTGGATAAATTTCCGAAGATGTCGGTGGTGTCGCCGAGAGAGGAGGAATTACTATAGATTTAATGGAACTAGTCCGGGTGTCGATGGCGCCAGTATCGCATGTCGGCATCCGAGTTACTGAGTTGAGAAAACAATTGGATGAGTTACTAGAGAAGAAGTTTATTCGTTCTAGTGTTTACGCGTAAGTGCGCCCGGTGTTGTTAGCTAAGAAGAAGAATCGGTATCCATTGCGAGAATTGATGATTTGATGGATCGCTTAGTTGGAACTTGTGTATTTAGTAAAATTGATCCGAGGTCCGGATATCATCAGTTAGTGTTAAGGCGGAGGATATTGTTGTATTTAGGACGGGGGTATGGATAATGGTGTCTAGTTAGGTGTGAGTTCTAATGTTCCACAGGAATAATAGCGACTCATCGTTTGAGCCGATGTCGGGGTTAGCTTGAGGCTATTCTTGGGTTGAATGTTTGAAGTTAAACCAAGTGATTATGAATCGCTTTGATGAGTATGCATAGCCTAGAAGATATTTGGTAACTAAGAAGGATGACTCTTAGAGGATGAAGCGTGGTGTGGTTGGAGTGTTGCAACACTCCGGTTGGTCGATGAAGTTGTCAGTATGAGTTACCTCTTTGTGTTCTTGAAAAGATTAATTGTGTCGGTCAATGGTTGATATAAAGAATGCAATGATGTGAATTGGTTATTGAATTGTAACGGCGCAATTAATCATGGTGAATGATGTGTGTTGCGGTATGTGGAAGTTATCTCAAATTTTGCATTCTATGATGTTTTGGGATTTTCACTCTCAGGTGAGAAATACACATCATGAGGGTTGATTTCTGAAGAAGTGACAACATTCGAAACTTGTAAAATCCATAATTTGAGTTTTGAATATCCGAATTGATTTCGTTTGAAGTGTTGGAAAGATAATGTGATGAACTTTGTTTACAAATGGTTCCAGCACTTGTAAGTAATTTATTTATCGTGTAGTGATGGTCGAGAGAGTCGAGTTGTTAATGTCATTAAAATTTACAAAACTTATTTCTATGACCTTTGTGCAAAGATCGACTTTAGAGATAAGCTGAAGAAGCTATTGGAGGATGCTCATAGAAATAGATTTGTAAAACCAAGTGTATTGTTTTGGGATTCTGATTGTGAGGAAGAGATTCCAAGTTGGGAAGATTGACTAGTCTCCGATTCATTTTGTAAATAAGAACAAAATCGATGTGATGTATTGTGATCGTCTTGATAGAATGAGGCGGTGTTTTGAGCGAATAGGAAAGTTGGTAGCTTATGCATTCAAAGACAATTTGAGATTCGTAGGTATGATTTAGTAGGTAATTCAAGACTTAAATTTGTGAATGATTGAAGTCAGGTGGATGGAAGTATTGGGTCAGGTATGTGTTTGTTTTTTGGATGGTGACTTGGATAAATGGTGGACGAAGATAATTCCAACAAACTCGGAAAAAGATTAAGATAATTGAGGATGTGAAGTCTTCTCAAAATGGTAGTCATTTGATGACATAGATTGCTAATTATTTTGGGGATAATCTCAGTCAATCTTGATGATCAGAATGGAGGGTGCTGATTGGACCTGGATGGTTGTGAGAAAGATGGTGTGATGAGAGTGAATAATGGAAAATAGTTTTGACTAGGTTTTGATCAAAAGTTGATATTATGATAACCAATTTGGTGTTTTTGGATGGTATGTGATAGTTGATGATAACATAATATGATTGATGATGATTTGGATCTTGGAAAATCTGTTCAGTTGATTTTGGATTCTGAACATTTCTAGGTTTTGAGACTTTGGACGGTTCAGACAGGACCATTCTGTTTAATTCTTGATTAAGTGCCGTTTTGGTTATTTCTTAAATTTAAATACTACCTTTTGAAGAGAAAAATGTTATTTCTTTTAATTATTTTGAAAAATGGTCGGGCTCGATTTTTTGAAAAGTGTTTGAAGTTGGGATATTGGGAAACTATGCAGATAGTTCAGGTTACGGATGAGTTATTAAATGACTTCTGATGTTGTGTTGACTATTCATTGTGATTGGATGCGATACATTGGTGGCGTTCATGTGATGTTTCTTTCCTTGTGGTTGTCATGATTGTATTGAGTAATCATTGCTATTGTTATTATGTCTTGGTATTAGTCTTTTGATTGAAGAGTAAGTTTGGCATGTTTAATACTTGTGTGATTTAATTTATGATTATGTTATCAGACTTGATAGAATTAGTATTGGTATTTACATAATGGAATTATAGTTTGTTATCATATTACGTTGAATTGATGTGCATTTTGCTTTTATGATGCATGCATGAGCGATGAGTTAAATTGGTTCATTCCATTGTGCAGGCGAACTGGCGAGCCGATGAACTTACACCGTGCGAGTGGTGAGGCTAGATTCTTGATCTGGCGATGGTTATATGGTGAGATCGGGGATTGGATTCTTATTTCGATTATTGCAGGCGATCATGGATTACCTTGTCTTTCCATGGTAAGCAGATGATGGGTGAACTCGGTTCACGTTTTGGTACCACATGCATGAAGTCTGCATTGCATATGGGATTGTAACATGCTAGGATGGTTTCGATGTTGCAATTTCCATTGTTTGTTTATATCATATTCATTGTGTGAATTGCCTTGTGAATGGACTATGATTTGTGCTTGATTAATGGATTAATGTGTCGATTATTACATTGTGTTTCTAAGGCATTATAATGCATGTTATATTGAATTGAGATCTCACCCTTTTCGACAATTTTGATTAGATGATTAGCGCATCGGAGTTGGGTGATAGCTCTACTTGATGAGTCGGTTAATTAGTCAGCGATATCGATGTGGGTGCTTTTGGTAGATGTAACACCGTAAAGCAGTTGTTTGAATCCTTCAAATGGATACCTTCTTAATAGTTTGGAATTGTGCCTTGATTAAAATCACGGAATACCTTAGTGTTTTGATCGGGTTTTGGTTATTATCTTGGAATACTAAGAATGATGTCGAATTTGATTATGTTTCATTTCATTTATTAAACATAATCTTTGCATTATTATTTAATAAATTTTCTTGTTGAAAGCATGGCCAATTTGTATTGATTGATTTAAACTATTTAAATTGTAATGCCTTCTAGATTATGATTAAAATACTCGATTATTATTTATAAAAGCAGCGGGTAAATAGAAGGGGGTGTTACAACGAACATACCCTTGCCCTTGGCTTTCGGGCAGACGTCTCACACCCCTCTTCCCTTGGGCGCCCGCCTCCCAATGATGGGGCCCCGTTTCTTTCCACGTAGAACTTGAGGCCTTGCGTCTCTCATATACCCTATTCTTGGCGCCGTCTCCGTTCTAGGCAGCATATTCTCACCACGATGGCCACTTATTTGGAGACGAGTAGAGGCAGCCATGATTACCAAATGATCTATAAATACAAGTTCAAGTCTCGGAAATGTGGGTGACATTTTTACCGAACAAGCTGTTATTTCATATTCGCAAATTATTTTCCTTCCAGTTGTACTTTGAATTTATTTTCCGGTTTTCAACTGATCTAACCTTACGTTAGATCTAGTGCTTTATTCATTGTTTATTTTCTTCTTTTAATTCAAGAATCTCAGAAATCAACCGACTTATGGTGGATCTCGTTTATTCGAAAAACAAGATTATTTCCGCATTCTTAATTCGAGGTTAATTTATTTATTTTTATTTTATTTAATTTATTGTTTGATATTATTCATTTGATTTGAAATGTTTAAATATATTAAACCCGTATTATTTATGCATGTCGAATTAATTAATATGTCTGGCTAATCGTTTTGATATTGGTATGTAAATTAATCGAACAAAGGAATCAATAAATGGCATAATATTCGTTGTTAAAAATATTCTTTCGACAGATATCTAATTTAATTTATTAAAAGGTTTAGAAACCAACAATGATTTGAGGTTAATAAACTGGACTAAGGTTAGAAACCAACGGAGCGAGAGTTGAGGTTTAGAACCCGGATAGTGGATACTAAGTTATTAATTTTAAAGATACGACAGCGTTTAAAAGAGATTAAACTTTATTTATTTTCAAAAGTGTTTTAAATTCGGCGGGATAGCGAGAGCATACGTTAGGATTTAATGCATGATCGATTCAACGAAGCGAAGTTTGAGATAGGATTTTTAGATGAATATTGTTTCTTTGAAATAGTTTTATATCAGAGTAATAAGCAATGGAAAGTCGGATCCCCTTGGTTAGGCAATTACATACGATATCTATTTATTTATTATATTTTCCTTAACCAAAAATCTTAAAGAATTATTCGCCTTAGTATATCTAGTAACTTAGGATAACAATAGTTCGATTTATAGTCTCTGTGGGTTCGATATCTTTTAAAACTACAGCGATAGATTTGTGCACTTGCAGTCTGCGATTAATAGGCGATAAAGTCGCGATCAAGTTTTAGGCGCCGTTATGGGGACTATTTAAGTCGATATTGTAACTACGGTGTTACACTATAGACTAAGGAACCTTTTACCTTGTTTACCATGTGACCCAAATTTTCCTATGCCCATATCGATATTATGAGGAACCACAAGAATCCCATAGGTCAGGCCTTGAAATCACGATGGAAAACTTTAATGCTTCACAAACCTACTCTTACCCAAACTACCTCCAAAACTACAATCCCCATATTTTGAGAACCACAAGAAACTTATAATTTCAACCAAACTTTTCCTCAACCCAATTCTTCCTACAATTATCACACACAATATTTTGAAGAATCACCAAAACCATATATCTGATCTCGAAATATTAATGGAAGATTTTAATGAATCATGTAGGATGATAAGTAGCTTGGGAAACACAAAAAGAGACTTTAACTTACTTTCAAGACTACGAAGAATCGCAGATTTTAATTTGAAACATCGGTAGAGATTCGGATGAGATGATAACTCTAGGTTAGAGTCTATGATTGAACACTTTGTAGAGGCACAAATTATCAAATGAGCACAAATTATCAAAATGAAGAAGTACGAAAACAAAGTCTTCAAATTAATGAAACCCTAGCCAACTAACCAATATGGTTGAATCCTCGCGTCTCACGATTGTGAGACTCAAATCTCCCAACTCGACAAAACCTTCTAGGACCTCTACGAGGAAGATGTGATGTTGAAACAACCATTATGGAAATACTACTTGGAAATCTAGAAAGCGATGATGAGTTTGAGAGAATGATGTTGTGGCGAGAGAAAGTTACGCGAGAAAATAGTGGAAGATTGATGAAAATCCATCAACCTTTGTTCAAAGAGGAGGTTGTAAAGAGTGAAAAAGAAGCATCTATTGTAATCCCGGATCACTACATCACGATTCCTTCCAGAAAATTTTTATGGAAACTCGGTAGACTCCCAATCTAAAATACGTTGCGGTATTGAAAAATATCCATACTAATTCACCACCATTTGAAGTCATACCTAAAAAGCGAAAATTAGAGCACCATAAAATTAGGGATATAATTATTGTTAAGAGGGTAAGGTTAACTTATGAGGCGATGGATGAAATCACTAAGCCAAAATTGAAAACTTATACTTAGGATAAATCGAGGACCATACCTAAATTTGAAAGAATAACCGCCCTACAAGCGTAAGAAAAGAAAGGTGAGGGATATGTGAGATGGCTTGATAAGTGGCCATGGAAAATCAACGAGTAGTCGTTCTAGTTTCTAATTTTAATTTTAATTTTTCTTTTTCGTATTTTAAATTTTCCTATTTTATGTTAAATTTTTAATTTTATTCGGTTGCACCCTTTCATCTGATGCGTTTAAACTACTTCCCCGAAATACCGATAATTATATTCAATTAAATAATCTGCATTAATATTTATATAATAATTGAATATTTTAATTATCGCATTTCTCCTATTAATATACTGAACTAATACTTTCCAATGTTTATTATAATTATAAGGTTTTATACACTAGTATTATATATATATTACTAAATACAAATTCTACTTTATCTACTATAATATATATATATATATATATATATATATATATATATATATATATATATATATATATATATATATATATATATATATATATATATATAGTATGTAGAATGCATGCATGTAGGGGCATCTAAAGCTCAAATTTGCAGCTAGTGCTTTGCTAATTCCTTTGTTAAGTAGAGCATGCTTGCTTCTTCACATTCACATGCCTAGTTTTTTTTATCCTCGAGAGTTACTGTCTCGCTGCCCAAGATTCTTTGATTCCCTGCATATGTTGTGCTATTTGGCCGTGCATGCACCTTGAAGGAGACAGTCGTATGGGTCCCCACATGCATTGGAGCAGGCGCCTCGGCTTTCCCTCATCCCACATAAAACATTGGAGACAGGCGCTCCAGGTTGCTTGTCTTGTGTCTCATCTTGATGAGACGTCCGTCTCATCCGATGCTGTGGGCCTGCCCGCGTGATGGTCTCATATGGTCTCCTTGTCTTTTACTTGGTTGTCCGTTTCACTTTTCCATTTCCCACCGATTCAATTCCTATTCAACCATATATTTACTATACCATTAAAAATAATATTCATTCCATTTCCCACCATAAATTCAATTCAAATTTTTCCCTCTTCATTTCCCAACATATTATTATTATAATTTATTCATCATAAATCTCATAACACTATAAATACCCATTCTCATTCTTCCTTTTCATCCACTCTGCTCTCACATTTTCCTCTCATCAATCATATTTCTTCCATATTCTCTTCATTTCTCTCCTATCCTTTGGCTCCAGAACAATCAGCGTCAAGTCAAACCGGACCGACCTCCACCCGACCTATCAATATTATTTTCCGAGATAAGCGACGAGTGACAACAACATGCCAAATATCACAAATTCTATACCGTTCCTAGGCATGGCAAATAAACCGTATTAGCTTAGTGTGGGGGAAAAGCCGGATTGTCAGGCGGATCCGGGTGCGGGTAAAACCTGATTTTAATTTACGAATTCGGGTGCGAGGCGGGTGATGGTAATGCAGCCCTTTTCCCTTCCCTCCCACCTCCCTTGATAAATTTATTTTATTTTATTTATTTTAATAGTTTTATTACTTATTTACACTTTTATACTATTTAATGTTATAATATTATATTTATTAAATTATTATTTATTTTTTGAAAATAAAATTTAAATAAAATTATCAAACTTGAAAAATACTTTTAAAATAATTAAGTATTTAGTTTAATTATTTATTTTTAACTTTATTGAAAAAAATATAAATTTAAAAATAAAATAAAAATTTTATTCGGAGTGCGGGTGACCCGTTTCTTGTTAGGGGTGGGCGGGTGAAATTTTTAGCCCAGCGGGTGCGGTGCGGTGCGGTGCGGGTGCAGGTGCAGGGCCCGGGTGCGTGCAGGTGTGCTTAAGCCACCCGCCCCATTGCCATCCCTACCCGTTCCGTCGTTCCTACAAAATATGTAGGTTCGGTGTTTGGAAACCTTAGGGCATATTGATAGCATCCTCTTCATGCTCAATAACACCGGTTTAACCGGTCTGCACAAACCCATGTCCAACTATGAACCACTCGTGCTTGAATTTCTTAGTTCTTTTCCTACACAACACCTACGGCGATCCATACACTAAGAACCGCCAACCGCGTGTTCGACCAAGGTATTCTCTTGATCAAAGAAAGGTCGGCGAGCTTCTACATTTTACTCGTGGTGAGCATATTCATTACAAACCGTTAAAGCGATGGCGGTGATTTTTGTTGGGATCAACTCGGTCAGCCCTATGCAATGATCTAACCGATCAACCGGCGGAAAGTTGGTGTGATCTCTATGCTTCCACATCCATAATCCCGCATTGGAGTACTTTCGCCGCATACTTGGTAACACCATTTTTGGTCGGACCAATAATCATAAGGTCAACCAAATGAGTTGTTTCTCATTTTCACATGCCCTCAATGGTCATCTTTGTCAACGCACCCTTCTTGCTCAACCACATCCATACATCGTGAGCGCGGTACTAATCCCTTTGTTTTTGGTGGCATCATCACATCTTTAGCATATGCTTTAGGCCTTTCATGAGCTATTTTTCTTTGTTACAATATATGATGCCGTAATCTATGATGTCATCTATTGCCGGTTCCCATATATCTCTCCAAGACATGATGGCCGATTTACATTAATGATTAATCGTCATTCACAGTGTTGTGTTACCTTGTCAAGATCAGATCGACGTCCGTGTTCCGCTAATTGGCGATTTGTTCTTGATACCTCGCTACAACAACAAGAAGATCGATTTAAATTTCGCGGCTATCGCGGGGCTCATATGAATCGTCAAATCGGTTGTTCCACGCCATGCAACAAAAAGGTGAGACTTTACGTCTCGTATAAGAATTACAACGTGATCAGCGGAAATGCAAGCAGCCAACAAGAGATGCAGCGCAACCAACTAGAGTTACAGCGCCACCAACAAAAATGCGACGAACACCAAGAATATGCTTTTCGCGTGATCGTAACTTGACATTGCAAGCTCGCATAGCGGATCAACCAACTTAATGATTACGATTACGTGACACGCGGACCTCGTGCTAGAGGAGAAGAACAAGAGGTCAAAATTCTCAAGGCAACGGTGATCACCTTTCTCCTCTGATTTCTCCTGGTTCTCGCATTGAGGACAATGCCTATTTTAAGTTTAGGGAGTCGAGAACATTTCTTTGTTCGTTTTTATTTTCTTTGCTCTATTTAGTTTTTCCTTTAGTTTCCTTTCTTTTCTATGTATTGCAAATTTCCATTCAATAAAATACATGTTTATGTAATTTTAGTCTTTATGTTTAAATTTAGTGCTTATTAATTTCTCCTTTTCTTGAGCCATAACGAATTTAACAAAAATTAAAGCATATATTAACACACTCAAATAATACTAAGGTTGCCTATTTTAAATAAGAATTGATCGCGACTTAGCAAAATTGTGATCGTAACACTTTAAAACCCCAACGTGTTAGATTGATTTAAGTACTTATTATACCAACACCTTTTAAACTTAGTTTTAAAGTAATCCCGAAGTAATTTATTGCAGATCGTACTTAAACGCGACAAACTACGTGGAGAATCGATGAATATAAGTGATTGATCAAGAATTTTAAGAGAAAATTTTTATTAGAAGATGCACTTATTAAGTTAGATGGTCATACGGATCATTTAATTCAGCGATCAGAGAAACTATAAAATATTTATGCAAACATCCATTATGAATTGGTTAAAGGGTCACAGTCTTTGAACTTGGTAAGGCGGATGACGATTCGATCCCCGTAATTTGTAATTGGATAAAGGATACCAAATATAATTACGGGACTCCTTGCTGGATTATAAAGATCAAAGTCACTAACCGGTTACTCCACTATGTGCGCGTAAGGTAAAGGGCTTAATGTGATTGCGCAAGAATGAAAACGGGTGAAACAAAACAAAAGTATTAGGTCGAGCTATAATAACATGACTTAAATTGGTCTGCAAAAATGGGGTTATCTAGTGTTATTACGGTAACTTTGGTGTCGAAGTCTAAACTCGAGTTATCCAACAAAGAATTGAATTGCAACCTAGTACAAATTGAATTGTGTTATATAATTGCGTTTGATTTATGCTTAAGTGATTTTTCATTTTTAATTTTTGCTTGAGGACAAGCAAAGGTTTAAGTATAGGGGAGTTTGATAACACGAATTTATATAACATTTTTGACGTAATTTTCATAGACAATGTTACTATTTTTATTTAATTATATTACTTTATTTCTGTATTACGTTGGTATTTTCTATGTTTAAGGTATTTGTATTAAATAAAGATAAATCGAGCAAAGAAGTAAAATCGAGGAAAAATCGGATTAAAAAGCAAAGAAATGAAGCAAATGGGTGATATAGTGAAAGGGAGGTGTTATATAAAGAAAACAATTATTGAGCGAACCAAGCAAGCCCAACCTGCGTGGCCCACATGCACCCATGCCTCTTGAGACGGACGTCTCACCCTCTTCCTTGGGCGCCCGTGGCTGACAGAACTTGACGTCTCTCATGTATGCCTATTCTTGAGGCCCCTTGGCAATAACACGATGGCGGACGAGTAGATGCAAAAAAGTTACAAATGATCTATAAATACAAGTTCAAGTCTCGAAATGAGGTCGGCATTTTACCGAACAATGTTATTTCATATTTACAGTACTTTGAATTTATTTTCCAGTTTTCACAACCTACGTTCGATCTAGTGCTTTTTATTCATTGTTTATTTTCTTCTTTCGAATTCAAGAATCTCCGAGCAATCCAACCGACCTGTGGTGGATGCTCGTTTATTTCGAAGAACAAGATTATTTCCAGCATTCTTAATTTCAGGTTTAATTTATTTATTTTTATTTTATTTAATTTATTGTTGCCTGATATTATTCATTTGATTTCGGAAATGTTTAAATATATTAAACTGTATTATGTATGCATGTCTGAATTAATTAATATGTCTGGCTAAATCGTTTTGATATTGGTATGTAAATTAATCGAACCAAAGGAATCCGAAAATAAACCGGCATAATATTACGTTGTTAAAATATTCTTTCTCGACTTAGATATCTAATTTAATTTATTAAAAGGTTTAGAAACCAACAGAGCGAAAGTTTGAGGTTAATAAACTGGACTAAGGTTAGAAACCAACAGAGCGAGAGTTTGAGGTTTAGAACCAGATAGTGGATACTAGGTATTAATTTTAAAGACTGCGACAGCGTTTTAAAAGAGATTAAACTTTATTTATTTTCAAAAAGTGTTTTTAAATTCGGCGGGATAGCGAGAGCATACGTTAGGATTTAATTGCATGATCCGATTCAACGATGACAGTTTGAGATAGGATTTTAGATGAATATTGTTTGCTGAAATAGGATTTTTATCAACTTGAGTAATAAGTCAGTGGAAAGTCGGATCCCCTTAGGTTAGACGAATTACATACTGATATCTGTTTATTTATTATATTTTCCTTAACCAAAAATCTTAAAGAATTATTCGCCTTAGCTGTATACCGTAACTTAGGATAACAATAGTTCGATTTATAGTCTCTGTGGGTTCGATATCTTTTAAAACTACGCGATAGGACTGTGCACTTGCAGTCTGCTGATTAATAGACGATAAAGTCGCGATCACATACCGTACACAAGAGAGAAGGGTGTTGCCCCTGTTGATGTTCATACTGTAGTGCGATAACCATGAAGAGTGAATGGTAACATCTCATGCCAATCTTTGTAAGTCACTGTCATCTTTTGTATAATCTTCTTAATGTTCTTGTTGGCGGCTTCCACTGCGCCATTCGTCTTAGGCCGATAAGGAGAAGAGTTGTGATGCTTGATCTTGAGCTGCGTGCAGAGTTCGGTGATCATCTTATTGTTGAGATTGGAACCGTTATCTGATAATCCTTTCGGGAGTGCCATACCGGTGATAAGATTATGCTTGATGAAACGAGCCACAACATTCTTAGTAGCGATGCGACAGGCTGCTTACCCATTTGGTAAATAGTCAATTACCACAAGGATGAAGCGATGTCCATTGGGCGGTGGGCTTGATTTCTCGATCATGTCAATGCCCCACATTGCAAAGGCCAAGGAGATGTTAGAACAATCGGAGGTCTGGAGGTACGTGCACTTTGTCGGCATAAATCGGCATTGTGACAAGATCGGCGTAGCGGTGACAATCGACTTCCATGGTGGACCAATAGTAACCTGTTCTCAAATCTTCTTAGCCATTGTATGTCCCTTGGAGTGGGTACCAAATCGCCTTCGTAACTCTTCCATGATACGTATTCTTTGTTTTACGGTTTACAGTAGATAAGCACGTCGTGGTTAAGCTTGTATAAGATGCCGTTCTTGAGGAAGAATTTGGATGCAAATCTTCTCATGAACTTCTTATCATTGGAGATGCCCTCTTGGATATTCACGAGTCTCAAGATACCTTTCACGTCATAGTACCAAGGTTTCTCTTACGTATCAAGCTCATAACAATACGCTGGTTCGTCAAACTTCTCCATGATGATCAGGGAGCCTCGTTGTCCCATCGACCTTGAACATAGATGACATAGTAGCCAATGCATGCCTGTGATTCTCTTCTCGTGGAATGTGATAAAGTAATTTCTTCAAAGTAGGGATCAAACTCGAACATGCTCTCGATCACGGAATGAGATTGGATGCTTCGTATCCTCGCCCTTAATCGGTGATCACGGTGAGTCTCCATATACTTGCAAGAACTTGATTCTTAAGTCAATAGCGACTTTGATACCCATGATGCACGCCTCGTATTCGGCCATGTTGTTAGTGCAACTGAAACATAATCTGGAGGTGAAAGGCGTATGTCCGCCTGCAGGGGATGTAATGATGGCGCCAATGCCATTGCCAAGTGTGTTTGAGGCTCCATCAAATACCATAGTCCATCGGGATCCTTGTTCAGGTCCTTCGTCTGGGCCTGGTTCTTCGCAATCAGTAACTAGTAAAACATCTTCATCTGGAAATTCGAACTGCATAGGTGATAGTCGATCTGCTTGATGAGCCAAATGATCGGCTACTACACTTCCTTTGATCGCCTTCTGAGAAGTGTATTGGATGTCGTATTCGATCAAGATCATTTGCCATCTTGCTATTCTTCCGGAGAGAGCTGGTTTCTCAAATATGTATTTTATCGGATCCATCTTGGAAATCAACAAGGTAGTGTGAGTCAACATATATTGTCTTAGTCGGCGAGAAGCCCAAGCCAAAGCGTTGCAAGTTTTCATTGTGAGTATCTTGTTTCCGATCGGTAAACTTTTGCTAAGGTAGTATATTGCATGCTCTTTTCGACCAGACTCGTCATGTTGCCCCAACACAAACCCCATTGAGTTCTCTAATACTGTCAAGTACATGATAAGAGGTCTTCCTTCAGCAGGCGGCATCAGGATAGGAGGATTCTGTAGGTACTCCTTGATTTTGTCAAAGAGATCTGAAATCGTCATTCCATTCCTACTTGATCTTTCTTAAGTAACTTGAAGATTGGCTCACAAGTAGCGAGTTAGATGTGCAATAAATCATGATGTAGTTCAATCGGCCGAAACCTCGACTTCCTTCTCGATGCGGGGCGGCATCTCTTGAATACCTTTAACCTTGGCGGGGTCAACCTCAATACCTTTACCATGACAACAAACCCTAGAGTTTACGGATCGACTCCAAAGGTGCACTTGTTGGGATTAAGCCTCGTCTGTACTTCTTCAACTGTCAAAGTTTCGCAGATGATCAAGATGTTCTTCTTGAGTCTGTGATCGAGCTATCATGTCGTCGACGTAGACCTCTATCTCGTGATGAATCATGTCATGAAATAATGTCACCATAGCATCTGATAAGTGGCGCCCGCGTTCTTCAGTCCGAATGGCATAACCTTGTAGCAGAAAGTGCCCACTGTGTAACAAAAGTAGTCTTCTCCATGTCTTCAGGAGGCCATTTTGATCTGATTGTAACCGGAGAAACCATCCATGAAGGAGAAACCTTATGCTGAGCGGTGTTGTCAACGAACATCAATATGAGGAAGTGGAATCATCTTTCGGACTCGCTTTGTTCAGATCTCTGTAATCCACACACATTCGTACCTTGCCATCCTTCTTAGGTACAGGCACCACATTTGCAACCCATTGTGGATAGGAAGTACTAGGAAGCCGGCGTTAGGCCTTTCATACTGCTTTGATTTTCTCGACATCTCGGGACGCATGCGGCCAACCTTCATTTCTGGGAAAACCTTCTTTTGTCGGTCGGTGTACCACAATATCAATGTCTAAACCGGCATGTCTTCGTATGACCAAGCAAAACCTCAACATAGTCTCGTAGCATCTGAGTCAATCTTTCTCTGACACTGTTCTCAAGACCCGCTCCTATCTTGATCTCTTTTACATCTTCGTTAGTACCCAAATTCACAACCTCAACTTGCTCTTCGTGTGGTGTATAACTCGCTCTTCTTGCTGTAGCAGTCGGCAAGTTCTCCACGGCACTTCACAATCTTCCTCACTTCGTCTTGGCTTGGTAGATCGGATTATCGAAGTCATATTTAGCAATAGCATAGCATTATCAACGAGATTCGGAGTGATTCTGCGGTATCACGTGGGTGTGTGTAAACATAACATTTTTGAAGGGGTGATAAAGTAAAAGCGAAAACAAACAATTGAATGCAAAGTCCAGCGAATTTATTGAATGAAAATCGCAAACGACGAGATAATAACCCTCATGAACGAGCCATGATGCCGGGCAAGGCACTAGGCTTTCAAGTTTATTGTTCAAAACATAAAATACAAAAAGCAAAACAAGAACAAGAAATTACTCTCGACTAAAGGAGATTAGTATGACGACTTGTCTTCCAATTCTTGAGTCCATTATGGAGTTGGGAAGATCCACTTGCGATGTCGAAGTCGTTGTCGTCGTCTTCTATAGCATGGATTCGGCTGATCGAGAAAGGAAGTTGGCGGCATGTTAGCGTATCATCTTCGACCCTTGATGGTGAAGCCTAAACCAGTCTTGTCAAATTTGAATGGAAGATCGGGGAATGTCCCAAATAGCTTTACCTCCTTCTTCAGCTTGAGCATCTTTCAATGAGGCCATCATAGGTGGAGCTTGTGTAACCAGGAGTAATGGAGAGTCAACAGCATGACTCGGGTATTGTTTCAAAAGCTTGACAGGGAGTTTCAAAGAATTCACCCTCCATCTCAAGGTATCGAATGATTGTAGATGATGACCATATACTCTTCTTCAGTAACAACTTTCCCTTTCACGGGTACTTGACCGATGTGGGTAGAGTATGACGCTTTGCCCCATGTATCAAAAGCGTCCAAGTAGGCAAGAGTAAGCTGGACGGATGTCCATGACAAAGAAAGTAGAGTCAAAAGTCGGGAACCGACTTTGACAAATGAGCTCTCAAGCACTTTCCTTAGAACCATCAAAAGCTCTTAATAATGTCACTGGGTTTCGGACCAACCCTTGAATCGAGTCGATCAAAAGTAGTCTTGAGGGATGTTCAAAAGCGAACCGGTATCAACAAAACATGAGAACGATGCCGCCCATTCAGCGAGAATGTGCAAGGCTTTGTTGTGTTTCTTTACGGCAAGTCAAATCAAGCATCGAGAAAGCCTAGGCCGTTGTTGGCGGCAGCCAGGCTAGCAATACAACTTCAAACGGTCATGGTAGTGTCTTGCGGCACATGAGCATTCTTCGAAATTTCACCAAGGCGTTAGCATGAGCCTCGGGCACAAGAGCGAGCAAGCATGGATATCTTGGACAGTCTGTCCCAATTGTTCCACAACATTGTAGTCACTCTTCTTGATAATCTTGAATTTCCTCCATTTCTTGTTTGGAGGTGTCTTGAAGAACTTCCTTTAGTACTTCCCGGCGAAGGATGAGTCACCAGTTCTTCCCTCTAGCTTGGGAATGGATTGAATGGCTAGAATGCGAGTGGAGTCGCAGTGTCTTTGGAGGAGAGATATGGAGAATATCCTTCTTCTGGTCACCTTCTGGATCGGTGATGTTATCAATGTCGGAATGGTAGCTTCAATTGTAAGATCTTCAATGGTCGGAGGGTCTTGCTTGACGCCATGATAGTAAACATCAGCTCCATAATTCCAAGGAATAGCTTTGTCAGAGGAATATGGGACTGGTCTGGGAGAAGTAATGATGAGGGGTGCCACTCTGGGCGCAGAATCGGCAGAGGAAATCCTTATTGTGTTAACATCAGCATAATCTTCTGGGAAATCGTCACCCCATCCGGTCGCCTTAACGTCTTCAATAGGGATCTTGTAGCTCTCAGGAACAGTGTACTTCACCATGTAATCAAACTTTCCATTTGGCTGCCCCAAGGTATCCCACACAGGTGGTGCAGCCTCATTCACATCTTCGATCTTCAACTTATACATGTCTTCACACAGCTTCTGCACAGGTGGTTTCAGAAATAGTATCTCACGGTTGTCCATCATGCACTGGACACGTCTTCTCAACCAAGGACAGCCATCAGGCGCAGATGGGCACCAACGGTAATTCTCTGGGCATCCTGGATTGACACCGGCTTGTAGCAAATTCTTCTTAACAGTCATCAGAGGAATGGTCAAGTCATCTACGTTGAAAACATAAGTATCATCACCAACAGCATTGGAACTCTTGCCATGGTTAGGCATAGGCGCATTGATCACATTCGGAGTCTCAACAGGAGGATCAAACTCAATCTGCTTAGCTTCAATCATATCTTGAATTTTGTTCTTCAGAGCCCAACAATCATCAGTACTATGTCCTGGGCTATTGGAATGGTAAGCACACTTAGCATTAGGGTTGTATCTCGGAGAGGAAGTGTTGACATTCTGTGGAGGATCCCTCAAGGTTATCAGCTATGCGTTCAACATGTGTTGCAAGGCTTGCGACAATGGCATGTTGATCTTTGTAAACTGTCTTCGTGGCGTTACTTGGTGCGTTGTCTCGGCCGAGGTTGTCTGATGTAGGATTGGAGATCACTGGCCCCACAGTTAGCGGTCGGTCTTGGCTCAGCTTCGACCATACACAGCTTCTTTCTTACCACCAAAGATCTCTTCGCGCATTTAAAGTCTCTACATGAATCTTTCCCTCTTGATACCAATCGCTCGCACTTGTCGATTATCATTTCGGTGAATCCAATTTGAAGAGTTTCCAATCAGATGATTGAAGAATGGGCTGTCGGTGTTCCCATGAACATATCAACCAATTCCTATTGGATAAGGGTGGTGAACTCGCGCTAGATCTCTCCATTTCTGAGCATACTCCTTGAACTTCTCGTCACCACCCATAGACATGCTTTGTAGTTGCATGCGAGTGGGTGTCAATTCACAGATTACTCATCTCTGTAGAAAGCATCATAAGTCACTCCAAGTGGGATCTGGTCATTCTCTAGTGATAATACCATTCCAACTGGGTTCCGGACAAACTCTCTTGAAAATAGTGCATCCACAACTTTCGTCATCGGTGTGAGGTTGATCTTCGGACATAGGACTTCAAATGCGACTTAGGACAAGACATGCCATCATACTTAGCAAAGTTGGAACTTTGAACTTGGGAGGAATCACAACACGGGGACAAGACTCAGATCATCAAAATTCAGCCGGACATCTTGGTTCTCCACAGATTCAGCGGTCTTCAAGTTGCTTGTACTTGTCATCCTCATCAGTATTGGCCATCATCATAGTTTTTCGGCTCATCTCGACTACCTTCGCCATCACCCTTGTTACTTTGCTCATCCTCCTTCTTGACACTTCCTTGAGAGAGCTCAATCCGACTAACCACTCTAGGACCACCTTTGTGGCCCCATGTTGAGGAGACCAACAACCTTCTTCTTCTGTTGATGAGCTTCGGATCTTCTTGGCCTTGGACCAAATGGTGAACATCTGAATGATCATTCTGAGCTCGAGATCTTTGATGTTCAAGAGCCATTTCTGCTAAAATAAATAGCGAGAGAATGAGAAAACCAATCTTCAATGTACCTGTTATGCAATGTTATCCTATGATATGCAATGTTTATGCGAATGCAATGCAATGTTTTCAAGGACCTTAGAGATCTAAATTTGTTAAACAAGCAATGAACAAACACTTATTAGTACTCTTTTTATTATTCTTTTTCTTTTTAAGTACAAAAGATAGTTCAAACAAGTAAAAGAAAACATATAAATCCTAAAGCTCGAAGTCTCCCATGGGCGCTTCCTCTTGGTGCCGAGGTAGGCGTTGATGTTTCGCTCCTCGTGAAGTAGCTTGGTCAACTCTAGCACTTTCTTCTCACTGAGCTTCAAAGGTATCCCTCTCTTCTTTAAGTTGAATCCAGGATCTCTTCAAGTCTTCAAAATCAGTAGGCATGTCGGGATGGAGAACGGTATAGGACTCGTCACCTATAGCAAGAGTTCCATAATTACAGTTAAAGCAGTGAATGGCATCATGAGGTTTTGAGCTCGAGCTCGCACCCATTTGAGGTAAGGTTCCCAAGGAATGGAGTTGGTGCCCCAAAGTCTTGGTATCAGTCTTCTTTACCATGCCCCAGCGTGTATGAACCTTCGTAATTCGGAGATCGTGGTTGTAGTGGAACACAATATCTTGGAGAAGCATATCATGCGGACCATCTCTTCAGAAAAACCAAACGACGTAGAGCTAGAAGGGTTGTAAGTAATACCTCCTTATACCAAGTAGTGGTACATTAGGGAATTCTCCACAACGCTCAATGAAGGTGAAATCCTTTTGAGAGAAAAGAATCCAACGGATATCTGAATGAGAGAGTGACATTAACCTTTGAGACCACTTCATCCTCTGTTCGTTCTTCAAAACTGATGGAGGAAGGTGCGAAATAAACCACCTGGAAAGTAACGGTATACAACACATGAGAGTTCCTTGTCTCTTAGTAGTACGAGTGTGGAGAGAATGCAGGATGTCTCCAAGTAAAGTAGGCACTAGATTGCAGGTAAGGAACAACTTGATGGCGTTGACATCTATGAATTGATCCGAGTTAGGAAATAGAACCAAACCATAGATTAGCAAGGCCATAATGTCTTCAAATGCATGGAAACTCATAACTTTGAGGAACTCTCGGGCTTTCTTAATTAGGAACTTAGAAAGTAAACCCTTAACTCCGCTTCTTGTTTCCCAATTGGCTTCAACGTCTGGGCGCTTAAGATGTAAGGCGGATGCAATGTCTTCGTACTTAGGAACCTTTTCTAAACCGTTGAATGGAATTTGGTCAAGAATAGGTACCCCAAGTAGCTTAGGGAACTCCTCCAAGGTAGGAACCAACTGATAATCTGGGAATGTAAAGCAATGGTGTTTCAGATCAAAGAACTGGAATAGGACATGCATCATATCTTCTTCAAAACCGGAGATAACCAAATCAAGTAGATAACCATGTCTTTTGATAAACTGAGCATGGTCGGGAATTTCTGAAACCAATTCTTTGAGCTGAGAAGGTATACCCATGAAGTTGATTCGGATAGTCTTTCTAGAAGCCATAATACCCTACAAAATAGAGCAAAGATAAATCCCTAGGTCCTTGAAATAGTTAGAAATGATATGCAATGCGAATGATGTCATGATGTTATGTTTAGCACACACAAACAAATCACACAATGAGCCTAGGTTTAAGGCTTGCAAGAGGTATAGGTGATTACCCCACCAAAAGTTTGAGTTGGTTCATCCTGTCCTATAATAGTAACCGGGTTCTAGGAATCTCACATCATCGATCTTTCTCATAGGCGTTTATTTCAAAACGACTACCAAGTGGTCGACCGAAAATATCCCAAAAGTCTGATCTCAATGAGCGTAGCATCGAGTATCAACCAACCTTGGTCTGCACCAAAGCCGGCCATCCCACTACTTTCTAATGGCCAAGATGGGTCAATTAAGGTTCTAAAAGTTTAGTTAGTGCTTGATGACACCACGCAGAAGCCAAATACTATCCTCAACTTGGAAATGAAGAGTATCAGGACATCCAAAGTGTCACACTAACGTAGCCATCATGTTGACCGTTTTGATATACGTCTAACGGTCGCGATGATTTATTGCTACTTACCTAAAAGGAAACCCGGATCCGGGTGTAGGATCCCCCAACAATATAATACCCAAGCAACCCTTAAAGATAAAGCATACAAGTCAAATAGAAAACAGTAAAGGTGATCTAGAAATCCCTAAGGTAATTCTCTCTTTAGGGTGTCTCCCCGGCAGAGTCGCCAGTTCTGTAACACGGTGAACTGACTTTGTAGGTTTTTGTATCGCAAATGTGCGGATAGCAAGAGTCGCCACCGACTTTTATTTTTATCCAATTAAGGGAAGGTAAAAGTACAGAAAAAGACCTTCGTTAGATTCTGAGTAAGGGAGAAGGTTATGAAAAGGGAAGGTATTAGCACCCCTTTCCATCCGTAGTTATCTACGGGCTCTTTTTTGCTCTTAGATCACTTTAAAATTGTGCTTTCTGTGTGTTTGACAAAAATGTTTTGAAAAGGCATTTCGCTTTGACTTTGTAATGATTCATGTAGGAATGTATACAAAGTGTTTGGAAATGTTTTATTTTGAAAAGAGTTTGAACTTTGACAAAAAGTGTGTGGTGTGAAAAGCATTTGATAGAGCAAGCAACTAAAAGTCTTATTACCTACTCAGAATTGGTCGTTTTCGTGTTATTTTACGTTCCTTTAGAATAGCGTTATCCATACCATTAGTTGGTAGGTAACTCTATTCGTTGGATGTAAGCGGACATTCAAGGGACATCGATGGTCATAGAAAGCAACTTGTAGGAAGTATCCTAGCACATTCGAATGGACTATCATCATTTTTCGTGGCGACAATCGAGGTCAAGATCATGTGTTTGGAGGCGACATCGTGGGTCTTATGATCTTTGTATCGAAGGGACTATGATGATTTGTTTTGAAAACAACGGTGCTAGGATACCTCTAGGTTCGAGGGACATGACCATTTGAATTCGTAAGGCAACGAGAGATTACCTAAGGGGTGCATGTGAAAAGAGTGTGTTGATTCAGATATTTTATCTTGAAAATTAGTGAGCTATGTTGATTATTATCTTGCCATACACGCCTAGTTACTAGCAATTTATAGGGTGCGGAAATTAAAATGCGGAATGTAAAGATACGGAAAGATAAATGTCCTACGCTATTACATGGCTTTGGGGCAGATACATAATTTAAACTTGCGGAAAATAAAACCCTAATTTAAACTATTACATCCCATGAGCAATTACATTATAGGAAAAATAAAACGATAGAAAGAAATCATCTGAAACGGAATAACCTGTAAAAGGATGAGAAATCGGAAAATACGAGAGAAATCAAATAAGAGACAAATGTTAGTAAAAATGCAAGTTTTTTAATAAGAAAACAATGACATGCTGGAAATAACATAAATATGCTAAGATAATTTTTTGGGATTTTTTGGATGCATTTTAGTAATTTAAAACTAATTAAATGTAATTTAAATGCTAAATTATGAATAAAAATAAATATGCATGCAAAATTATATTTTTTAATTTTATAAATTAAATAAGTATTTTCTGAAAATAAATGCAAAAGGAAAAAATATTTTGATGATTTTTAATGCATGAGAAAAAATATTGAAAAGAATTAAAATTGTATGAAAAATATTAAATAAGAATAATATAGAAAATATGAAAAAAAAATGCAAGTTTGGAAAAAAGAAACTCAAAACCGGTCCTGGAGAGATTCGAACTGAGGACCTGGGAGAGCATCTATGCACAGTCCACGCCTTAACCAACTGAGCCAAGTGTGCAAGCTGTTTGAAAACCGGAGCGAGTAAGTTACAAGCACGCGTCTCCTTCCCATTGCCTCGTCTCCGCGCCAACCATCGTCTTCTTCATTTTGAATTTTCAAAAATTAGCGTCGGTCTTTCTTCGACGCTACAGGCTCTGGCTAAAATGAAAATCAAGCACACATAATATAAATAAATTCTAAGGACATGGTTCGATTCCAGACATCATTCCGAACGCAATGGACATGGTCTCGTGGTCCAATTTTTCCTATTTTGTGACCCTAAAACGGCATAGGAAACCCTAACAATGGTGATACGTGTTTCTGGCCATGGAAATTCAATCAAAGTGTCCAGAAAGCTTGCAATCTTCCTACTAATCACAAAAACAAACACAAAACATGTTAATAATGCATGATGATTGAAATACGATTTTGGAAAAAACAAGAACAAACCGATTCGTGATTTCTTAATTCTGGATGGTTTTGAGCAAAGTGAAGGTCTGGATCGATTCAAGAGGTATCAAGGAATGTTTTTGATGAATCAATCTGAACGATCCAAAACCAAGGCTACCATTGCTTGAAGGTCACGGTTTTTGAGTTCTAGGTTAGGGTTCTTGAGCCAATTTTTCGTTCTCAATCATGCTATGCATTATACATTTATAGTGGATGGATTTGGAGCTGATTTGAGGAATAAATCATCACTAATCAATGCAAATCAAATTTGATTTTTGTACAAAATCAAATTTTCAATTCTTGATCGATTTCAATCCAATCTTGCCATATCAATCCAAAATTCGAAATTTGCTGGCTTTAATGAGTTGCTTGGATCTCAAGGAAGAAATAAAAATCAAGTTTGTAATTAATTTTGATTTTATACTTTATTTTTGAATTTAATTTGTATTTAAATGAATAAATTCCAAATTAAATAGAAAAATAAAATAAAAATTCGTGGCATTGGGCTTGGATATTCCTAATTGTATAAGGAACAAGTTTGGATGAAGAAAAAGTAGGCCCACTTGTAAAGTTTTTTATTTTTAGAAGTATTTCTCTTTGTGCACTTCTTCAAAATTGCCCAACTTGTGAATGGTGTATCGTGTTCATTTTTCCACATTTTTTAGTGTTCTTGGACTTTTTGGAAAGCTCTAAGAATCCTCTAACCAACATTTTTGGTCTCATCTCAATTGGAGTTTCCATGCTCAATATATCTTCAAAACAAAAAGTTGACTTTTTGTTGACTTTGAAAATGACCTGTAATGTTTTGGGCCATACCTCTCAAATGAAGCATTTTTTGGACATTCTTGTGAGACATGAAGTTGTAGAGAATTGAATTTTATTCAAAACAAGAGGTGGTGGAAAAATTTCTGAGAAAGTATGAGAAAGTTATGATCAGTCAAAGTTCAGTTGACTTTTCACCTAGAAACCCTAATTTAGAAAGTTTGACTTTTGAGCAAATCTTGAGTTTTCTTGATGAATCATGATCAACCCTTGATCAAATGATGAATGTAACTTCAAAATGAGGATGTTGACCAAAAATCATGAAGTTTGACTGTATGTTGACCACGGTTGACTTTTTTGTCCAATACAACTGATTTTCAACCATCTGAGCAATTGTCTGAGCAATCTTGACTTGTGAGGCTTGAAACTTGTCATGGAGAATCTTTGAAGCATATGAGGAGGCATGAAGGACATTGGAGATGTTGGAAGTCCATCTGAAGCTGAGAATTGCCAAACCCTAGTTTGGGTTGATTGTCTAGGAGGGGGTTTGTCTGATCAATCTTTGAGGAATCCTTGAGTATGGATATATGAGATATCTTGAGGAGATGGAGGGCAAATTTTGGGGTATGACAAGGTGTTACACCACACCCCCCAAATCTAAACCTCTCCTTTCTCTGTTGAACATTGGGACGTTCACATGAATCTTCTTTGTTCTGATCATTATGTTGTCCAGTTTGACCGCCATTATCTTCACATCCTTCACGTTGAAAAACCTTACGAATCCATACCTTTTTTATTTATTATCTTTCCTTGGTGAAATGATAACTTCGTCGATCTCTCCATATTCCATGAACACCCCATACATCTCCTTTGCTCTGAACTCATTAGGAATATCTGTAAAGAAAAAAGTCTGCTTTTTGACTACCGACTCCTCTACGATCTTCCTTTTGCCAAGTACATTGTCCCATGTCTCTTTTCTTCACCACCCTCCCTTCCTCCTCCTCCTCCCCCTCCTGATATAAGTCCATTCGTTAAATTCCTTCCTTGTCTCCTCGTAGTTCATGCTGTTTTCCATCTTGCACGTTGTGAATCTGGGTTTAGAGTTTAAAGTAAACTTTGTTTTGTGTGGTTTGTGTTTGGATGTTTTCTTCTTTTTTGTTAAAGTTAAAGGTTAACATGGTTGTGACCTTCTTAAGTGGTTCCTACGCCACTCTTTCCCTAAAGCATAAATTACTAATGCTTACTTATGGTATCCAAAATTCACGTGTCATTCAACTAACTTTTTGCTTTGAATTTATGAGTTTTCTAATTCCTCTTCCGCAAGAGTCTCAAGATTTTAAAGTGGAAAAACAACAAGATGAAGAAAAACAAAGAAAATGAAGTAAAAATCTTGCAGTTACATTAAAGTGAGGAACACAAATAATGAAGATTATGATAAACAAGACAAGAGTGATAGAACAAAGATAACAAGTAGTGAAATTTGATTTTTAAAGGGTATGAAAACGAGAGGTAAGATGAACAAAGAGAAGGTGCGGAATCGTTACCTTCTGGGAAAGAGGGAAAGAGGTGACGAACCAACTAGGTGGAATTTGCAGCTTTGAGATGAATTTGGGGAAGAAATTGCAATTAGGGTTAGGATTTAGAAAGAGATTTTTGAATGATTAAGAAGAGAACGATACGATGAGTAGAGAGAAACTGAATGTTGTTTTTGTTTTTAAAAAATTATTCATTTAAAAAATTTGATATATTTTTAACTAAAATATTTACAATAAATAAATAATAAAATATAATTCATTGGATTTTTATAATGAAATGGATGAATTGGATCTATCCATTTAATTTGGTGGATGGATTAGATCAAATCCAATAAGGGCATGTTTGGATTGACAGTGGACAGAATTGATTCTAGCAGAATTGAGTTTGATAGAATTGATTTTAATAGAATTGAGTTTAGCAAAATTAATTTATGTTTGGATACATTTATGTAAAAGTGAGTTGAATAATAAATTTCAGTGTAAAAATCATCCAGAATAAATTCTGGAGGCAGAAGCTACAAATTCTAGCTTCAAGTAGAATCAATTCAGGAGCCAGAATCAATTCTACTTTTGATAAAATAAACACCTCAAAATTAGCTAGAATCAATCCAACACACACTAAGCTATTTTTAGTTTATCGGATGGATTGGATGGATTTTTCCACCCCTAATCATCATTAAACCATCTATGATACTTGTGAAGTGATCAAGTGTTAACGTGATCTCATTTTTTGCTCTAAATCTTACACACGCAAATTTGAAAAATCTATGATAATCCATTTTGAAAAATCACTTGGAGCAAATATTGTTTTAGTCTATTCACCTTCCCCATTTTGTTTTCCTACTCCATATTCTCACCCAAAAATATACATGTATATTATGGCCTCCAAATTCATCAAGGGTAACCTCTACTCCATTTTCATTAACATTTGAAGAACCATCAATGAATATGGACCAACAATAAGTGTCAGGTGCTTGTGTGTCATCTTTGTCCCGAAGCTTTCCCAGACCTAGTTGTCATACCCCAAAATTTGCCCCCCATCTTCTCAAGATATTCCATACATCCATGCTCAAGGATTCTTCAAGGGTTGATCAGACAAACCCTCTCCTAGACAATCAACCCAAACTAGGGTTTGGTATTTCTCAGATCAAGATGGACTTCCAACATCTCCAATGGTCTTCATGCCTCCTCATATGCTTCAAAGATTCTCCATGTCAAGTTTCAAGCCTCACAAGTCAAGTTTCCTCAAACAATTGCTCAGATGGTTGAAAATCAGTTGTATTGGACAAAAAGTCAACTGTGGTCAACATACAGTCAAACTTAATGATTTTTGGTCAACATCCTCATTTTGAAGTTACATTTATCATTTGATCAAGGGTTGATCATGATTCATCAAGAAAACTCAAGATTTGCTCAAAAGTCAAACTTTCTAAATTAGGGTTTCTCAGTGAAAAGTCAACCAAACTTTGACTGAGCATAACTTCTTCATACTTTCTTAGAAATTTTTCCACCACCTCTTGTTTTGAAGGAAATTCAATTCTCTACAACTTCATGTCTCACAAGAATGTTCAAAAAATGCTTCATTTGAGAGGTATGGATCAAAACATTACAAGTCCTTTTCAAAGTCAACAAAAGGTCAACTTTTTGTTTTGAAGATATATTGAGCATGGAAACTCCAATTGATATGAAACCAAAGAGGTTGGTTAGAGGACTCTTAGAGCTTTCCAAAAAGTCCAAGAACACTCAAAAATGTGGAAAATTGAGCACGATACACTATTCAGAAGTTGGGCAATTTTGGACAATTGCACAAAAGGAGATATTGGTCAAAATGCAAAATTTTCCAAATGGGCCTATAATCTTTTGATCCAAACTTGTTCATGACATTATTTGTGACTCATAAATGCTTGGCCATGGCATTTTTCTATTTTATTAATTTATTTTTGAATTTTAAACCATTTAATTCAAAATTAAATTATATAAAATATGAAAATAAGATATTTTTTCAAGAGGAGTGATTTTATATCATACTTGAGGTCCAAGGAAGCCCATCACACATACCAATTTCGTGCTTGATCATCCATTTAAGAGAAAATCAAATTTCTTTCAAAATTTGATTTTATTTGAAAATCATTCAATGCATTCAAAACCAAATCTTTTTCCTTGTTTTTATCTCCTAATTCACTCTATAAATAGCCATTACACACAACAAAGGACACGAAACCCTAGCCCTTACAACAACCCAAACTTTGCCAAAATTTTTCAAGAATTATGGAAAATCAATTTTGAGTTTCAAAGTTTTAAGGCAAACAAACCATCAATCTTCTTCACGAGGTCTCCGAGAATCGATCCCAATCCTTACTCAAAGCAAAGTCACTCGAATCGAGCCATCTAGCTCTCACGGTTTTCTACTTTTCACAATTCGATTTTTAAAATCCATGCATCTTTAGCTTTTTTGCTTGCTTTTTGAGTTCAGGGCACCTATTAGAACATGCTTGACGTATTACATGGGAGGTTTAGCGGAATAGAGCGTGCATTGTTAGGGCGTTTGTTCTCTTCTTGAAACACACGATACGGCCATTTTTAGTCGAAACTAATGGCACCATTGAACTCGAAGGTTCGAATTAGGGGAATAAGGTTTTCTTTGCTTTGATTTCCATTATTTTGCAGTTTGAAGTTTGCCTAGCGGAGAAGATGGCCGGAGCCTAGCTCGTGACTCGGCGACCGATGGGAAGCTTGCGTGGCGCGATGGCTTTGTCGATTCGTTCATTCATCTTGTTGGGGTCCACGACGCGTGTGTTTCAAACACTCCCAGGACGCGTTGACATTCAAATTCAATTGATTTCTATTCTCCAAACACCAAGTGTCACATGGCCTAGTGGTTAAGGCATTGGATTGGAAAGATTCTCCTCCTGGTCACGAGTTCGAATCAGCCTGGGACCGGTTTTGCATTCTTTTTTCACAAACTCAACTTTTTCAATTATTTTCTATTTTCTATTTATTTTCAATATTTGCATTCATTTTAATTTATTTCAATAATTTTTTATCATGCATTTAAAAAACACCAAAATATTTTTTCTTTTTGCATTATTTCCAGAAAATGTTTATTTAATTTATAAAATTAAAAAATATTATTTTGCATGCACATTTAATTTAATTGCTAATTTATCATTTAAATCACTTTTAATTAGTTCTTAATTATTAAATTAACTCCAAAAAATCCCAAAAATTATTTTAGCATATTAATGTTATTTCCAGCATGAAATATTTTTCTCATTTAAAAATTATCATTTTTGCAAACATTTTCCTCTTATTCGATTTCCTCGTATTTTCCGATTTCTCATCTTTTCACAGGTTATTCCGTTTCGGACGATTTCTCTTTATCCTTTTCTTTTTTCCAATTATGTAATTGCTTATGGGATGTAATAGCTTAATTAGGGCTTTTATTTTCCGCATTTTAAATTATGTATCGCCCAAAGCCATGTAATAGCGTAGGATTTATCTTTCCGCACTTTATATTTCTGCAATTTACTTTCCATCTTATAAACTGTTAGTAATTAGGCGTGTATGGCAAGATAAAATTGAACATAGCTCACTCTAATTGTCAAGATAACATGAATCAAATCAACACACTCTTTTCACACATGCACCTTAGGGTAATTCTCTCGTTGCCTTTACAATTCAAATGGTCATGTCCCTCGAACGTAGAGGTATTCTAGCACCGTTGCCTTCAAAACAAATCATCATAGTCCCTTCGATACAAAGATCATAAGACCCACGATGTCGCCTCCGAATACATGATCTTGACCCTCGATTGTCGCCTACGAAAAATGATGATAGTCCCTTCGAATGTGCTAGGATACTTCCTACAAGTTGCCTTCTATGACCATACGATGTCCCTTCGAATGTCCCGCTCACATCCAACAAATAGAGTTACCTACCAACTAATGGTATGGATAGCACTATTCTAAAGGAACGTAAAATAACACGAAAACGACCAATTCTGAGTAGGTAATAAGACTTTTAGTTGCTTGCTCAATCAAATATTTTTCACACCACACACTTTTGTCAAAGTTCAAACTCTTTTCAAAAACTAAACATTTCCGAACACTTTGTATACATTCCTACATGAATCATTACAAAGTCAAAGTGAAATGCCTTTTCAAAATGTTTTTGTCAAACACACAGAAAGCAATTTTAAAGTGATCTAAGAGTAACTAAGAGCCCGTAGATAACTACGGATGGAAAGGGGTGCTAATACCTTCCCTTTTCATAACCTTCTCCCTTACTCAGAATCTAACGAAGGTCATTTTCGTACTTTTTACCTTCCCTTAATTGGATAAAAGAAAAGTCGGTGGCGACTCTTGCTATCCGCACATTTGCGATACAAAAACCTACAAAGTCAGTTCACCATATTACAGAACTGGCGACTCTACCGGGGAGACACCCTAAAAAGAGAGAATGCCTTAAGGATTTCTAAATCACCTTTATTGCTTTTTGTTTGACTTGCTTGCTTTATCTTTAAGGGTTGCTTGGGTATTATATTGTTGGGGGATCCTACACCCGGATCCGGGTTTCCTTTTAGGTAAGTAGCAATAAATCGTCGCGACCGTTAGACGTATATTGAAACGGTCAACATGATGGCTACGTTAGTGTGACACTTTGGATGTCGTGATACTCTTCATTTCCAAGTTGAGGATAGTATTTGGCTTCTGCGTGGTGTCATCAAGCACTAACTAAACTTTTAGAACCTTAATTGACCCATCTTAGCCATTAGAAGGTAGTGAGATGGCCGACTTTGGTGCAGACTAAGGTTGGTTGATACTCGATGCTACGCTCATTGAGATCAGACTTTTGGGATATTTTCGGTCGACCACTTGGTAGTCGTATTGAAATAAACGCCTACGAGAAAGATCAATGATATGAGATTCCTAGAACCCGGTTACTATTATAGGACAGGATGAACCAACTCAAACTTTTGGTGGGGTAATCACCTATACCTCATGCAAGCCTTAAACCTAGGCTCATTGTGTGAATTGTTTGTGTGTGCTAAACATGACATCATGACATCATTCGCATTGCATATCATTTCTAACTATTTCAAGGACCTAGGGATTTATCTTTGCTCTGTTTTGTAGGGATTATGGCTTCTAGAAAGACTATCCGAATCAACTTCATGGGTATACCTTCTCAGCTCAAAGAATTGGTTTCAGAAATTCCCGACCATGCTCAGTTCATCAAAAGACATGGTTATCTACTTGACTTGGTTATCTCCGGTTTTGAAGAGGATATGATGCATGTCCTATTTCAGTTCTTTGATCCGAAACACCATTGCTTTACATTCCCAGATTATCAGTTGGTTCCTACTTTGGAAGAGTTCTCTAAGCTTCTTGGGGTACCTATTCTTGACCAAATGCCATTCACCGGTTTGGAAAAGGTCCCTAAGTACGAATACATTGCATCAGCCTTACATCTTAAGCGCTCAGACATTGAAGCCAATTGGGAAACCAGAAGTGGAGTTAAGGGTTTGCTTTCCAAGTTCTTAATTAAGAAAGCCCGAGAATTCCTCAAAGTTATGAGTTTCCATGCATTTGAAGACATTGTGGCCTTGCTAATCTATGGTTTGGTTATATTCCCTAACTCGGATCAGTTCATAGATGTCAACGCCATCAAGTTGTTTGTTACCCGTAATAATGTGCTTACTGAAGCAACTCGTTTTTTTAAAAAAAAAATCATTTAATTTGAATTTTCAAAACAAACAATGAAATCGCCACCTAATTTTATTTGTTCTAAAAGAAGAACGGGGAAATATAGATAAAACCCACGAGAGAAAAGGATAAGACGGTTTACGAAATTAAGAGATATAGGTCCGGGAGTTGGTTATGCAAGGGGAAGGTATTAGCACCCCTTACATCCATCGTACTCGATGGTACCCATTTAGTTCAAAATATGGTTGTGTGTTAGTGTAAAATTTTACGATCTTCTAAGTTTTGAAAATAGAAAGAAAGGGAGAAGAAATGTTTTTATTATTTTGAGTTTGACACGGTATTGAAACCGCGTGCCTACGTACTCCCTCGTGCAATGGGAAAGTCAAAACTCCGTAGTTCTTCTAAAAAATGATTGTTTGTTGATTGATTTTAAATGAAAAGACAAGTCGTCATTTTAAAGGAGAAGACTCATCTAACGTCCACAAGGTGTGATAAAGAATAAAGGACTACGCACCAACATGAGGGAGGATTTGAGAACGCCTCTGGAACTCAAGTGGAGAAGTCGAAAACCTTGGGAATAGAGGAAGAAACATCTCAATTATAAATGAATCATGTCTAATCTTGAAAAGGGTTTAAAGGTAAATAGTGCTTGGAGCGCACAAAAGATATTGAATGTGTTGGAATTGATTTTAAATTGTGGATGACAAGTACCAAAACGTTGGGATATCCTCTAACGATTCAATACTCGAGATTGGTGATTGAGGTCAACCGATCATCTCTCATCCAAAATCTTTATTATGAAAAGAGTGAGGTGAAACAAAGTTCACTTTTATTAAGTGTATGGAATAAAGTATTTAAGTCATTGGGTTACCCTCTAATGGCTCAAATACTTTACATTTTAATTAAATCGTCGGGCTATCCTCTAACGTTTCAATTAAATACCATATCACTATGTTTTTTTGTTTTGTAGAAATTCATTTTTGAAAATAACTCGACGTTGGATCGAGGTTTGAGAAGAAAACTCGACGTTGGGTCGAGTTTTATTGAAAGTGTTTTAATTTATTGGTGAATGGAGAAAGAATAGGTTGAGATAATTGTAAATCACAAGTAAAATCGACAAAGCCCATACAAGGTGGCCAACCTAAGTATAAAATAATTAAATTACATGTGTACTAGCAAAGTGGGCTAGTCTACTATAACGACTAATTGGAACAATTAATCGAAATAGGCTCACTGTAGGAAGGCCCAGGATCAAGCGTACATGTGTGCATGTGTTGTCATCGCGACGCTTCGTAGCTTTGTCGACTTACGGGTTTAAAAATGATTTACAAATATTAGTTTAAAAAAGATTTTTTTGGTTTTTTGTGTAAGTGACAGTCAAATAAAATAAAATAAATGTGCACTAGATAATTATTACAAGAATTATTTTTGGGAGAGGGATACATCAAATAATAATGGGGATTATGAGATAAATATAAACAAATCACAAAATTGATTATGAGATAAATAACTAAAAGAAATTATTTTTTTTGACCCTTTTAAATGTATTTAGAAAAAAAGAAATAAAGTTTCAAGGACTATAATAAATTATCTATCAAATTAGAAAGAAAACTATTTTTTTGTTATTATTATTTTTTAGTTATACAATAAAGACAAAAAAAAAGAGTGTTGGGCCATGGTGTGAAAGAAAAAAAATGTTCAATTAGAAAAAGCCTCAAAGTCCATTAACCCAAACTATAAAAATTTAAATCTAATTTATTAATTAAAAATAGAATTAAAAAATAGAAATAAAATAAAACTCATTACTTACTAAATAAAAAAAATAAGGAAGAAAGAAAAAAATTGAAAAGAAAGAAGGGACACGTGCAAAATAGAAAGAGGTCAAAGTGAAAATACATGAATCTCTCCTCTCAAATTAATTTTCTGTTAATCAATGAATTAACTAACCTTAAAAGATGGAAGACAAATTGACGCTAATTGAAATTGGATACATGGCATCATTAATTAAAATCAACAAAACCAGTAATGAGGAAAATAAAATGGAAAGTAAAAAGAAAGAAAGCATAAGTCACGTTTAGATGCACATCCTTCTATCTCTGTTAAAACTTTTCTGCCATGGATGCATATGGAGAAAACTCAACCATAAAAAAACAACGAAACCAAAAATAGATGTTACCATTTGGTTAGTTTTCCTTCCATTAATTCGAATCCATGCCTTAATTTTACCAAAACTCAAAGAACATCACATGGTCGAGCTAGTCCGATGATTACTTGACGACGAAAGCTAAATGCTCATGTAAGTTTGAATCTTCCTTTTTCTTCTTGTTCTACTCTGACTTCGTCTCTACTTCTGCTTCCGATACGCGTCTATTGCAGGTATGCGACGCGGTGATAGGGAGTGACGGAACGGAGGGTGGTGGTAACAGAGGCAGGGACGATGGAGAAGATGAGGGCTACGGCAGATGAAGGTTAGAAACGGAGGGAGTTATGATGAACAGAGCTGTGTATGATATGGTTTGGAAGGAGACAGTGAAAGGAAGGTGGGTGAACGGCGAGGGTGAGAGTATGGAGGTTATAATGAAGAGGATGAAGGGAGTTTCTTTTTCTGTGTTTATAATTTTTGTTTTTTTGAACTCAGATCCGCCGTTGCCTTTTTTCTCCCCCCCTTGCAACAGTAACATAACACATAATATATAGTAATAAATTAGGTTTAAACATATTTTTTTTTAAAATGCCAAAAATACCCCTCATAATTAAATGGGCCACAAAAATGGGTCACTTAAAAATAATAAGCCCAAAAGGTATTTTTGTTTGATTTTTTTGAGATAAAAATTAGACACCTAAAATTGTCAAAAACGGTAAAAGTTCGGACAATAAATTATCCGAAAAATAAAATAATTACATTAAAATAAACTACGAGTCTTGTAAATTAAAGGAAAATTATTGAAATGGTTAAAAATTGAAATGAAATGATAATAAAGAATACCCGATTTTAAAACGTTTACGGTTAAAAACGAGACTCAAAAATGTATCGAAAAATTAGGGAGAGCACATTTTCATGATCTACGCAACACGTAGATTTATAAAGCAGTGAGTAAAAGATAAAAACTTAAAATATTTTCCCCGCTAATTTTCGCACAGTATCGAATTGCTTTTAACAGTCTGTTTATAAAATCGAAATATCGATATCATCGACATATAAATAATTTAAAAATCAATGCAATAAACAGAGAGAGGTAAAAATGCATGAAGTAACATAACAGGTATTTTACAACTAAAAACGATGCAAACATCAATTTAAACTAACTTTTGGTCAATTTAAATACGACGAAATGATGCAAATGCAATGAGTGAATGACTGTTTTTTTTTATAAACAAAATGCGAGTAGAAAAATAGCAGGGTAAAATTTGGGGTGCAATATTTTTTAAATATCTTCAACCAGATGATATGGAGATGATCAAGCTTCATATTATCGCAGTGGGAGATAATTAAATATCAAAAACCCAAAATTTTGTCCTGAGATGCGATGGGTATGATGAATGACATATGAAGAGAATGCGATGAATGCGATATTTTTGATATATTTTTTTAGAATGATGTATGATACGAGACATACATTGCGGGGGAAAACATCAAAGATATTTAGAAGAGCAATGGAAGATCTTCAAGCATATTCAGAAGTGCATTGAATATACGAGAAACAAAACATCAGAGACAATCAGAAAAATCATTGAACGGACTCTGGAACACATCATCAAAGACATTCAGAAAAATCATTGAATGAACTTCGAAAAAAAATTCGGGTATATTCAGAAATGCATTGAATATACGGGAAACAAAACATCAGAGATATTCAGAAAAATCATTGAATGAATTTCGGGAAAAAAATTCGAGTATGTTCAGAAATGCATTGGATATACAGGAAACGAAACATCAGAGACATTCAGAAGGACATTGAACGGACTCTGGAACACATCATCGAAGACATTCAGAAAAATCATTGAATGAATTTCGGAAAAAAGGTTCGAGCATATTCAGAAATGCATTGAATATACGGGAAACAAAACATCAGAGATATTCAGAAAAATCATTGAACGGACTCTGGAAAACATCATCAAAGACATTCAGAAAAAACATTGAATGAACTTCGGAAAAAAGATTCGAGTATATTCAGAAATGCATTGAATATACAGGAAACAAAACATCAGAGACATTCAGAAAAATCATTGAACGGACTCTGGAACACATCATCAAAGACATTCAGAAAAATCATTGAATGAACTTCGGAAAAAAGATTCGAGTATATTCAGAAATGCATTGGATATACAGGAAACGAAACATCGAGACATTCGGAAGAATCATTGAGCGGACTGGAACACATCATCAAAGACATCCAGAAAAATCATTGAATGAACTTTGGAAAAAAGATTCGAGCATATTCAGAAATGCATTGAATATACAGGAAATAAAACACCTATTTTGATAGGTACCAAGTAAGTTGGATTTTGACTGCAAGGTAAGACATTGACTGTAACAAGACCTCGGGAAATGCAAATGAGGATAAAACACTCTTGCTATGCATGATATATGAATTTTATGATGCATGATATATGAATTATCTATGCATGTAATATGTAATGCAGACGTTCATGACAATGGAGATTGACTCATTTGTGGGGGTAAGATAGGAACTCTGATTCCTCAACCCGGAGAACACTGCCAACTCTGCTTGGAGAGAAAATGTCTTGAGAAACACTTCTAACACCCTTGTGAATTGTATTGAAATGATGATCCTTGGAGGAAGGACCGAACCGCTACTTGGGGATTGCCCCAGATTAGCTAAATGTTGAGGATAAACCGATCATGGCTTCAATTCTTGAAATGACTGAGGGGAAAAGAGTGCCCCGGTATAAGTCCTGAAAGTGATCTTATGATTAAAACAATCCTGAGCATGATTTGCATTGAGCAACAAATCTTAAACTGATTCACAACAGAATCCGAAAGATACTTGCCCCTGATTAGGATCACTGACCAAGTTTCCTAACAGTTTGGACTTCCTTGATGGGGGAAACTTGTTTGCAAGCAAAAATTGTTAATTCAAACATGATTTAATGAAAAGTTTATGCGAAAGTTTTAAAATAAAAATCATTTTTGGAATGATGTAATTGCTGTATAGAAAATGGATTGCTGGTTAAAACACAGCGGTTTAAAAATTTAAAAGTGAAAGAGAAAACAACGGTGTAGATATACCAAGACAATTGTTTTGCAAAAGACCTTAGGAGTCATATTACGCAACCTTGTTGTAGTATGCTTTTAAAAGAAACCTGACTTCAATTAGGTCTTTTGAGGGTTGTAACGTGGTCTGGTTCACGGCTTAAGAAATAAAGGATAAAGGCTCAAAATTTATTTGTACCCAACCCAATCTTCGTGATGTTCTTCAGTCCTACGCTCAGTTAAATTAGATTGTGCATTGAGGTTCCAATAGATTTTTGGACCGTACACTGACCGTGATGATGGCTCAGAAGCTTACGTATTCTTGAGATAACAGTCACTTCTTTTTGCAACATTTTGTTGTTTGAGGACTTTTGTCAACTCTTGTTTTGAATTTCGTCATCCGTAACTTTTGCCTGAATTGGTTGCCTAAGTTGCCTTTTAATTTTAACTTGGCGGCTTTTTCTTTTGATATATATTTTTTTGAAAGACAGTGACTGCTTGACTTAAAGATTACGGTGAACCATCATCACCATTCTTTGACTTGTATGACATCTCCAACACTTCTTGATGTGTGAAGGAAAGCTGATTGAATACAACCTTTGTTGAAAGGCGTCTTGAATGAATGCACATCCGAATTAACTGAGAATTACCCTGCCCCAGGTTAAAAAATACGGGTTTTTTCGTATAGAAAGAAACTCTAACTTCTAGGCTCGAAGGGGTTGACAAGGGATTAACTTCCTTATTTCTCCAGTGTTTGGGAATTGAAACAATGCTTGTATATCATCAGCAAAGTTTTATTCGAAAGCATACCAACATTAATTATGGGTATCTTGTTTTTATCATCCTCCCTCCAATCTTTGCAAAAACAAAAGTTCGGTAAAGAAATTAAACAGGAAACTATATATTTGAAAAGCGACCAACAAAATTATTTGAATCAAAAGAGTGCAATGCTCATTTCATTAAAATTAACTTGAAATTACAAACAAGATTTGAAAGCAATAATTTAACATAAACTAGGAAAATGCAAGCGAAGAAACATGGCCTAGTGACTAATCGGTTACAAGGATGAGTGTCTGTCAAACAGGCTTTAGGAGGTGACATGGGATATTCTGACCCATTCTTCAGCCACTTTTTCCTGGCAACGGGTTATTGATAACATTTGGCGGAGGATCCTCGAAATTTATCTCCTGTCTTCTGATTAGATCTCGAACTCTAGCCTTTAGTGCATAGCAACTTTCCAAATCATGGCCGGCAGCTCCTTGATGGAACTCACAATGAAGATCAGACCTGAATTCGGCTGGGAGAGGATCTGGAGGAGTTAGAGGTCTAGTTGTGATTAGACCTAGCTCAACCAAATGAGGATACAATGCAGTGTAAGTCATTGGAATAGGGTCAAATTGAGTCCTACTCCTTGCATTGCGGTTCTGATTTTGTCCACCAGCCTGATGTTGAGGAATTTGAATTGGTTGAGCCTTGACTGCAGGAGTGACGGCATCTACTTGTGCTTGGTCATAAGTTTTGAGGCCTACGGCGAGGTCCTCCTCTTCCAATTCTGACAGCATTAGTTTCACCTTCTTTCTTCTTATGGAAGTTTCCAAAAGATCTCTTGGCACCACCAGAGGATTCGCCAGCAACAGACACTTTTCCTCTCTTGATTCCCTCTTCTAGTCTTTGGCCAATAGTCACCAAATCTGTGAAGCGAGAGGACACACTACCAATCATCTTCTCCCAATAGAAAGGAGACAAGGTATCCATAAACAAACCAGTGAGCTCCTTCTCAGATAAAGGTGGTTCAACTTGTGAAGCCAGCTCTCTCCACCGTTGAGCGTATTCCTTAAAAGATTCCTTATCACTCGAGAGATTTATTGCAATTGACACGATCGGGAGCCATGTCAAGATTGTAGTGGTATTGTTTCATGAAAGCATTAATCAGATCCTGGAAGCATTGAATATGGTCTTTCTTAAGTCCCATATACCATTTCAATGAAGCTCCACTCAGTCTTGAAGCAGTGGATAAGAAGCTTGTCATTCCTCGATAAGGACATTTTCCAAGTACATCAAGAATGACTTTTTGGACAAGTGTGCCTTGTATTTCTCGAAATCGGAGTTTTGAACTTATGAGGCATAACCGATCGAAACCAAACACATGTTCTCTGCAGAATACCAAAGACATCGTTGCCTTCCATAGCTCTCATCCTTCTTTCCAGTCGATATTGCTCGCGACTTCTTCAAGTTCATCAAAATCTTCTCGACTCACACTTCGTGGAGTGTCACCACGGTAATCAAAGAGAGGATTCTCATAAGCAACTTGTGGCGGTTGATGCACAAAAGGTCGATGAGGAGCATATGCATGATCGGTTGAGGCTCGGTGGTGGAGCTGGAAAACTGATGGGAAGACTCGCCAACCATTGGAGTAGTTGCAGTGGGTGGAACGTAATTCGAGGTAAACCAAATTCGGCCAAGTAGTAACGGCATCGAGAAGACGAGGATCAACAACAGTGAGACTTGAAATCAGTCCTTTGAGGTTGTTCACCGCGATCGAACTTGCATCATTTCGATAAGTCTAGTCATGCGACTTCAACTCGTCGATTTCCATTCGGACTTCTACATCGTGTTGCTCTTGGTATTCCATTCTTCTCTTGACGTGGCTCTAGTTCCGTGCTTGTGGAGGAATCGACAGCGATAAATCAACAAGCGAAGATGGAGCGATGAAATTCTTTGACAACTTGGATGTATGCATGAAATATACAGATGATGCATTGAAATGTAATGTCATTAATGCAAAAGATGTGATGAAATGCAATGTCACATACACAAATGGAATACAACATAATTATAGTAACAGGTTCACAGAGACGTGAAACAGGGATGATACAGGTAATCAAACAACTTAATTAGGTGAGATCCTATGATAGGATGGCTTTAAGTTTTCTGCCCAAATTCCCCATGTGATCGTTCTAAGGTCTTCTGCTAAGTGTTTCTTGGAGTCTCAGATCCCCTTTTAACAAACACTATCATCACGCGAGAGGCCTACGTGGTAAGAGTATTTGGAAAAGTATACCCCAAGAGACGGCTCTTAACGGGATACTCAAAATCCAAAATTTGAGCGTTTGGTCTGTTAGACAACATGAACAAACTTAGAGTTATAGGTCATTTGTCCAAAGATTGATGTCCTGCGCTATTGGGCCAACAACCTCCTTAAAACAACCAACTCTAAGCGGAGTCTTGGCTTGGCCAACAAGACAATGGAGTCGGTGGACCTGGGCTACGCAACCCCTCTATTCCTAAAAAGGTGACCTAGAAGCCTGGGTAGTGGGCTTATCTATGTATCAATAATCCCATCATGAATTCCCACACAAATAAATATATACACATGATAATAAATGAAGCATAGGGAATAAATGACTGAAACATAAACATAAGATAAAGTACAAAGAAGAAAGTAAAATAAAATAATAAACATACAACCACACAAAGAACTAAACTAGGGTTAACTCGCTTGAGAAAATCTCCCCAGTGAAGTCGCCAACTGAAGCAACTCGTTTTTTTTAAAAAAAAATCATTTAATTTGAATTTTCAAAACAAACAATGAAATCGCCACCTAATTTTATTTGTTCTAAAAGAAGAACGGGGAAATATAGATAAAACCCACGAGAGAAAAGGATAAGACGGTTTACGAAATTAAGAGATATAGGTCCGGGAGTTGGTTATGCAAGGGGAAGGTATTAGCACCCCTTACATCCATCGTACTCGATGGTACCCATTTAGTTCAAAATGTGGTTGTGTGTTAGTGTAAAATTTTACGATCTTCTAAGTTTTGAAAATAGAAAGAAAGGGAGAAGAAATGTTTTTATTATTTTGAGTTTGACACGGTTTTGAAACCGCGTGCCTACGTACTCCCTCGTGCAATGGGAAAGTCAAAACTCTGTAGTTCTTCTAAAAAATGATTGTTTGTTGATTGATTTTAAATGAAAAGACAAGTCGTCATTTTAAAGGAGAAGACTCATCTAACGTCCACAAGGTGTGATAAAGAATAAAGGACTACGCACCAACATGAGGGAGGGTTTGAGAACGCCTCTGGTACTCAAGTGGAGAAGTCGAAAACCTTGGGAATAGAGGAAGAAACATCTCAATTATAAATGAATCATGTCTAATCTTGAAAAGGGTTTAAAGGTAAATAGTGCTTGGAGCGCACAAAAGATATTGAATGTGTTGGAATTGATTTTAAATTGTGGCTGACAAGTGTGACACCCCGAATAAATCGATTATTAAATAATTACGATTTTTAATTATTAATTTAATTAGGAATGTAATATTTAATATTTTGGATTATTGGAAGTCAATTGAATTATATGGAAGTGGGTTTATTGGTGGTATGATGAATAAAGTGAGGGTGTGAGGAGTAAAAGACTCTACTCACATTAATTATGTTATTTTTATTATGTTAGAATAATAAAAGAAGGAAAAGAGGAAAAAAGATCTTTTTGGAGAAAACTCACAGTGGTGGAATGAGAAGAGGAGAAAAGGAGGAAGAAGACCTAAGGTGTCGAATTCAAGAACCCACAAGGTAAGGGTGATTTCGATTGATTATGGTTTATTATCGGTTTTGATTTTAATATTATAGATCATAGCATGTTAGGAAATCTATGTTTAGGGATTTCTAAGTTTCCATGGGTGTATACCTAATGGTGTCAGATGATGTCAGATTGTGTCAGAATGTATAGATTAATGGATCTGTATGATATAGGATCATTACTGACGAATAAAACATGTTATATTGTATGTTATTGATGATGAATGAGTGAATTTATGGTGTCGGAATGTGTGGCACGTTTTGGAATAAAGAGGAAATGGTTTTGGGAAATAATGTTATCAAAAACTAAATTTTTGGGTCTGATGGTCGTGGGAACCGGTTCCCCAGTGGGAGAACCCGGGTTCCAGCTTTTAAAATGGTGGAAAATGGTATTTTTGAACTCAGGAACCGGTTCCTGTGTGGGAGGAACCGGGTTCCACGTTGATTTTTCCAGAAATAAGAAATTTGATTTTCTGGGAACCGGTTCCCTACCTGGAGGAACCGGGTTCCCCCATTTTCCGGGGTGTATTTTTGAGTTGTGGGAACCGGTTACTCCCAGGGAGGAACCGGGTTCCACTGAAAACTTTTGAAAATTTTCCAAACTTTAAAGATTCATAACTTTCAAACTGTAAGTCCGTTTTGAGCGCCGTTTTGGACGTTGTTTCTTAAATTTAATGCTCTATCTTATAAAATGGAAAGATTTTCTAAAAGTTGAAATTATTTTGAAAAAGAGGCAAATTTCAAAACAAACAATTATTGTACTTTGAGGTGCATGTAACAGGGAAACTGTGGTGATGAGTATATTGATACTGAGTGAATGTAAAGCGTGTTATGCTGTGGTTATTTGTATGCATGATGGTTGGAATATCATGTTTTTGAGTTTGATTCGGTTTATGATGATTGGTGTATTCATGATTGTATTGATATCATGTGTTCGTTGGTGTTGTATATGCCTGATGGTTGTTGACCTTAGTTGTCATTGTTGTGATATATACTGGTGATAGTCTTACCAATTGAAGGGTAAGTGTTTGGCATATTTATGCTTGGTGATGAATTATTTCATGATAGGTGATTATATCATGTTGATTGCTTTGCATGTTATGCTGATGTTAGATGTATGCATGATTGGTTGATATATCATGTTGGATGGTTGTTTCAGTTATGTTGAATTGATGTATTACATAGACTGATTAATGTTGCATGCTATTGATGTGCGTGCATATGCATTGTTTTGGTGAAGTTAATTCCCATTGTGCGGAATTTGACTTGGATTGCCAATAACCGATACCCGAGTGAGGATGGGTGGTTAAGGATTCGTGTCCAGTGGTTATGGACGAATCGATGGTACCATATCCGGTTGGTGATGGATCGGTGTTGGGTGACTTTGAGTCACGAGTCGGTACCGCATGCATTGAGTCTGCATTTTGATTGTGTGGAATAGTAACATGTTAGGATGTCTTCGGTGTTACTATTTTCTGATTGATGATGGTTATGCATGATGATTATATGGTTGTGATTGTGTATGAAATATGAAGTTATGTTGAAATGGGTGGGTTAATATGCTTGAAATATATTGTTAATTGAGAAGCTTATAATATGCTTTAATTATGAGAAGTCTCACCCTTACTTACCATTTCAGATTAAAGTTAGCAGCTGAGGAGTCGGTGAGGATGGCTCTAGAGCTTATCGTTTAGTACGCGAGTCAGTGTCATGCTCTGATTAGATTGTAACACTGGGGAATGTTAGATGAGGAATTAGATATTGGTTTATTAATTATTTAAAACTTTGTTGGGAATAATAATGATGGAATTATTCCGTGTTTGGTTATGATGTTTTCCGATGTGTAAGACATGGTCTTATCTATATTGAATTATTTTGAAGGTGTTGATCCTCAGTGTAGCATGGCTACTGTTTGAATGAAGTTTTATTTTTACCTATTAATTGTGACATCCCGTGATTACCGTGTTAAACTCTGATTAAAGATGATTTAAATGTTAATTTAATTAATATATTTCGGGGTATTTAGATGGGGTGTTACAATAGTGGTATCAGAGCATAGTCGGTCATTGTGACCAGTGTCTTAATGTCATTACTCCTTCTATATGTATACGACATGTGTTTGAAACACATCGCTTGTTTTTTCCGGTTATCCGTTGCGGGAGTGGTTTGAAGCAAGTGGGGAGAAACTTTGCTTCTCTAAGATGTTCTGGTGTGAAGAGTTGGATCGATGTGCTATTGGTTACACGAGTGCAGATGTTGATTAGACTGCGTAGTTTTCCCGAATTTGGAGGGATTACGAATTTGAGAATTCAGTATGATGGTCAGATAAGGTTCTCTTAAGTGGTGACAATTAAGTGCTTGTGTTGTTCGCATCACTGGGAGTGGAGGACGATGTTATGGACAATGATGTTCCATTTGAGGTGTGAGTTCCGACGTTTCCATGGGAATAATAGCGACTCACCGTCTGAGCAAGATGTTGGATTAATTGGAGGTCATCCTTGGGTTGGATGTTCGAAGTTAAACCAAGCGATTATGAATCGTTATGATGAGTCGATGCATATTCTTGGCCTAGAAGATATTTGGTAATTAAGAAGGATGACTTTGAGAAGATGAAGCTGGTGTGGTGGGAAGGTTGTAACACTTCCAGTTGATTGTGGAGCTGTCTGTGTGAGTTACTTCTTTGTGTTCTTGAAAAGAATGATTGTGTCAATGGTTGATATAAAGTATACAATTGTGTGAATTAATTATTGGAGTTGTGGTTTGACGCAATTAATCATGGTGGGTGATGTGTGTTGCGGTATGTTGAAGTTAGGATCTCGAATTTTGTATCCTATGATGTTTTGGGATTTCTCACTCCCACAAGGTGGAAATCGACTACCTATTGCAGGGAATTGATTTCCTGACAACATTTCTTCCGAAAACTTGTAAGATTCATAACTTGAGTTTTGGATGTCTGATTTGAGTTCCGTTTGAGGCATTGGAAAGATAATGTGATGAACTTTGTTTTAAAAAAATGGTCCTAGCACCTGAAAGTAATTTATTTATCATGTAATGATGTTTGAGGAGAATCAGAGTTGTTGTTGATGTCGTTCTTGGTACAAAACTTATTTCTATGACACCGTGCAAGATGTCAACTTTTGAGTTAAGGGAATTGAAGAAGCTATTGGAAGATGCGCAGTGAAATGGATTTGTAAAACCAAGTGTATTGTTTGGAGAGCTCTAATTTCCTTAGTCAAGGAGGATGGAAGTAGCGCAATGCGTGTGGATTTTGATAAGCGATTTAAGTGGTGATTGAGACTAAATATCTATTTCAAATTGTTGGTGATTTGATGGATCAATTAGTTGGAAAGTATGCCTTGGTAAAGTTGAGTTTAGATTAAACTTACCTTCGTGGTCGTTAAGGATGAAGATAGTTAGAGATAAGCTTCTAAAACTCGGTATAGGTATGTTGAATGTTGTGAGGTGAATTCCAACTCGAGAGATAGTAGAATTTTGTTAAGTTTTCATGGTGTAGATTACGGTATGAGGATGTGAGCTTTCTTTATCATGTTATCTCAAGTGACGGTAATCGGTAGACCCATCCGAGGTGGACGTAGTGTTGTAGTGGGAAAGTCCAAAATTTGTTACGGTATTGGAAGATTTCATGGACATAACCGATGTGATCGATTATTTGAGACGAGGTCAAGAATGATATATTTTTAATGAATGAGATGTTGGTATTAATAAGAGTGCGACAAGTATTAGGGATGCAACTTATGTCGATTAAGGATGGATAAGTGACGTTAGCTTCTGAGGAAAAGATAAGTGATAATTAGAGGAAAAATAAATTCGATAGGAAATGCAATTATGTTTAAGATGTCAAAATATTGACATGTGTTAAGAAAGTGTTGGAAGTTTCTTTTACCGATCATATGATGAGGTGTATTACCGAGATTTCATTTGAAATAAGATTCAGATTGAGCATATATGGATCCTAGATGTTATGAGATTTAAAGGGAGACTAAGAGTTGTGAATGTCGTTAAAGTTCTCCGCATGTATAAGGACTTCAAATGGAAACAAAATGAGTTATGGTGTATTTGGTGTGTTAGCATCTCATGAAGGGGAAAATACTTAACAATCGTGTGATGCTAAGTGAGTGTGAAGAAGATTATGTAAACTGTCCGACCGACGGTATCTCATCGTCGATATCAAATGAGAAATATGTGTGGAAGAAGTTGTAAACCTTAAAGGAAGATTATTGAACCATGGTGCTTGGGTGACTTCGAGCACAAGTTCTAAAGGAACGCTATTATAGTTTGGTACGGTGGTTTATACTCCATTGTGATTGCCGGCTATCTATTGACAAATTGAGGAACTGATCACCCTTAATCTCTTGTTGATAATAGACGGGATCGTGTTGGATTTAATAGACTCATCTTGCAAGCTTGATAGTGTGTGAAGTGGTTGACGTTCTAATGAGAAGATAGTAGTTCATCAGTTCGCATGAAACTAAGAGGAAAAGGACTATGAAAAAGACTTGGAAATTATCTAGCGGGTCGGAGACTTGAGTGTGTATGCAAGTTGAAGCCGCGGAGTGGAAAGTTTAGAATGTAAGAAGTTGAACGGTGATTTTTGATAGATATTAAGGAGAAAGTCTAAAGATAAAATGTGAAACTTGTAGAGCTGGTAGTTGATGAAAATCAAATGAAGATAATGACTTAAGGTAATTAATCAGAGTCGCGTAGCGAAAGCGTAACGTGATGCACTTTGTTATGCGAGTACGATTTTTTTTTTGGAAGTCACAAATTAAACGTTAGAAGGTGTGGAGTTTATGAAACTATTAGAAATTTCAGAATAGAATTCTTAGGTGAAGGGTTCTCTGTCTTATTGATGTTACATCCATTATAATAGATGTATTAATTTGCAAGCTCTATCGTTGGAACGTAGCCTAGTGGTACTAGCATTGTGTATAAATGTTGTGGACATTGCGGTTATGTAGAGGTTCTTATAATTGTGTTGCAGTGTGGTGAAGTGATAAATCATGTACCCTAGAGTGAAGGGGGTAAGAAGTGAGCTGAGCTGATGTATTCTTAACCCGATAGCAATGGATCGTGTGGGATTCTAGTGGTTGAATAAGAAGGATATTTGTTAGTGATATTGGAAATGATGTCAAACATGACGTGATAGTTGGAAGGGAGGATTTCAAGAGTCGAAGGAGGTGGACTAGTGCTCGATCTTCATTTTGTCGAATCCGACTAAGTCTTGTTGTGTCTTGTGGACGCACCATTAATGGGATTAGGTGGTGTGTTGATGCAAGATAAGCGGGTTGTGGCTTATGCTTCACGACAATTGAAAGTGCATGAAAGGAGTTGTCCGACTCATGATTTAGAGTTGGCAGCTGTTGTATTTGTTTTGATGTTGGGGAGGCATTATTTATATGGTTCTCGGTTTGAGGTATTAGTGATCATAAGAGCCTGAAGTATCTCTTTGATCAGGAAGAGTTGAAACGATTGCGAGTCAAAGAGATCGCATTGGTAAGAGTAGCTGGAGAGGACCAGCAGATGGAAATGTTACATGGGAACTGGAGAGTCAGATGAAGGACTCATATCCCGAACTGTTCGTCTAGGTTATGTTTTCGAGGACGAAAACTCTTTTAGTGGGGGAGAGTTGTGACACCCCGAATAAATCGATTATTAAATAATTACGATTTTAATTATTAATTTAATTAGGAATGTAATATTTAATATTTTGGATTATTGAAGTCAATTGAATTATATGGAAGTGGGTTTATTGGTGGTATGATGAATAAAGTGAGGGTGTGAGGAGTAAAGACTCTACTCACATTAATTATGTTATTTTATTATGTTAGAATAATAAAAGAAGGAAAAGAGGAAAAAGATCTTTTGGAGAAAACTCACTCGTGGAATTGAGAAGAGGAGAAAGGAGGAAGAAGACCTAAGGTGTCGAATCAAGAACCCACAAGGTAAGGGTGATTTCGATTGATTATGGTTTATTATCGGTTTTGATTTTAATATTATAGATCATAGCATGTTAGGAAATCTATGTTTAGGATTTCTAAGTTTCCATGGGTGTATACCTAATGGTGTCGATGATGTCGATTGTGTCGAATGTATAGATTAATGGATCTGTATGATATAGGATCATTCTTGATAAAACATGTTATATTGTATGTTATTGATGATGAATGAGTGAATTTATGGTGTCGGAATGTGTGGCACGTTTTGGAATAAAGAGGAAATGGTTTTGGGAAATAATGCTATCAAAACTAAATTTTGGGTGATGGTCGTGGAACCGGTTCCCAGTGGGAGAACCCGGTTCCGCTTTAAAATGGTGGAAAATGGTATTTTTGAACTCGGAACCGGTTCTGTGTGGGAGGAACCGGTTCCACGTTGATTTTCGAAATAAGAAATTTGATTTTCTGGGAACCGGTTCCCTACCTGGAGGAACCGGGTTCCCCATACATTTTTCCAGGGGGCGTGTATTTTTGAGTTGTGGGAACCGGTTACTCCTGAGGAACCGGTTCCATAGCTTTGAAAATTTTCCAAACTTTAAAGATTCATAACTTTCAAACTGTAAGTCCGTTTTGAGCGCCGTTTTGGACGTTGTTTCTTAAATTTAATGCTCTATCTTATAAAATGGAAAGATTTTCTAAAAGTTGAAATTATTTTGAAAAAGAGGCAAATTTCAAAACAAACAATTATTGACCGCCTTTGAGGTGCATGTAGAAGCGTGGTGATGAGTATATTGATCTTGAGTGAATGTAAAGCGTGTTATCTGTGGTTATTTGTATGCATGATGGTTGGAATATCATGTTTTGAGTTTGATTCGGTTTATGATGATTGGTGTATTCATGATTGTATTGATATCATGTGTTCGTTGGTGTTGTATATGCCTGATGGTTGTTGACCTTAGTTGTCATTGTTGTGATATATACTGGTGATAGTCTTACCAATTGAAGGGTAAGTGTTTGGCATATTTATGCTCGGTGATGAATTATTTCATGATAGGTGATTATATCATGTTGATTGCTTTGCATGTTATCTTGATGTTAGATGTATGCATGATTGGTTGATATATCATGTTGGATGGTTGTTTCGATTATGTTGAATTGATGTATTACATAGGCGATTAATGTTGCATGCTATTGATGTGCGTGCATATGCATTGTTTTGGTGAAGTTAATTCCATTGTGCGGAATTTGACTTGGATTGCCAATAACCGATACCCGAGTGAGGATGGGTGGTTAGGCCGGATTCGTGTCCAGTGGTTATGGACGAATCGATGGTACCGTGTCCGGTTGGTGATGGATCGGTGTTGGGTGACTTTGAGTCACGAGTCGGTACCGCATGCATTGAGTCGCATTTTGATTGTGTGGAATAGTAACATGTTAGGATGTCTTCCGTGTTACTATTTTACGATTGATGATGGTTATGCATGATGATTATATGGTTGTGATTGTGTATGGAATATGAAGTTATGTTGAAATGGGTGGGTTAATATGCTTGAAATATATTGTTAATTGAGAAGCTTATAATATGCTTTAATTATGAGAAGTCTCACCCTTACTTACCATTTCATTAAAGTTAGCGGTGAGGAGTCGGTGAGGATGGCTCTAGAGCTTATCGTTTAGTCTGCGAGTCGGTGTCATGCTCGATTAGATTGTAACACGGGAATGTTAGATGAGGAATTAGATATTGGTTTATTAATTATTTAAAACTTTGTTGGGAATAATAATGATGGAATTATTCCGTGTTTGGTTATGATGTTTTCCGCTGTGTAAGACATGGTCTTATCTATATTGAATTATTTTGAAGGTGTTGATCCTCGATGTAGCATGCTCTGTTTGAATGAAGTTTTATTTTTACCTATTAATTGTGACATCCCGTGATTACCGTGTTAAACTCTGATTAAAGATGATTTAAATGTTAATTTAATTAATATATTTCGGGGTATTTAGATGGGGTGTTACAACAAGTACCAAAACGTTGGGATATCCTCTAACGATTCAATACTCGAGATTGGTGATTGAGGTCAACCGATCATCTCTCATCCAAAATCTTTATTATGAAAAGAGTGAGGTGAAACAAAGTTCACTTTTATTAAGTGTATGGAATAAAGTATTTAAGTCATTGGGTTACCCTCTAATGGCTCAAATACTTTACATTTTAATTAAATCGTCGGGCTATCCTCTAACGGTTCAATTAAATACCATATCACTATGTTTTTTTGTTTTGTAGAAATTCATTTTTGAAAATAACTCGACGTTGGATCGAGGTTTGAGAAGAAAACTCGACGTTGGGTCGAGTTTTATTGAAAGTGTTTTAATTTATTGGTGAATGGAGAAAGAATAGGTTGAGATAATTGTAAATCACAAGTAAAATCGACAAAGCCCATACAAGGTGGCCAACCTAAGTATAAAATAATTAAATTACATGTGTACTAGCAAAGTGGGCTAGTCTACTATAACGACTAATTGGAACAATTAATCGAAATAGGCTCACCGTAGAAGGCCCAGATCAAGCGTACATGTGTGCATGTGTTGTCATCATGACGCTCGTAGCTTTGTCGACTTACGGGTTTAAAATGATTTACAAATATTAGTTTAAAAAGATTTTTGGTTTTGTGTAAGTGACAGTCAAATAAAATAAAATAAATGTGCACTAGATAATTATTACAAGAATTATTTTTGGGAGAGGGATACATCAAATAATAATGGGGATTATGAGATAAATATAAACAAATCACAAAATTGATTATGAGATAAATAACTAAAAGAAATTATTTTTTGACCCTTTTAAATGTATTTAGAAAAAAAGAAATAAAGTTTCAAGGACTATAATAAATTATCTATCAAATTAGAAAGAAAACTATTTTTTGTTATTATTATTTTTTAGTTATACAATAAAGACAAAAAAAAAGTTGTTGAGCCATGGTGTGAAAGAAAAAAATGTTCAATTAGAAAAAGCCTCAAAGTCCATTAACCCAAACTATAAAAATTTAAATCTAATTTATTAATTAAAAATAGAATTAAAAAATAGAAATAAAATAAAACTCATTACTTACTAAATAAAAAATAAGGAAGAAAGAAAAAAATTGAAAAGAAAGAAGGGACACGTGCAAAATAGAAAGAGGTCAAAGTGAAAATACATGAATCTCTCCTCTCAAATTAATTTTCTAAGTTAATCAATGAATTAACTAACCTTAAAAGATGGAAGACAAATTGACTGGCCAATTGAAATTGGATACATGGCATCATTAATTAAAATCAACAAAACCAGAATGAGGAAAATAAAATGGAAAGTAAAAAGAAAGAAAGCATAAGTCACGTTTAGATGCACATCCTTACATCTCGTTAAAACTTTTCTGCCATGGATGCATATGGAGAAAACTCAACCATAAAAAAAAACAACCGAAACCAAAAATAGATGTTACCATTTGGTTAGTTTTCCTTCCATTAATTCGAATCCATGCCTTAATTTTACCAAAACTCCAGCAACATCACATGGTCGGAGCTAGTCCGATGATTCTGACTTCGACGACGAAAGCTAAATGCTCATGTAAGTTTGAATCTTCCTTTTTCTTCTTGTTCTACTCTGACTTCGTCTCTACTTCTGCTTCTGATACGCGTCTGTTGCCGGTATGCGGCGGTGATAGGGAGTGACGGAACGGAGGGTGGTGGTAACAGAGGCAGGGACGATGGAGAAGATGAGGGCTACGGCAGATGAAGGTTAGAAACGGAGGGAGTTATGATGAACAGAGCTGTGTATGATATGGTTTGGAAGGAGACAGTGAAAGGAAGGTGGGTGAACGGCGAGGGTGAGAGTATGGAGGTTATAATGAAGAAGATGAAGGGAGTTTCTTTTTACGTGTTTATAATTTTGTTTTTGAACTCGGATCCGCTGCCTTTTTCTCCCCTTGATAACATAACACATAATATATAGTAATAAATTAGGTTTAAACATATTTTTTTTAAAATGCCAAAAATACCCCTCATAATTAAATGGGCCACAAAAATGGGTCACTTAAAAATAATAAGCCCAAAAGGTATTTTTGTTTGATTTTTTTGAGATAAAAATTAGACACCTAAAATTGTCAAAAACGGTAAAAGTTCGGACAATAAATTATCCGAAAAATAAAATAATTACATTAAAATAAACTACGAGTCTTGTAAATTAAAGGAAAATTATTGAAATGGTTAAAAATTGAAATGAAATGATAATAAAGAATACCCGATTTTAAAACGTTTACGGTTAAAAACGAGACTCAAAAATGTATCGAAAAATTAGGGAGAGCACATTTTCATGATCTACGCAACACGTAGATTTATAAAGCAGTGAGTAAAAGATAAAAACTTAAAATATTTTCCCCGCTAATTTTCGCACAGTATCGAATTGCTTTTAACAGTCTGTTTATAAAATCGAAATATCGATATCATCGACATATAAATAATTTAAAAATCAATGCAATAAACAGAGAGAGGTAAAAATGCATGAAGTAACATAACAGGTATTTTACAACTAAAAACGATGCAAACATCAATTTAAACTAACTTTTGGTCAATTTAAATACGACGAAATGATGCAAATGCAATGAGTGAATGACTGTTTTTTTTTTATAAACAAAATGCGAGTAGAAAAATAGCAGGGTAAAATTTGGGGTGCAACACCTACTTTACTTGGAGATATTCTACATTCTCTCCACACTCGTACTATCAAAAGACAAGGAACTCTCATGTGTTGCATACCGTTACTTTCCAGGTGGTTTATTTCACACTTTCCTCCATCAGTATTGAAGAATGAACAAAGATTGAAGTGGTCTCAAAGACTAATGTCGCTCTCTCATTCAGATATCCATTGGAGTCTTTTCTCTCAAAAGGACTTCACATTCATTGAACGTTGTGGAGAACTCCCTAATGTACCACTCCTTGGTATAAGGGGAGGTATTACTTACAACCCTTCTTTAGCTCTACGTCAGTTTGGTTTTGCTCGAAGAGATGGTCCACATGATATGCTTCTCCAAGATATTGTGTTCGATTACAATCACGATCTCCGAATTCAAGCGAAGGTTCATACACGCTTGGGGCATGGTAAAGAAGACTGATACCAAGACTTTGGGGCACTAAAACTCCATTCCTTGGGAACCTTACCTCAAATGGGTGCGAGCTTGAGCTCAAAACCTCATGATGCCATTCACGCCTGTTCTACCAATAATTATGGAACATGTTGCTATAGGAGACGAGTCCTATACTGTTCTCCATCCTGACATGCCTACTGATTTTGAAGACTTGAAGAGATCTTGGATTCAGCTTAAAGAAGAAAGGGATACCTTTGAAGCTCAGTGTTACGCAAGCGAGAAGAAGGTACTAGAGTTGACAAAGCTACTTCACGAGGAGCAGAACATCAACGTGTACCTCGGCACCAAGAGGAAGCGCCCATGGGAGACTTAGAGCTTTAGGATTTATATCTTTTCTTTTATTGTTTTGAACTGTCTTTTGTACTTAAAAAGAAAAAGAATAAAAAGAGAACTAATAAATGTTTGTTCATTGCTTGTTTAACAAATTTAAATCTCTAAGGTCCTTGAAAACATTGCATTGCATTCGCATAAACATTGCATATCATAGCATAACATTGCATCACAGGTACATTGAAGATTGGTTTTCTCATTTGCTCGCTATTTATTTTAGCGTAAATGGCTCTTGAGCAGTGTCAAGGATCTCCAGCTCGAATGCTCGGTTCAACAAATGTTCACCGTTTGGTCCAAGGCCAAGAAGATCGAAGAAGCTCATCAACGAAGAAGAAGAAGGTTGTTGGTCTTCTCAACATGGGCGACGCTACAAAGGTGGTCCTAAGAGGGTCAGTCGGATAGAGCTCTCTGAAGGAAGTGTCAAGAATGAGGGGAGTGTCGAGGGTAATAAAGATGACCAGCGTGAGCCTAAGAAGGAGGGAGAAGATCGCTTTGACCATAGCCAGTACTCTGATGAAGATGACAAGTACAAACAACTTGAAGACCGCCTGAATGCTGTGGAAAACCTGAAGATGTCCGGGTTGAATTTCGATGATCTGAGCCTTGTCCCTGGTGTGGTGATTCCTCCTAAGTTCAAAGTTCCAACTTTTGCCAAGTATGATGGCATGTCTTGTCCGAAGCTGCATTTGAAGTCCTATGTTCAGAAGATCAATCCCACACCGATGATTGTGGATGCACTATTTTCAAGAGAGTTTTCCGAACTCAATTGGAATGGTATTATCACTAGAGAATGACCGTATCCGCACGGAGTAACTTAGCGATGCTTTCTACAAGCAATATGAGTACAATGTTGAATTGACACCCACTCATGCAACTCTGAGCATGTTTATGGGTCGTGATGAGAAGTTTAAGGAGTATGCTCGAAATGGAGAGATCTAGCGAGTTCACCACCCTTATCCAATAGGGAATTGGTTGATATGTTTATGGAACAACGGCCCGTTCTTCAATCATCGATTGGAAACTCTTGGATTCACCGAGTTGATATTGACGAGGAGGCGATTGAGGTGGTATCAAAAGTGGAAAGATTCGATAGAGACATCTTCAAATGTCGCAAAGAGATCTTTTGGTGGTAAGAAAGAAACTAATGTTGTGTATGGTCAGAAAAACCGAGCCAAGACCGATCGTGCTCAATCTGTGGGGGGTTGTGATCTTCTATCTCGCATCGGCAAAGCGAGACAACGTGAGTCGAGCCGAAGCAGTTCGAAGATCAACATGCCATTGTCGCAAGCCTTGCAACACATGTTGAGGCGAGTGATCACCTGAGGATCCTCCTCAAAACATCAACACTTCCTCTCCGAGATACAATCCTAATTCTAAGTGTGCTTACCATTCCAATAGCCCTGGACATAACACTGATGACTGTTGGGCTCTGAAGAACAAGATTCAAGGCATGATTGAAGCTAAGCAGATTGAGTTTGAACCTCCTGTTGAGACTCGAATGTGATCAACGCACCTATGCCTAACCATGACAAGAGTTCCAATGCTGTTGGCGATAATACTTATGTTTTCAACATAGATGACTTGACCATTCCTCTGATGACTGTTAAGAAGAATTTGCTACAAGCCGGTGTCAACCCAGGATGCCCAGAGAATTGTCGTTGGTGCCCATCTACGCCTGATGGTTGTGCTTGGTTGAGAAGACGTGTTCAGTGCATGATGAATAATCGTGAGATACTATTTACGAAACCACTGCGTGTGTGAAGAAATGTCTAAGTTGAAGATCGAAGATGTGAATGAAACTGCACCATCTGTGTGGGATACCTTGGGGCAGCCAAGTGGAAAGTACGATTACATGGTGAAGTACACTGTTCCTGAAAGCTACAAGATTCCTATTGAAGATGTTAAGGTGACCGGATGGGGTGACGATTTCCCAGAAGACTATGCTGATGTTAACACCATAAGAATCTCCTATGCTGATCCTGTGCCTAGAATGGCACCTCTCATCATTACTTCTCCCAGACCAGTTCCATATTCCTCTGACAAGGCTATCCCTTGGAATTATGGAGCTGATGTTTACTATCATGGCGTCAAGCAAGACCCTCTGACCATTGAAGATCTTACAGTTGAAGCTATTGTTCCTTACATTGACAACATCACCGGATCAAGTAAAGTGACCAGAACCGGAAGGGTTTTCTCTCCAGATATCTCTCCTCCAAAAGACACTGCGACTCCAGCTCGCATTCCAGCTATTCAACCCATTCCTCAAGCTAGAGGGAAAGAACCAGTGACTCATCCTGCTCAACCAGAAGTACCAAAGGAAGTTGCTGAAGACACCTCCAAACAAGAAATGGAGGAAATTCTGAAGATCATCAAGAAGAGTGATTACAATATGGTGGAACAGTTAGGGAAAACTCCGTCCAAGATCTCCATGCTTGCTCTGCTCTTGTGCTCTGAGGCTCATGCTAATGCCTTGGTGAAGTTTCTGAAGAATGCTCACGTACCGCAAGACACTACTACTGACCAGTTTGAAGTTTGTATTGCTAGCCTGGCTGCCAACAACGGCCTAGGCTTCTCTGATGCTGATTTGACTCCTGCCGGAAAGAAACACAACAAAGCCTTGCACATCTCTGTCGAATGCAAGGGCGTTACATTATCTCATGTTTTGGTAGATACTGGTTCTGCTCTGAATATCCTACCAAAGACTGCTTTTGATCGACTTGATATCGAAGGGTTGGTTCTGAGACCCAGTGATATAATTGTGAGAGCTTTTGATGGTTCTAAGCGAACAGTACTTGGAGAGCTCATTCTGCCTGTTAAGGTCGGTTCCCAGACTTTTGATTCCACTTTCTTTGTCATGGACATCCGTCCAACTTACTCTTGCCTACTTGGGCCTTGGATACATGGGGCGATACCTCTACCTTACATCGTTGAAGTACCGGTGAAAGGGAAGGTTGTTACGTGTGTGGTGAAGAAGAATATATGGTCATCTACGGTCATTCCGATACCTCGAGATGGAGGGTGAATTCTGAGACTCCTGTCAAGCTTTTGAAACAATCCCAGTCATGCTTGACTCTCCCATCACTCCGAGTTACACAAGCTCCACCTAGGATGGCCTCGTTGAAAGATGCTCAAGCTGTTGAAGAAGGAGGTAGTACTATTTGGGGTCACTCGATCTTCCTTTCAAATCGACAAGGCGGTTTAGGCTTCACCATCAAAGGTCGAAGATGATACGCCGTGAGCGTGCACCAAATTCCTTTCCGCATCGGTCAGTGGAATCCATGCTATAAAACAGCGACTTGACATCAGCAAGTGGATCTTCCCAACTCCTGACAATGGATTCAACAATTGGAAGACTGAAGACGTCCTACCAATCTCCTTTAGTCAAGAGTAATTGCTCTTGTTTTGTTTTGCTTTTCGTATTTCTTTATGTTTTGAACAATAAACTCTAAAGCCTAGTGCCTTGCCCGGGGCATCATGGCTCGTTTGTGAGGGTTATTATCTGTCATTTGCATATTTTCATTCAATAAAATCGTTGGAATTTTGCATTCAATTGTTGTTTTCTTTCTTTTACTTTATCACCCCTTCCAAAAGCTATGTGTTTCTTACACACCACGTGATACAACGCGAATCACTCCGAATCTCGTTGATACTGACTATGCTATTGCTAAATATGACTTGATAATCCGATCTACCAAGTCGAAGGCGAAAGTGAGGAAGATTGTGAAGTGTCGAGAACTTGTCGATTGCTACAGCAAGAAGATCGAGTTATCTGACCACACGAAGCAAGTTGAGGTTGTGAATTTGGAGTCTTGATGAAGAGAAAAGAGATCAAGATAAGAGCGGGTCTTGAGAGCGGTGTTAAAGAAAGATTGGTTTAGATGCTACGAGACTATATTGAGGTTTTGCTTGGTCATACAAGACATGCCGGGTTTAGACATTGATATTGTGGTACACGATTGACAAAGAAGGTTTTCTCGGTGAAAGCAGAAGGTTAAATCGCATCGTCACGAGATGTCGGGAAAATCAAAGCCGAAGTTATGAAACAGTTCAACGCGGTTTCTTAGTTGTTACTTCCTATCCACAATGGGTTGCGAATGTGGTACCGTGCCTAAGAAGGATGGTAAAATACGAATGTGTGTGGATTACGTAGATCCGAACAAAGCGAGTCCGAAAGCGATTTCCCACTTCCTCATATTGATGTTACGGTTGACAACACGCTCGGATAAGGTTTTCTCCTTCATGGATGGTTTCTCCGTTACAATCGATCAAAATGGCTCCGAAGACATGGAAAAGACTACTTTTGTTACATAGTGGGGCACTTTCGCTACAAGGTTATGCCGTTCGATGAAGCGGCGCCACTTATCAGTGCTATGGTGACATTATTCCATGACATGATCCATCACGAGATAGAGGTCTCGTCGGCGACATGATAGCTCGATCACGCAGAAGAAGAACATCTTGATCATTTGCAGAAACTGTTTGATAGATTGAAGAAATACAGGTTGAGACTTAATCCTAACAAGTGCACCTTTGGAGTCAGATCCGGAAAACTCCTAGGGTTTGTTGTCAGTGGTAAAGGAATTGAGGTTGACCCCACCAAGGTTAAAGCTATTCAAGAAATGCCGACTCCCGAGAAGGAAGTCAGAGGTTTCTTGGGCCGATTAAACTACATTGCCAGATTCATTGCACATTTAACTGCTACTTGTGAGCCAATCTTCAAGTTGCTTAAGAAAGATCAAGTAGTGGAATGGAGCAGCGATTGCGGATCGCTTTTGACAAAATCAAGGAGTACCTAGAATCCTCCTATCCGATGCCGTCCGGAAGGAAGACCTCTTATCATGTACTTGCGGTGTTAGAGAACTCAATAGGGTGTGTGTTGGGGCAACATGGCGAGTCGGTCGAAAAGAGTATGCAATATACTACCTTAGCAAAAGTTTACCGTCGTGAAACAAGATACTCACACTCGAGAAAACTTGCAACGCTTTAACTTGGCTGCTCGCCGACTAAGACAGATATGTTGACTCACATACCTTGTTGATTTCCAAGATGGATCCGATAAAATACATATTTGAGAAACCGCTCTCTCGAAAGAATAGCAAGATGGCAGATGATCTTGACCGAATACGGCATCCAGAACACTTCTAAGAAAGCGATCAAAGGAGTGTAGTAGCCGATCATTTGGCTCATCAAGCCGTAGATGACTATCGGTCTATGTAGTTCAAATTTCGACGAAGATGTTTTACTAATTCGATTGTGAAGAACCGGGCCGGACAAAGGACACGAACAAGGATCCCGATGGACCATGGTCTTTGATGGAGCCTCAAACGCGCTTGGCAATGGCATTGGCGCCATCATTACATCCCTACAGAGGACACGCCTTTCACCGCGAGACTCTATTTTGCACTAACAACATGGCGAATCTGAGCGTGCATCATGGGTATCAAAGTCATATTGACTTAAGAATCAAGTTCTTGCAAGTGTATGGAGAGTCGACTTTGGTGATCATTCGATTAAGGCGAGTGGGATAAGCACCGAATCTCATTCCATATCGAGAGCATGTTCGAGTTTGATCCCTACTTGAAGAAATTACTTTTGATCACATCCCACGTGAAGAGAATCAGTTGGCAGACGCATTGGCTACTATGCTGTCTATGTTCAAGGTTAGATGGGACAACGAGGCTCCCGGATCATCATTGAGAAGTTTGACGAACCGATATTGTTACGAGCTTGATACGAAGAGAAACCTTGGTACTATGGCGTGAAAGGTATCTTGAGACTCGGGAATATCCAGAGGGCATCATCAACGATAAGAAGTTTTTGAGAAGGTTCGCATCCAAATTCTTCCTCGAACGACATCTTATACAAGCGCAACCACGACTTGTGCTTACTTCGTGTGGAAAAGAACATATCATGGAAGAGTTACGAAGGCGCATTTGGTACCCAGGGACAAACAATGGCTAAGAAGACTTTGAGAACTTACTATTGGTCCACCACGGAAGGATTTCACCGCTCGCTCTGTCACGTTATGCGCCACTGATCGTCTTGGCTGCCTGGCCTTTGCAATCATTGAATGCAGAAATCAAGCCCACAGAAATCGTTTCATCCTTGTGGCAATTGACTATTTCACCAAATGGGTAAGCAACCTCGCTTGTTCTGTTACAAGAATGTTGTGGCTCGATTCATCAAACATAATCTTATCTCGATATGGCACTCGAAAGGATTATCACGGATCAATCTCAACAATAAGATGATCACCGAGCTCTACACGCAGCTTCAAGATCAAGCATCACAACTCTTCTCCTTATCGGCCTAAGATGAATGGCACAGTGGAAGCCGCCAACAAGAACATTAAGAAGATCATACGAAAAATGCAGTGACTTACAAAGATTGGCATGAGATGTTACCATTCGCTCTTCATGGTTATCGCACTCTGATGCGAACATCAACGGGGCAACCCCTTCTCTCTTGTGTACGGTATGGGCGGTCCTACCCATCGAGGTTCGATTCCTCAACCGAGTCCTCGGGACGAGTTAGGCGAAGAGGATTGGATTCAGACTCACCTTGACCAGATTAACTTGATTGATGAGAAACGACTCGCATTCATCTGCCATGGATAGATCTATCAGAAACGAATGATCAGAGCATTTAACAAGAAAGTAAAGCACCGAGTCTACCAAGTCGGTGATCTAGTAGTCAAGCGCCTCATTCTTCCACAAGGTGATCCCAGGGGTAAATGGACTCCCACCTACGAGGGACCGTTTGTAGTCAAGACAGTATTTTCCGGCGGAGCTATGATTCTTAGCACCATGGATGGTGAAGACTTCCCCCACCCTGTGAACGCAGACATAGTCAAAAACGACTACGTATGGAAGAGACCTGCTAGGTCGACGGACCTAGGCAAAAATAAGGGCATCCTGGCGAACCAAAAGGGTTCGGGCAAAAGTTAAGGATATATACAAAACATGTACACGGCAAGTCGAAAACACGAAAGGTGGCTTGGGCAAAAAGGTGTCGAACTAAAACCCAAAAGGGTCTAGGCAAAGTTAGGGATTCAAGCGTCGACTATGTCTCGTCGGATCACCTATCTGAGACTACTATCGGCATTTAAGATTCAAATGGCGAAAATCAATTCACTCACTTTCTACGAGGAGATGAGATAGTTGAGATATATGAGTACTAGCATAGTTGGAACTTAACGAGATTGTTTCCGCATAGCTTTTACTTTTCGTGTATACAAACTACTTGGCCATCGCCACCTTGCAAATAAATACAAGTTCTTTCTTTACAATTTTGCTATTGTTGTTTGCATAAAGTCCAACGTTTGCTTTGAATGATTATATGCATCTAACAATAAAAATCTATTCACAAACATGCGAAAAGTGAACATACAAAGTAATTGCTACGAGCTCTAGGAATTGAGATGACGAAAGTCACCAATGCATTTCCCCAGCATGATCCCCACAGAGGTGTCGCTCACAACAAAACCTTCCCCAACAAAGAAGAGGAGGACCCCCAAGCAGTGATTCCACTCAACTTAATCGGGCCACACCCATCTTTGAGCAATAACATTTCATCCCCCAGCCGAGGTATTTATCCCCAATAAGGTATCTCTCAATATTCCCCTTTTCCCCGACGGCAGAAGTATCCAGACTTGAAAATTGGTCAGGTAATGCACCGGAGGAAACCTACATCCTTTTTCCCCAGCTAGAGATTACAACGGGCCCCCAGATCCTTCTAACCCGGTCTCCTAGCAACTATCAAATACTCTCCAGCAGGATTTACACGCAAGATCTCCAGCAGAGTACCCCCCAGACTCTCCCCAGTAGGGTCTATGTATGAGATCCTCAACAACGTGTTTCTCGATCTCTACCATCCTCAACAATATCTAGGCCCAAGACTTGGTCAGATAGTGCACCGGAGGAATCAAAGTTTTCTTTCTTCTCAGGGTTTTCGTCCCCAAACAGAAGTCAGAAATCTTCCAAGCAGAACATCCGCATCTTCTTCAAGATGGATATGTTTTGAAATACCACAGCATCTATCATACATACATTTCTCATATATGCATATGTCATTCATACACATCGTCATGCATCATACTTTGCATAAGACTAACAATATTCTATCAAAGTTTCTCTTGTTTTCTCCAAAACAGGTGAAAGCCACTCCGCGCTCTGGTCCAAGATTAATACCGAATCCGGTGGAGAACTATCGAAAGATCGCCCTAGTTGTCCTCCGACAATGGTCCAGATTAAGACCGAATCGGACGGAAACTATCCGAACGACCGCCCTTGTTGTCCTCCGACAAGATCCGAGATTAATACCCGACGGAAAACTATCGAGCGATCACAAGTTATCCTCGATAACGGTGGATTGATACCCGATGCACAACAGGGAAGCTATCCACATTTTTTCCAACTACTACCCCCCAGAGCATTCAGCACGAAGAACTATTCTGACTCATTCTTATTATCAACAACAACTACAGAGCGGCGTGCGACTCGATTGCCTTGGATGGCATCTTAAGCCCATCTCCGATTACTTGTCAACAACTCTCCACCTTGATCGCATATTTGGTTAAAAACCAATACAAACCAATAACTTCATTCAAAGATGAGCACGAAGTCTAATGTACGACTCCTCGGATGGCATCTTAAGCCCATCCCTTTCACTTCGAAACATCTGAGCCTAGCGTCGGCTCACTCCTCGGACCGACCTTTCGGATGGCATCTTAAGCCCATCCCCGTCAATTCTCCTATCAACCATCTCAAGTCTAGCGCACGAATCATTCCCCAACGAAGTCTCCAAATTCTCCAAATGGCATCTGTAAGCCCATTCCCGCATCATCAACCAACCGCAAGTGCAAATTTTCAAGTGTACTCGAGTGTTCAATCATCTTCACCTCCGGTCACGAAGGCGAACATGCCAATCTAACCCTTCCAGTACAAGAAGATTGAGCAGGGCAGTGTCATACCCCAAATTTTCCCCCCATCTTCTCAAGATATTCCATACATCCATGCTCAAGGATTCTTCAAGGGTTGATCAGACAAACCCTCTCCTAGACAATCAACCCAAACTAGGGTTTGGTATTTCTCATATCAAGATGGAGTTCCAACATCTCCAATGGTCTTCATGCCTCCTCATATGCTTCAAAGATTCTCCATGTCAAGTTTCAAGCCTCACAAGTCAAGTTTCCTCAGACAATTGCTCAGATGGTTGAAAATCAGTTGTATTGGACAAAAAGTCAACTGTGGTCAACATACAGTCAAACTTCATGATGTTTGGTCAACATCCTCATTTTGAAGTTACATTTATCATTTTATCAAGGGTTGATCATGATTCATCAAGAAAACTCAAGATTTGCTCAAAAGTTAAACTTTCTAAATTAGGGTTTCTTAGTGAAAAGTCAACCAAACTTTGACTGAGCATAACTTCTTCATACTTTCTTAGAAAGTTTTCCACCACCTCTTGTTTTGAAGGAAATTCAATTCTCTACAACTTCATGTCTCACAAGAATGTTCAAAAAATGCTTCATTTGAGAGGTATGGATCAAAACATTACAAGTCCTTTTCAAAGTCAACAAAAGGTCAACTTTTTGTTTTGAAGATATATTGAGCACGGAAACTCCAATTGAGATGAAACCAAAGAGGTTGGTTAGAGGACTCTTATAGATTTCCAAAAAGTCCAAGAACACTCAAAAATGTGGAAAATTGAGCAAGATACACTATTCAGAAGTTGGGCAATTTTGGACAATTGCACAAAAGGAGATATTGGTCAAAATGCAAAATTTTCCAAATGGGCCTATAATCTTTTGATCCAAACTTGTTCATGACATTATTTGTGACTCATAAATGCTTGGCCATGGCATTTTTCTATTTTATTAATTTACTTTTGAATTTTAAACCATTTAATTCAAAATTAAATTATATAAAATATGAAAATAAGATATTTTTTCAAGAGGAGTGATTTTATATCATACTTGAGGTCCAAGAAGCCCATCACACATACCAATTTCGTGCTTGATCATCCATTTAAGAGAAAATCAAATTTCTTTCAAAAATTTGATTTTGAAAATCATTCAATGCATTCAAAACCAAATCTTTTTTCCTTGTTTTTTCTCTCCTAATTCACTCTATAAATAGCCACACACACAACAAAGGACACGAAACCCTAGCCCTTACAACAACCCAAACTTTGCCAAATTTTTCAAGAATTATGGAAAATCGAATTTTGAGTTTCACAAGTTTTAAGGCAAACAAACCATCCAATCTTCTTCACGAGGTCTCCAAATCGATCGATCCTTACTCGAAGCAAAGTCACTCGATCGAGCCATCTAGCTCTCACGGTTTGCTACTTTTCACAATTTCGATTTTAAAATCCATGCATCTTTAACTGTTTTGCTTGCTTGTTTGAGTTCAGGGCACCTATTAGAACATGCTTGACGTATTGCATGGGAGGTTTAACGCCGGAATAAGAACGTGCCATTGTTAGGGCAGTTTTGTTCTCTTCTTCGAAACACACGATCGGCGTTTTAGTGAAACTAATGGCACCATTGAACTCAGAAGGGTCGAATTAGGGGGAATAGGGTTTTCTTTTGCTTTGATTTCCATTATTTTGCAGGTTTGAAGTTTGCCCTAGCCGGAGAAGATGAGCGGAGCCCTAGCTCGTCTCGGCGAAGACCGTGGGAAGCTTGCGCGGGCGATGGCTTTGATTCGTTCATTCATCTTGTTGGGGTCCACGCCGATGTGTGTTTCAAACACTCCCAGGACGCGTTGACATTCAAATTCAATTGATTTCTATTCTCCAAACACCAAGTGTCACATGGCCTAGTGGTTAAGGCATTGGATTGGAAAGATTTTCCTCCGTCACGAGTTCGAATCGACTGGGACCGGTTTGCATTCTTTTTCACAAACTCAACTTTTCAATTATTTTCTATTTTCTATTTATTTTCAATATTTGCATTCATTTTAATTTATTTCAATAATTTTTATCATGCATTTAAAAACACCAAAATATTTTTCTTTTGCATTATTTCCAGAAAATGTTTATTTAATTTATAAAATTAAAAAATATTATTTTGCATGCACATTTAATTTAATTGCTAATTTATCATTTAAATCACTTTTAATTAGTTCTTAATTATTAAATTAACTCCAAAAAATCCCAAAAAAATTATTTTAGCATATTAATGTTATTTCCAGCATGAAATATTTTTCTCATTTAAAAATTATCATTTTTGCAAACATTTTCCTCTTATTCGATTTCCTCGTATTTTCCGATTTCTCATCTTTTCACAGGTTATTCCGTTTCAGACGATTTCTCTTTATCCTTTTCTTTTTTCCAATTATGTAATTGCTTATGGGATGTAATAGCTTAATTAGGGCTTTTATTTTCCGCATTTTAAATTATGTATCTGCCCCAAAGCCATGTAATAGCGTAGGATTTATCTTTCCGCACTTTATATTTCCGCAATTTACTTTCCGCATCTTATAAACTGTTAGTAATTAGGCGTGTATGGCAAGATAAAATTGAACATAGCTCACTCTAATTGTCAAGATAACATGAATCTGAAATCAACACACTCTTTTTCACACATGCACCCCTTAGGGTAATTCTCTCTCGTTGCCTTTACGAATTCAAATGGTCATGTCCCTCGAACGTAGAGGTATTCTAGCACCGTTGCCTTCAAAACAAATCATCATAGTCCCTTCGATATAAATATCATAAGACCCACGATGTCGCCTCCGAATACATGATCTTGACCCTCGATTGTCGCCTACGAAAAATGATGATAGTCCCTCTTCGAATGTGCTAGGATACTTCCTACAAGTTGTCTTCTATGACCATACGATGTCCCTTCGAATGTCCCGCTCACATACAACAAATAGAGTTACCTACCAACTAATGGTATGGATAGCACTATTCTAAAGGAACGTAAAATAACACGAAAATGATCAATTCTGAGTAGGTAATAAGACTTTTAGTTGCTTGTTCAATCAAATATTTTTCACACCACACACTTTTGTCAAAGTTCAAACTCTTTTCAAAAACTAAACATTTCCGAACACTTTGTATACATTCCTACATGAATCATTACAAAGTCAAAGCGAAATGCCTTTTCAAAACGTTTTTGTCAAGCACACAGAAAGCAATTTTAAAGTGATCTAAGAGCAACTAAGAGCCCGTAGATAACTACGGATGGAAAGGGGTGCTAATACCTTCCCTTTTCATAACCTTCTCCCTTACTCAGAATCTAACGAAGGTCTTTTTCTGTACTTTTTTACCTTCCCTTAATTGGATAAAAGAAAAGTCGGTGGCGACTCTTGCTATCTGCACATTTGCGATACAAAAACCTACAAAGTCAGTTCACCGTATTACACTAGCAAGACTTAATTTTTTTTCTTAGCTTGAAGTCAAGTAGGAACTTGAAAACTCGTGTGTTTTCAAGATCATACTGATGGTGAAATTATCCTTGATGACTATGAGATGTGAATGAAATTTGCACAAGAGTCTCTAAAATACCATTACTAAGGAAAAACCATTATTTTTCTTCTAATTTTTGGTATCACGCCAAAATTCCTTGTCACACGTTACTCACGAAAAACACTATGTATTGTATTCTCTCTCTTTCTCTGAAAATCATCAACGTCTTTTATGGATGTTAAGTTCAAAGATAATTTAGTGCATGAAGTTGGTTTGGTTAAGATTAAATGTGATGAAAGAAACATATTCAATTTGGTGAAGGTTTGTTTGCATTGGGGGCTCGTTAGAAATGCTCTAGATGGAGAGCCTTCAAGGTCAACTCATCAAAAAATGCTCGAAGAAGCACAGGATGAGGCAAATCATATAGTTGATGGACTTCTGATATTGCAATCAACTTTATTAAATCTTTTATGAATTACCTCTGACTTTTTCAAAATAGATATATTTTATTAACCATATTTAAAGACACTATCATCATTAAACTAAAGCCTTTTTTTTAGTGGTTGCATACCTTGTCCACACATATAGTTATGTTGAGAGAAAACTTCTAGGCAATGATATGAGCACATGGAAAAATATATGTTCTTCTAATTGTAAAATCATGTGTTGGGCAATCTGAATCGATTTACTCTAATCGCCCAACTTCATAGTAAATAAAATTCAATATGATCCAAGAAATATTATCAACCAATTAAGATTTCAAAGAATTTTTCTTAAACTTATGTTATTGTAAAATGATGTTGTTTTTAAAGGAGGTATGTATCTTATTATGTTGTACTATGATCATTGCCAAAATCACCCATAGTATTGAAAAAATATTATTTCAACTTACCATGAGGAGATTCAACTCTATTTATAGTGATGTTGTCAAAGCTTCTAATCCGACCAGTCCATATACTTACTATTTTTTTATCAAACCATTATATTTGGTTAGTGAATTGAACCGCTAAAAATAAGGAGTAAAAATATATTTTAAAGGGAATATGAAAAATCGTGTGAAGTAAAAATGCGGATTTTTATGTAATTTGTACTTTTAACTTTATTTTGTTACATTATTAATAATTAAATAACACATTTTGGTGCATAGTAAGTAAACGACTAGAAATTTATTTTATAATTATTATTATTATGAAAATAGTTTTAATTTAATTGTGATTTTTTTATTTATTTTTGTGTTTTTTTAGTTGTATTGTTTCTAATTTATTATGTGCGCTATGTTAAAAATTAACTTGAAATGAGATGATGGAGTACCTAGACATGAATTGATGTGGATTTGTGTAGTATTTTTTTATTTTTTTATTAAAATTATAACTATTAAATAAATGTCTCACAAAAATATGTAAGACTATCCCATATCGCACAAACAAACATTTAAATTTTTAAAGGACGAGTCGGTTCGCATAGGTTATATATATATAATGAGAATTGAGAATTTTTAAATTGTTTAGTGTCGATCCATCATAAATATATATTTTAATAATAAAAAAATTAAATAATATCTATTTGTGTCTTTACACAGGTCACACAAAGTTGATATAAATATTAATTATATATTATATATTTGTGATTAAGAAACATATATTAAAATATGTACGAATTAAAAGAAAATAATATCTTAAATTATGAATGTCATATATATACTAAACATAAATACTAATTTAATTGTATCAGCAGTTAATTTTTTCCCATTCATAAAAGATACAATACCCGTGAGTCTGTCCTGTCCGACTCATGATTTTACAAAATTTTAGAAATTGTGTGTCCATTTATAAAAATATTTGTAAGTTATTTATGTTTATAAAAATAATTGTATTAATAATTTTAATTATTCTTAAAATAATATTTGACTTTGAAAATAAAAATTTTAAAAATAAATTATTATTTTTAGACCAAAACTTTCTATTTTTAAAGGTTAAGAATATATATTGAGAACGATTTACAATAAAAGTGATATTAAATAAGAAATAAAATTGTAATTAAGATAAAATTAAAACAACACATTTAAATCTTATTATTTAACTTTACTTATATATTTAATTTTATTTACCAATCAAAAATCTGGAAACAAAATATTTAACTTTAATTATATTGTCCAACTGTTATGAACAAAAAAAGTATCTTCCACAAAGAAATCTTATAAGCCAAAATTTTCAGCAACAAAATCTTCAAACAAATAGCATAATCTGAAATTCAATTCACACTGTAGGTAAGTGGTAAAAACAGTCCTTAATTTACATAAGCACTGTGGAGGGATATTTAGAAATTACATGGGTGATTTCTTACTTGCATTTTGCTGAAAATTTAAATGCGTTTCTTCGGCTCAAGCGGAATTTGGAGCAATCATAGTACTAATCATTTTGTTTTCTCTCACAGAGAAGGTAATACTTGTGCCGACTTTTTCGCGAACTTCGTGTTTCGTATAAGTAACATCACTTTTTTTAGAGAGGCTAATAGCGTCTGAAAAGTGATTTTGAAAATAAGCGCTTTTGCGCGTTCATGAAGCTTACTCTACTACCATAGTTGTGTTTTTTCCAGCTGAAATCATGTTACTATATAGTGAATATGCCTTCCACGTTTGATGGAGAATCACATTTGGGGAGGTGCTTCTGAAAAGTGCGTTTGACTGGGTTCCCGCTATGATTGTTCCGTTCCATTACCAAATCATAAGCTTCATAGCAGAGTTTCAATCGTTACATAAGTTATTCGTCTTCTCTACAACTTTATCTTTTTCTCTACATCTTCTATTGCCGTCAATTTCTATGTCTCTTTTGGTCCAATGGAATCTAATAACATGTTTTTATTCAAATACTTTGCTACTGAATATATCATTATCTTGAATGCCCATTAACTGTTTGTTAAAATGTTTCTTCCAACTGTTCCTAGTTCTAATATTTAGTGTTTTGTTGGTTACTTCTGGGAAGTGGGATTGTACAAATGTCTTTTCTTAGAGATATGTTTCTTCCAATATTCAAAAGTTACCTGAAATTTAGTAAATTTTGTAATAATTTTTTGTAGTGTTTTTGTTTACGATGTTTCAATCATTTTCTATGTGAAACAATATCCCTTCGTTGGAATAAAGTAGTATTGATACCTCTTATAGTGATTTCCATACAATTTCAGTGACATTAATTTCTACCAGCAAGTGTTTTATGGACTTATTCTTTATCAATTGAACTTTGGTGTGCTTATTACCAATTATGAATGCTCAAAATATAAGACCAGTAAATCTTAATATCCACATGCAAGTACAAATCTTCCATCTGATATTTTGTTGCAAAAGGTTGGAAATAAGCTTCCAATAGCCCTATTAATTAACCACCTATGTGATAAAATATTGGTGGTTAATTCAAACTGCAACGACTGTATTCAGTGTCACAACACATGTACCGACCGAAATTGAGAATGTCTTTATGTGACCGAAATTGAGAATGTCTTTATGTGACCGCGATCTTTTTTAGAACCGGCATAATATCATATGTGAGTGATATCATTCTAAAATCAAAGAGCTATTTTCCCCTAAAAACAAACACAATGAGAGAATGCAAGGCAAGTTCTTTGACCCGGAGGATTGACACTTTTGATGGAAAGAGTTAAAGAAGGAGAGATTCATGAGAGGGAGAATTCTGTTTCGATGATTTTGTGTTGTGTTGGAGCCTAAGGATGCTTTAGAGCCTATTTGGCCGAAAATATTAACAAGAGTTCTTTGCTTGAACTCATTGTTCTTGGATGGAAACAAAATTCAAGTAGTTATGCATTGACTTTGCTATTTAAATTGCTTTACCTCAATAGGTATATTCTTATCGTATAAAACCATTTAAATTTATTTTATTTTTTTGCTATAAAAATAGCTTATACAAACTTATTCACAAATGCTTATTTTTGTAAACTCTTGTGCTATAAGCTGTAAATAAGTTGTTTATCCAAACAACTCTAAATATTATAGATATATAATAGTTGACTAATTTGTGATTTTGTGAATAAATTTGCAATTTTGATTGTGAATGTAGATTAAAAAAACAATTGTATAAGTTAAAAAATTACATAAAACAGTATATTAAAAATGTTCATAAAAAAATACTAAAAATAAAATTCAAAACCAAGTATAACAGTTCGGGTTTGCTCTTTAACAAATGATTCAGTTTATAAAAATGGTCTTCTAATGGTTTGGTACAGTTTGAAATTCCGAACTGTTATTCTAAATCAAAACTTTTGATTCAGTTCGGTTCTAAAAAATTTGACATGGTTCGATACAGTTCGGATAACTTTATATAATGGTTCATTTCAGTTCAGCACACTACAATAAATTTCTAAACATTTGAAATCAGAGAATACATACACAACCTAAATGAACATCCATATTTCCTTGACTTACTGCAATCACTTTCAACTTTCTATTTGTTTTTTTTATTGTCACCACCTCTTTTAAATCCAACACAATAAAAACTTTCTTCTATAACAACTTGATAGAACTTGTTCTTATCCTAGTAACAAAAATCACTTTACCAGAGTAAAACTAAGTATATACCTTTGTCCAGATTCTGTGCTTCATAATATTAAAAGTAATATGCATCATAGTACAATTTTTTTTCTTTCTACAAAATGTATGTAATAAAGCAAAGTATAAAAAAGTTACACATATCTGTTATTTACTTTAGTACTTGACATCATCATTAACCTTGAGATTTAGATAGTTCCTTCAAAGCATTAGCAATCTTTTCCTCAGATGGTTCACTAATGCATGCCACAAGATGACTCTCATCTGGTACAACATCATCTCTTTGGTAGCTTCCTGGACCTCTAAGTTTATCATCTGAACCTTTAGAAACTACCCCTTTCATGATTATCGTCTTGTGCGTTCCGAAAATCAATTCCTCATAATCAGTGTCCCCGGTTTCTCCAAGAATCACATACATGTTTGCAACGTTTAGTCTCCAACGGACAAACAGATACCTGACACGAGTAAATAGTTAACAGTTAATAGCGAATTCTAAGGCATTGTTTGCAATTATAAAACCAGTGTTTGGAATTATGATCGGTATTTACCTGAGTGCCTGTGCTCGAGATGCAAGGAGTGGAATAACCTGCATATATGATGAACCTCTGCAGTACATAGGATGACATCGTAGGCCTCGCATACGAAGCTTCTTCCTCAAGTCATCGACTCTCTTTGCCTGAAAATTTTCAATTTTAGGGACTGAATTTCTATTTTGCGAATTTGAGGGGAATAGATCGGCTGGTCCTTATAAATTACAAGGACTAAAATGTTTATTAAATAAATAAGTGAATTTCATCATGTACCTTACTAAGATCATTTATTTTGTATGAGATGCAATGTGCATTACTTGATTTCAAATCTTCTTCAACAGGTGTGTTAGAATTTTCTCCATCTTTTGCAGGATTCATAAGATGCCAAATGGTTTTCTTTAAGCCTTCGCAACCCCAACGGTAGTTGATATGCTCGGCATAATCCGGATCAGGAACAAGCTTTCCGTCTTCGGTATAAGTACCGGGATAGTAAAGTTCACTCCCACTACTGCAAATCAAAGCATCAAAATCATTGACTTGAATGTTTCCAGATTTAAGAAACTCTATTGTTTGTTGTATCGGCATAGCCGTTGATAAAGCGAATCCCCCGAAACTCTTGCAGTTTGAGGGTCTAATTGAACAGCTTTAATAATTCTTTGAACTATTTGGATCATTTTCTTATCAGGAGCTCCTTTATCATCATACAAATCGACTGCGATAACGATCAATCTACGCCGTCTTCTCAATAGAGGATATTTTCCAGTTACATTCTCAGAAGTTTCATTCAAACCACCAGAATCTGAATTCTTCATCTTGCTTAGTACCCTCTTAACTTGATCTTGCGTATCACCCGCACCGTTTGCTCCAGCCAAGTCTCCGTCAATAGAGAGCCTAAGTGACATATCCTGAACATCTTTAAGAGATTCGCTGAAAGATTCATCGACATTTACATCGTCTCCCGGTGTACTAGTTTGCCATTGTGGATGCCTCATTCTGCATGCTGCGACCCGAGTCAAATACGTACGACAATGTTCAGGCCACGAGAATAAGTGTATATTCTTCCAACCATTTTTTCTGCATTCATGCCATAGGTTTTTCTCCGACAACAGCTTGAGCAATGCATTCGTAATTGCTTGCTGGTCATGAGGGTCCACAAGCAAACCATTGTTGAGAGCCTAATACATTAAAAGGAAACATAATGAGATTCATGTTCAAAGTACACACACACTAGGGATTCACATCAAATCGGTTCAATTTTGTATCGAATCAAGACATGACTTGCTTGCATTGTAAGAAACTACAACAACCTTTGTGACAAGAGACTGTTGCATTTAAATGTGAGTAAAATATGGCGCAAGGTTCTTGCATTGATCATGTAACTAGTATAAAGGTAAATCCTTCATTTACCCGATGAATGTCGACAGGTCCTCCGTTTTGAGTGGCCACCATTGGAAGCCCATGTGCTGCTGCCTGCATGATCATGATCAAATTCAGACTAAAAAAAGTAAAAGAAATAACTTTAACCCAAGTAGCTAACTAGTTAAAACCTACCTCAATTAAAGTAAGACCAAAAGGCTCTACTAAAGCAGGATTTATGAAAACACCCTGAAAGAAATTTCAGTCATTAGTATATCATAATAGTTTGTGTAGTAATTTAGACTGACAGTGCCTGGCTATTTAACAATTTACCTTTGTTTTTGGCGAGTATCGGTATATGTCTGGAACATCAGACTGCTTGTGATGTTTAGGGTATGCTACTTGCCCATAAAGATCATACTTATCAATTAACTTCAACACTGTTACAAGAACGCTTGCATTCCCGGACGACATCTCATCTACGTCGTCCCTATTTCCCATTATGAGCATCTGTTTGAAAACATATTAGTCCTTTTAAAACCATGTTTGGATAAATAGTTTAATTAAGCGTTTATTGTATAAGCACTTATCATTTAAAAGAAGTCAAACTGTTTTCATTATAAGTTATAAGTCGGTTTTATAAACTATCTTGGATAGCTTATGGAAATAAACTAAGACCTTAAGAACATGTCTAAATCTGTTTTCATAAGCTTGTCCAGACAGTCTCACAAATGCTTATGTCAGTAAATGAACTCAAATAAGTCAATCTAAACAGTAAACTTACAAGGTTAGCAAGTTCTCGTAAGGGACGGCTTTCTCCAAATGCTTTTAACAGAGTGGTTAAGTTCTTCTTTGGATCTGGCCTTGATAAGGCCAAGATCACAGGTTTGTGAGGATTTGAAAAGAAACGCATAACCTGCGCTAAAATGAAAATCCATAATCAATGTCATTGAGAATATTGTTAGAATGTAAGCAGGCTCTTCGTTACTCACTTCCGACAAAATTGGAGGCACTGCTTTTGGTGAAGACCCTTCAATACCGCCACCAGTAAGCTGAGCAAGTTCTCCATCAACATCAGGGCAATCTTCTTGTATCACAACATTGCTAAAGTCCATACCAGGTGGAATTACCGCCATCCTTGGCATGTATCGACCATGACAATTGACACCTCGTCTAGCACGAGCGCGCAATACTTTCTCAAGCTTGACATCGAATCCATCGTAAAGCCCCCACTGCTCCTCAATTTCTTGTTTTGTACTAGTGATAACAAGTTCTGCAGCATCAAGAGAAAGTTCTTCTGCTTCTATCCTCCTCATCATCTTATACGTTGAATTGATATCCTCCTTCGATTGGCGTCCTTGCTTAAGAAGTTGTTCAAGCTTGTTTCTTCCGAGTGAATGACCAGTCAGAACCATCGGTACATTTAAAGCACCTGAAAGAATAGCAGCACTATCTCCCGCATCTGCGTAATGTCCATGAATTACATATGGCCAAACAGGTTGGTCTCCACCGACTTGTTCACCCAATGCTTTTGACATATTGAGGATATGCGTTAACGCTCCATCGACAAACTCTTGAACATATGGCCAAAGAAGCTCTTTCGGTAGATATTTATTGCGCGGACCGAATGGTATTCTTATGATATATGCACCACTGCTCTCCCCAATGCTATCGTCATCCTCTCCACCTACGGTTAGCATTTCTGTTGGTTCTCCGTAGCTCCAATCAACCTCTGGCGATGAGATTTGGCGCGTAAATAGATCAACTCTGTAAACTCCAGGCATTTTCGCTAGTGCTCGAGCAAGTTCTACTACATACTTGATCTGAAAATACAATATTTCAAACATTATTAGGAGGGATAAAAGAAATTCAAACTTATTTCTAAATTGATACGAGTAGAAATGTTAAATACCTGTCCACCGGTGTCAGAATCTCGGCCAAGCTCCATGTTTTCTCCCCTAACCAATCCATGCAAGCTATGCAATAAAAGGACAAAGTTGTAGGATTAACAACCATTAAATTTTCTCACATTTCTAGATTAACAACCATTAAATTGTGAATGGTGATACCTTATAAGGACAATGTAAAGCTTCTTTTCATTTTTGTCATCAGACCAAACTTCCAAATTAGAAATCTGACGCTGAAATTGTTTTCTTGGAGTTTCACATTGAACCATCTCTCCAAGACTGTCACCTTTTTCTCCTTCTGATAAGTCTTCTGATAAGTCCTCTGTAGCTTCTCGGCGTCCTTGTTCTCTCTCCCACCTTCGATGCGCCTGTCTCTGAGAGTCTTCCCATTCCAACTACAGAAGAAATTATAGAAATGTTGCATGGTTCCTATTTCCCAAACAGAAAAATATGGTGAATAAGAATATAAGAATATACAAAGAACCTGTTTCTTCTTGCGTGCAAGATGCCAAATACGCCAACACATATTCTCCAATCTCGAACTTCTCTCCCTCGTATTACGTGTAGCAACCACCTTGATCCAAGTTCTATACAAGTCAGATTCATCCACACTCGCCACCACTTCCTCCACAAAATACTTTGTCGGATTGAAATGGCCACCATCTCTAAGAGCAGCTTGTGGTGGCTTCTGCTCTTCAATGTTTGATGCACCGGTTGATAGTATTGCCTCAAGATAACCATTGATCCATTCATTCCCAGCCATGATCTATGTTATGTTAACGTAGACAATTATAGATAAATGTTACTGTAGGCCTATTTTTGAAACGTGTTTGCATGTAAAAACATGTTTGCATGGGGAAGATGAAAGGTGTTTTGAGTTATGAGATTGGGAATGATGAGATGAGAGTAACAGAGAGAGAGAGGAAGAGGTGATGGGGAAGGAGATGGGAATGGAGAGAGAGGCACGTGGAATTGAATGGTGGGAAATGGACATACACACGTGTAGTGTAGACTATAAACAAGGGGTCCAACTTTATTACCCTAACACTAGAAGTTGGGTAACTCTACCCACTTGATATGTCTTAATGATATTGGTTAAAAAATGTGAACTGGTCATATCATTAAGAAAATACATTATTTTCATTCTAACCATACTACTTTTAATAATTATAAAATTAACCCTAATCATTAAAAATGTAATAGTTTCTATGCAAGATTAAAGACACTGTAAAAAAAATTGACATAGGTGACGTTTAAAAACAAAAGCAGCGACTTATTTTTTTTACTCATTATTCTGTTTATTTTAATTTTTTTATTCAAAATGCTAATTAACGTTTTTTAAATGTTTCTAACAAGATAGTAAGAAAAATTAATAAGTTGGACATACATAATTTAAATATAATTTTGTTTGTTATTTTTCTTAAATATATTTTTAAATAATTATAGAATATCTATTTTATTTTATTTTTAACAAATTTTAAAAAAATTAAAAAGTTTTCTTTTTAGAATTTTAATTTTACAAAATACACTAATAAGAAAAATGTACTCCGAAGTCATTTAATTTTAATTTTACTGATGTGAAGTCATTTAAACTAATATCCCTATTATGAATATTATTGTTAATAACTTTTTTATAATTGAATCTATTATATTAATTATGTTTTATATTTTAATATTTTTTTAAAGATAATTTTGATTTTTTTCATTCTTTTTTTAAATTATAATTATAATTTAAAAGATTATATTTTTTAATTATAATTTCAGTGATCAATCCGATCTGAATGTAGTTGACAAAATCGGTCTCTAACTTGGTCAATTTTTTCTAAAGATCCGCAATCATTGTCTGCCTCCTTTTTAGCTCTTTGGCGGGACATGACACCTCTCCCGCATCGATCAAAGTCATCTACAAAATTCTCATAACGACGGCGACATCCTGGGCATAAGTTTCTTAAGTCATTGTGCTAAAAATCTATTTACGTATTCAACTTGTGTAGAGCACAAGTGCTAAAGTGAGTATTAATAAAATCAGAGTAATATTTTTTTTTCAACACATTTAGGATGCCACATATTCAAAATCACAATAGCTCATTCAAATGGATACATAACACATCTTGGAATAAACATAATATAGTCTTAATCCAGCAACTTCATAGAAATAACAGATTTATTTCAAATCCAACAAAATAATTTCAAATCAAATATTCTGGAGTCCATAATGCTCCATCAGGAATCATCAACATAAAACAAAACAAAATAAGTAAACAAGCGTTTATCCCCAATCCAAGTGTTATGTATCAGAGCATAACGCCGACTCGAACTAAAAAGAAGAGCAACCTCTTCGACTCCTGCAGCTCGAACTACTCCTGAATATCTGCATGTTACCCACGTAGAGACAACATTCAAACAGAAGGGATGAGATATCACAATAATATAAAGAACAATATAATTATAGATATACACGAATTATCAAGTATAATCACCGATGTTCAACTATCACACCATCACATCACAATTAAAATATTAATTACCATTAGCCAAATGTACAACATACATTTATCAACAAAATATGCAATGAGATTCAACATCGACACTTATGCATGTGGTACCGAGATCACCACCGAATTCACTCTGTCTATTCTCAGAAGTGGATACTTGTTCTTGATTGTTACTTTATTCAACTGTCGGTAATCAACACAAAGCCTCATACTATAATTTTTCTTCTTCACCAATAATATTGGAGCTCCCCAAGGCGATACGCTTGGTCTCACAAATTTCTTCCAATTGTTTCTTCAACTCGGCTAATTCAGCTGCTGACATCCTGTATGGTGTCATAGAAATAGGTCTTGTACCAGGAACAAGATCGATAGGAAATTCCACTTCTCTTTCTAGCGACACGTCTGGAATATCATCTGGGAAAACTTCAAGAAATTCACATACTACTTGTAACTTATCAATCACCGTTTGATTCTCAACAGAAAAGGATGTTAGTAATGAAAATACCATGGCTTCATCCTCCATCCACTTCTTCAGTTGTTTAACAGATAAGAATTTCGCTTCCTCCTCCTCTTAAGAAGTAGAAAACCTCACAGATTTGTTGAACCAATTAATATGAACATGATTATATTCTAACCAGTTCATACCTATAATCACATCCAAACTGCTCAACGGCAAACAAATTAAATCCACAAGGAAGTCTCTATCATAGATCGACAAAGGACACTTCAAACATACTAGAGAAGTAGTTACCGATCCCTTAGTTAGAGTTCGATAATCATTTCACCAAACATGAATGCTAACACCAGACCCAACTTTTTCACACAATCAATAGAGATAAAATAATGAGTAACACCAGTATCAATAATAATAATTAAAGGAGTATCATTAATGAAACATATATCTTTGATCAAACGATCTCCACTGGATGTTTGACTCCCTGCCAAAGCGAACACCTTCCCACCGGCCTAAGCTTGTCTCGGTTTTTGACACTGAGTGTCGATGTGTCCCTCTTCACCACAGTTGAAGCAGATCACTCCTTTGTGTTGACATTCAACTATCCCATGTCCAGTCTTCGCGCAACAATAATATTTCTTCACTTTAGTCTTACATTCACCGATCCGATCGTGTGTCGGTTTCTTAAGATAAGAGCAATGATTCCCCTGTTTTTCATAAAATAAAATATCCTATGAATTCAATTCCACCCAAGTGTCTCAGATGAACTTAGATGCCGAATCATATAACAAATATATTTAAAATATAGGTGCATGTGTCATCTCATCTGATGTATCTACTTAACTAATTTCTGAAAATTGATTGTTTACGTGTTTTTAAAAAAATCTAATAACTGATGTATTTTTATTTCAAAATATGGTTATTGCTAAAAAAAGAAAAACTGATAAAATAATAAAGCCAAAAGAAAAAACTTTAAAATTATATAGAATGATTTTATTATTCAACATTCCTACTTTTTCATTTTTTATCTTTTACATCATCTTCTCTTTTTTTCCTTCCACCTAATAATTCAACACTCATTCAATTTATACTCACTACAATAGTTTTATTAAGTAAAATTGAACACTCTACCACACCACCATTCACAACACACTAAAAATCTAAATAATTAAAACAACCAATAAGATTTTGCAAAGTATTATATGTGGTATCCACTCCCTCTTATTCACTATGTTGAATCTTTTCAACAATTAATCCACATCATTTTCAACACCTCATTTAACACTCAATTGCAAACATTCAACTATCGAATAATTTATTTAATACCAGATAGTCTAAGTATAAGTTCAACCACCTACCAAACTAGCGAAATTGTCGCACCAGAGAAAATGCATAATGATAAGAAATTCAATAGGCCCATTAGAGAAAAGAAAGTTTCACTTCACTTAAAAGATTTTTATTATTAAGGAGGTGTTTTTAGTAGTATTTTAATTAAATTGTTTATGGATTATTTAATTTCTGCTGGCCCTTGGCCCATTATTAGTCTTGGCTCATTATTGGTCTTAAATTATGAGAATTTTTTATTCCGTTTCATAGGGGTGAAAAACACCCTATGCAATTTCAAAAATGTCTCCGAAAAACTGAAAATATGTTTCCGGTTTACACCCTCATCATTTATAATTTATTCGATTTGAAATACGCTTTTTAAAAAGTAAGAAATGAAACCAAAAATACACTTCCGATACAAACTGGAATTACATTTCCGATTTTCACCAAAAAAAAACATATGCACCAAGTGGCTTATGCCACTTTTTGTGTTGTTTTGGCAACAAAATTACTTTTATTAGAAACCGAAAATATATTTCTGATTTGTACTGAAAATGCATTTTTGATTTTTTGTAAATGCAATTTTAAAACGCTATACATCAAAAATATATTTTTGATTCTAGAAATATTTTTGGAATTTCACTAGAAAAACATGGCGAGAAATAAAAATTGAATAAACTCTAACTATTTATATTGAGCTCTTGTCTTTGAGATCATCAATTATGTCAATTTTTTTAATGCCTCTTAAATCTAAGTCTTTAGTCAAGCATAGTCTATCACATAAACTCAAAATTCAGACAAAGCTTGATCTTTCCAATCAAATATATCGACAAAAATCACATAAACCAAGAAGAACATACTCAAAGGGAGTTATCCCTCTATGATATGAGTTGTTTTTCTTTGTTGCAATTATAGAAGATGTAATTATTATAAAATAAAATAAAATTATAGAAGATGTAACTAAAATATGTGGAGCTCTTGAGCACTATAGATACGTTCGTCAACAGAGGTATGTTTAATTAAAATTAAAACATTTGAGTATCCCATATGGTTCAACAAAAGTTGTGTATATTTTAGCTATTGTTTGAACTTCAACAATAGTTGTGTTTTGGTATCCCATATGGTTCCAGGTTGCTTCCACTTTAATATCGTATTTCTCATTTTTGAAAGTTGCTCCAAGGTTCCACTCACCGCTTATAGCTAGATTTGCATCCTTATTGATGTAGATTTTCACCCATTTCCAGATATCATTGGGATGCTCCTTCATAATTTGGTTGGTATCCTCCTTATATGTTTTATTGTTGTGTCTATTGGTTTTATGTTGATATTCAGGATTGTTGATATTCACCTTCTTCTTTGTAGCATTATCTTTATCATCTTTATCAATGGTTCTATCAATGAATTATTGACACCAGAATTTTCTCCCACATACCAATCTCTCTTTCTTTAAATGTAGAGTCTCTACTAGCTTGGTCTTTACCTTTGTTTTTGGTCGTTTTATACAAGATTTTCCTAATATCTTTTATTTGATCAATAGTTTTTAGGTACTTGCATATATTTTTGATTGTAATTCCTCTCATCATCATTATTGTCAAATTTAAGCTTCCTTTTTCCCTTTATTATATTTCTTCTAATTGTCTATATCCTTTTCTTTAGTCAAATTTTATGAATTATTTATTATTCTGGTAGGTGTTACAGACATTATGGTAAGCCTCGGTATTAGGAATGCTAATTCATCTCCTTTATCATTTTCTTTTTTATTCCTTTTGTGAGGTCACACCTTGTTAAAATATTCATGTTCATAGCACTCAATTCGGTGGTATAAAGACTCACTTAATATATTATATTATAATTTTTAATTATTTAAATAATTAAAATATATATTCTAAATATTTATACCACTCATTTAAAATTTTAAATTAGGTCCTACTAAAATTACAATATATTCACTATGTCTCAAAATAAGTGTCTTTCTAGTCATAAAAATTTGTCTCAAAATAATAGTCTATTTACTTTTCCAATGCAGTTTTTACCAACTTTACTCCTTATCTACACTCTTTTCAAGATATGACAATATATAACAAACAATAATAATTAAGGATAATTTTGTCAAAATACTATCTCTATTGACTCAATCATTACTTTTTTTAATCTGCGTGTAATAACCTTAAACGACATTTATTTTAAGACGGAGGGAGTACTTCAATTTTATTTATGATTGATTAAAAGAAAAAAAATTTGTCAACTCTGCCAAAACTACGGTGTCTAAAAAAGCAACGGTAATATTAGGATATCAAAACATTTGTATGTAAATATTATTATTATTGACACAAATTTATTTATTGATATTTGTGTAGCACCCATCGATGTGGATGCTGTAACACCCCTTCTAATTTCCCCGCGAATTATATAATTAATCAGAGTTTAACATAACAAAAGGGCGTCACAATTTAACAATTATTCAAGTAATAAAACACCATAACCGTAGTCATGCATTTACTGAAGAACTTATTAAATATAATTCAAATCAATGATTATGTTTTACACAGCGGAAAGAATATAAAATCCGGAATAACTCAATCATAATTATTCCAAGCATAAACTCAAAAGAAAATATTTTAAATCCTTAAAATTCCAAAACGATCGTTCCATAGTGTTACAACTACCAGAGCATGACACTGATACGTGGACAATATAAATAGCATAGCTCTATAAGCCATCCTCACCAAATTCCTGAGCAGCTAATCACTTCAATCTGAAATCATTAAAGTAAGGGCGAGATTTCATCAAAAACTAAAATGCATTATACGTTTCTTTAAAACGACAAAACAATCAATTCATTATTCCACCCTCATTAATATATTCAGATTCCCGTTCACCAATACAGATCACACAAATCAATATGCACATAATAACAATCAATGCAATTACAACACTGGAAAACATCCTAGCATGTTATAATTACATATGCAATGCAGACTCAAATGCATGTGGTACCAAAACGTGAACAAGTCACCAACATCGATTCGTCCACAATCACCCGGACACGAATCCAGCCTCACCACCCACAATCACCCGAGTACGGTTATTGGCAATACGAGCCAAATTCCACACAATGGAAATTAACTCCACCAGAATGCATATGCATGCACATCCACAAGCATGCCACATTCAATAAACAGAATATGAACACCACATAATTCCATACATAATAAACACCACCAACAACACATGATAACAGCAGAATCATGCACATAAAGTTAATGGCACATCCACGAATTACAATGGATTCTTCCTACGGAAGCCATAACAATTTCTTAAGATCTCAATTAATGGTTTTAAAAGTGTTTTTAATAGATAGTACTCGTTCCAAGCTTTCCAACAATACCAACTATGCCTAAATCGGAGTTACGGTCGCAAAGATATGACCAAAACAATTTTCAGAAAATCACCTTCTGTTTCTACACAACATGTATCGATCCAAAACCCCATGTGTCAATACATGAACTACTTGTGTTGACACAAAACACGCATGTGTCGACTCATACATAATAATTTTTCCCATTTTTCAAAATCTCTTCAGTATGGATCGACCCATAGGCTTCATGTGTCGATACAAAAGCTACTTGTGTCGACACATAACTCTATTGTGTCGATACAAGAGTGCAGATTTTGCCCTATGAGTCGATGCATGACTCTATGTATCGATGCAAGCCTTTCCCACGCCTCTGGTTTTCTAAATTTTCACCACTTGCATCGACACATAGCCTCTTGTGTCGACCCATACTGCTATTTTTCACCAAAAATCAGTTTATTCCTCACTGTTTCCAATTCTTATGGATTCCATTCATCACCAAACTTTATAATACACCAAAACAGAATTAATTAATGCGTTTTTACATCCATTTGACCACAGAATTATCTTTTCTAATTAGCCTACAATCATTCTACATAATTTAAGCGTTCTTATCAATCCTAATTGAATTATTACGTCGGATCATAACGTTAGGGCACAACCTAGAATTCCTAATTTGAGATTCCTAACGGATCAATTCATTCTATTGATCATCAAAACCTATAAGGCATAATAATCTGATCAAATCACCCCTTACCTCGCGATGAATCTTCAAACTTTGACGATTGACTTTTTCTCCTCTTTCCTCTTCTCTTCTCCAAAGTACGTAGAATGAAATCCTAATTCCTCTCCTCACTTTCCTTTATTTATTCCTTTTTATTTTCCAAATAATAGAAATAAATAAATTAGATTAATTAGAGCCTTTTACTCTACACACCTCTCAATTCCACTTCACACCTCCAACACTCCCATCTATTTAATTAATTAATTAAATCCATAAATCCAAAAATATTAATAATTAAACCTTTAATTAAATTAATAATTAAACTTCTAATTATTTAATAGTTGAATTATTTGGGGTGTCGTAACTCTCCCCCACTAAAAAGAGTTTTCGTCCTCAAAAACATACCTTAGACGAAAAGTTCGGGATACGAGTCCTTCATCTGGCTCTCCAGCTCCCAAGTAACATTTCCACCTGTTGGTTCTCCCCAAGCCACTTTCACCTGCGCTATCTCTTTACTTCGCAATTGCTTCAACTTCCGATCCTCAATTCTCGCAGGTAATGCTTCAACAGTCAGATTATCTCGCACTTGTATATCATCTACCTGAATCTCATGAGACGGATCAGCAATGTGCTTCCTCAACTGAAATACATGGAATACATCATGCAAATTCACAAGGGACGGAGGTAAAGCAATCTGATAAGAAACTCTTCCAACCTTCTTGGTAATCTGATACGAACCAATAAAGCGCGAAGTCAACTTCTTTGACTTCAAAGCTCGACCAATACCAGTCATCAGAGTAACTCGCATAAACACATGATCTCCTTCACTAAACTCGAGATCCTTCCTCCTCTTATCATGATAACTCTTCTGTCGACTCTGAGAAACTCTCATCTTCTCCTGAATCGTCTTAATCTTTTCTGAAGTCTGTTGGACAATTTCTGGTCTAATCACAACACTTTCTCCAGATTCGTACCAACACAACAGTGTCCGACACCTCTTACCATACAATGCCTCAAACGGAGCCATACCAATACTCGAATGAAAACTATTGTTGTATGTAAACTCAATCAATGGTAAGTAACTATCCCATGCTCCAGCTTTTTCCAACACACAAGCTCGCAATAAATCCTCTAACGACTGAATCGTTCTTTCCGTCTGACCATCTGTCTGCGGATGATAAGCGGAAATCAACCTCAACTTAGTACCCAAAGCTTCTTGCAGCCCCGTCAAAAACTTTGACGTAAACCTCAGATATCTATCCGACACAATACTAGAAGAAATACCGTGCAAACTTACGATCTTCTCAACATACAATTCTGCCAACCTCTCCATAGGATAATTCCTTCTTATCGGGATAAAGTGAGCGGACTTCGTCAACCGATCAACAATAACCCAAATAGAATCACAATTCTTCATTGTACTCGGCAAACCCGACACAAAATCCATAGAAATGCCATCCCATTTCCACCCCGGAACAAACAACGGTTCCATCAATCCTGACGGTTTCTGATGTTCAATTTTCGACTTCTGACAACCCAAACAAGCATAAACAAACTCGACAATTTCCTTTTTCATTCCAGGCCACCAGAATAACTTTTTCAAGTCATGATACATCTTAGTAGCACCGGGATGAATAATCAATCCACTACGATGTCCTTCTTCCAAAATACTCCTCCTAAGTTCTGCAATATCTGGAACACACACTCTATCACCAATTCTCATAACACCGTTCTCATCAATTCAGAATTCACCTCCTTGACCTTGGTTGATCAATGTCAACTTATCCACCAAACCAACATCATATTTCTGTCCAGTTCGTATTTCCTCAAGAATACCACTAGTCAGCTTCAAGATACCCACCTTAACACTATCAGAAGTAGTTTCACATACCAAACTCAAGTCTCTGAACTGCTCAACCAAATCCAATTCACGAACCATCAACATAGACATATGCAAGGACTTCCTGCTCAATGCATCCGCAACAGCGTTTGCCTTACCAGGATGGTAATTCAAACCAAAATCATAATCCTTCAGAAATTCTAACCACCTTCTCTTCCTCATATTTAGCTCTTTCTGATCGAAGAGATATTTCAGACTCTTATGATCGCTGAATACCTCAAATCGAGAACCATACAAATAATGCCTCCACAATTTCAAAACAAATACCACAGCTGCCAGCTCTAAATCATGAGTCGGATAATTCCTTTCATGAACCTTTAACTGTCTTGAAGCATAAGCCACAACCTGCTTATCTTGCATCAAAACACCACCTAAACCCATCAATGACGCATCACAATACACAACAAAAGATTTTGTCGGATTCGGCAAAATTAGAATCGGAGCACTAGTCAACCTCTTCTTCAACTCTTGGAATCCTTTCTCACATTCAGAATCCCAAACAAACACTTGACCCTTTCTTGTCAACTTAGTTAACGGAAAAGCTAACTTCAAAAATCCTTCAATGAACTTTCTGTAGTATCCTGCAAGACCAAGAAAACTACGGATTTCAGAAGCATTCTTCGGTGCTTCCCATTAAGATACCGCTTCTACCTTCGTAGGATCAACATTAATACCATTCTTGGAAATCACATGACCAAGAAAGCTTACTTCACTTAACCAGAATTCACACTTAGACAACTTCGCATACAACTTCTTCTCTTTCAACAGTTCCAACACAATTCTCAGATGTTCTACATACTCTTCATCATTCTTTGAATAGATCAGAATATCATCAATAAATACTACCACAAATTTATCAAGATACAGACGAAATATTCTGTTCATATACTCCATGAAAACACCAGGTGCATTAGTAACTCCAAACGGCATAACAAAATACTCATAATGTCCATACCTCGTTCTAAATGCAGTTTTCTGAATATCTTCCGTCTTCACACGAATCTGATGATATCCAGATCTCAAATCAATCTTACTGAATACACAAGCTCCAACTAACTGATCCATCAAATCATCAATCCTTGGCAATGGATACCAATTCTTGATTGTAACTTTGTTCAACTGCCTGTAATCAACACACAGTCTCATTGAACCTTCTTTCTTCTTAACTAACAACACAGGAGCACCCCACGACGAAACACTAGGACGAATAAACTTCTTCTCAAGCAATTCTTCTAACTGCTTCTTCAACTCAGATAATTCAGATGCCGACATGCGATAAGGCGCCATCGACACCGGACTAGCTCCAGGAATCAAATCTATAGTAAATTCCACTTCTCTCTCAGGTGGCAATTCACTAACATCTTCCAGAAACACTTCTGGGAATTCATTCACAACAGGTAATTCATCACTCTTAGCTTTTCCTTTCACCTCCGTCGAAGAATACAACATAAATACTACCACACCATCATTAACAACTACGCAACTCTGATTCATCCATCTTAATTCATTATCCTTATTAGAGTCTTTGTCAACTCATATGGTTCACAAGCTTCTACCAAACTCCATTCATATTCATCACTTTATGCCCCATTTAGATAGCAAGACAATTGTATACCATCCAATATGATTCCGTCTACTATCAACAAGAGATTAAGGGTGATCAAGTCCTCAATTCGTCAATAGACATCCGATAATCATACTGGAGTATAAATCATCATTACCCACACTTTCTGTTCTCAAAATCGTACTCACCTTTTTGCACTTCCAACTATGACTCATGATCCAAATGATTCTAACAATTCTAACCACTCTTGCACTGTCTTCTCAAGCAGTTCCTCTTACCAATGACTTACAATCGGAACATATCCGGGAAGCATCTCTTCTCCCCCACTTGGTTTCACACTACTCCTTCAATAAGCAATCAGAAAAGGAACAAGTACCGACAGTGTTGTACACACTTATCGCGTACAAAAGGGATAACAACCCTAAGACGCGGCCGACTATGCTCTGATACCGCTATTGTAATACCCTTCTAATTTCCCTGTGAATTATATAATTAATCAGAGTTTAACATAACGAAAGGGCGTCACAATTTAAAAATTATTCAAGTAATAAAACACCATAACCGTAGTCATGCATTTACTGAAGAACTTATTAAATATAATTCAAATCAATGAGTATGTTTTACACAGCGGAAAGAACATAAAATCCGGAATAACTCAATCATAATTATTCCAAGCATAAACTCAAAAGAAACTATTTTAAATCCTTAAAATTCCAAAACGATCGTTCCCCAGTGTTACAACTACCAGAGCATGACACTGACACACAAACAATCTAAATAGCATAGCTCTATAAGCCATCCTCACCAAATTCCTCACCAAAAATTATTTTGTTTTCAACAAATGCCTCAAAGTTTCCAAAATAATCATAAGTCAGATGATCTAGTATATCAGGGTCGACAAACGCATCAAGGACAAAAGCTTCATCTACCACTTCAAAATTTCCAAAATATTGAAAAAAATTAAATCTGGCATTACTTTAGGATCTCCCCCCCAAGTTTTTGTCTCTTGATCGCCTACAAATTCAAGTTTATTTTTAACTTCAATGAATTCGTCAGTCTGCTCTCTAGGTACTTTATACCTAAATGCCAACTGGGCCATAGTGTCCACCTCTTGATTATCCATACGTTTTACATGGCTAATTGACATATTATTAAACTTTTAGAGTAATAACAACGCTCTAGCTATATGCTTAACCAAATGATTTTTTTCACATTTATATTCTTTGGTTAATTGTTTTACTATTAACTCTGAGTCTCCCTTTATGTTGACATCTTTAATGCCTACATCCAACATGACCTGAAGCCCAATTATTAAGGCTTCATATTCAACCTCATTATTAGAACATTCACCTCTAATTTTGTAGCGAAATCTAGTTGGGATTCCATCTGGAGATAGAATAAATATCCATAATCCAGTTCCTTGTTTATGTTTAGAACCATCAAAGTATAATTTCCAGGACTTAGTGCTTACATAAGCTTCATGTATGTCGACCACTGACTGGTTGACTATAAAGTCTGCCACAATTTTCCCTTTAATAACTTTTAAAGGAATATATGTTAAACAATATTCAGTTAAAGCTAACACCCATTTACCTATTCGACTATGCAAAATAGGTTTAGACAACGTATGTTTAATAACATCAAAATGAGAATAAACAGAAACTTCAATTGGTTTTATATAATGCTTGAGTTTCATACATGAAAAATATAAACATAAACACAATTTCTCAATAACACTATATCTAGTTTCAACATCATTTAACATTCTACTAAGATAGTAGATGGCTCTTTCGACCCCATTTTCATCTTCTTGGGCTAACATACTACTTAGTGTCGATTCAAACGCTGTAATGTACACTTTCATGCCTTTGTTTCTGTTTGGGGGAGATAACATTGGTGGCTTCATTAAGTAGTCCTTTAATCGGTCGAATGCCTCCTGATGGTCTTTCTCCCATCTGAATTCAGTTTCTTTGCTCAATTTTAGTAAAGGAGAGAACCTAGAATTTTTCCCCTCATGTTCGACACAAATCTTCTCATAAAATTCATTTTCCCCAACAAAGACTGAAGTTCTTTCTTCGTTGTTGGCGCTTTTGTATTCAAAATTGCCTTGGTTTTATTCTGATTGATTTTGATACTGTAACACCCTGTTTTAATTAATATTATAGTATAATAATATTTTCGATTTACCGGTCGATATTTATTTTGCGACGAGAATATCCATATTAATTAATATATCTATTAATTTATCTGGCGACGTTGTGTTCGGTCCGGGTTTTATTCCGTTCGGTTCGGTAAAATATTATTCGGATCCGATGTTTAATTCCCTGGAATTATTTTAATTGATTGAATTAATAGTATTGGTAGATATTTTGTGTGTTAATTTATAAGAATTGGTTAGGGGTGTGAGGAGTAATTGATGAGAATTGGGTTTTCAACTAAGAAACACATTATAAACCATTTCTCCTCATTTTCTTTCCATTCATAACACACCAAGCCAAACAAGAGCAAGAGAGGAAGTTAGTAAGGAAACAACTTTATAAAACCCTTCCCTTTGTTTTCTTTCCTTTTGCAACAACAAAATCCTAACATAGAAGCTTGAGAGAAAGAGAGGGTTTGGAGAGGAAGAAGAAGAGCAAGGGAGCATGAGAGGAAGCTTGAGGTTGGGCTTGGTAGCATCACCATGGATCATCTCCAAGCTAGAGGTAAGGGGTTTGATCTTCCTTTCCATATAGTTAGGGTTTGATAGATATGTTGTGGATTTAGGAGAAATTGGTATGTTGATTCATGGGGTTTATAGTTTGCCTTTGTTTTGGTGTTTTGTTGTTGTTGTTGAACTTCTCAATTGATGGTAGAAATATGTTTTGATGTTGTAATTGAGGTATATATGTTGTGTTGATGATAAGAGATGGTGAGTTAGTGATAAGAGTTTGTTGGTTGATTGTTGGAATGGGTTAGAAGAGTTGGATTAGGAGTATGGTTTGTGGATGTATTAGGTGCTAGCTTGTAGAATTAAGAGTATGGAAATGGGAAAGAAAACCATGGTAGAAGAATGAGAAAAACTCAAAAAGAGAAATTTTGGTGAGTGCAGGCCGCGCGACACTGGCAGTGTCGTACAACACGGGTGCCCGTGTTGTGTCCCTGTCCTTGCAACACTGGCAGTGTTGTGGAACACGGGTGCCCGTGTTGCAGCTCCTGTAGCCTCCAAAATTCCGAATTTTTCTTACTTTCCTTTAGAATCCGATTGCGATGTTGACGATTAGGAGTAATGCCGGTTATTAGAGATGACTTTTGCGGCGATGATAGGTGTTTGACTATCTTTCCGTATGTAGAATTTAGTGAGCAAATCGATAATGAGATTGGGTGATTAAACATAATCTTTGCGACGACGTATTAGTTAGTAAATACTTGTTGATTATGCGATGCGAAGTTATATGTCTTTGTACATGATAATGTGATGATTATATTAATGTTGTTGACAAATGCTTTCGATTTGTGAATGCATGACTTTTGATGAATTTATTAGTGATGTTTGCATAATGCAATTATGATGCGATGATATATTTATCTTGTTTTGGATAAATTATGGCGATGTGGGCTTTATGCCAATTTGAATGAGCGATGATGTTGTTTTTGTGTTGTGTTGTTTTATTGTCGAGTCACATACATTTCATAAGCGAAGAGGGCTTTTATGCCAAACGAAGAGGCTTTTATGCCAAGCGATGATGGCTTTTATGCCGAGCGAAGATCGGCTTTATGCCAAGTGTCCCTAATTATGGACAAAGCGATGGGTACCACATGCATAACATAGTCGTGTCTCATGGAGTCGGTTATGTTTATGTTTGAGTTGTTTGGCGTTGGGTTTTTGTTGATTGATGGATGATATTGAATTGCGATGATATATGATGTGGTGATGTTTGGGATGATGTTGTGATGATGGGCTTTATGACACAAACGATGATGGGCTTTATGCCAAAAGTGAAGATGTGTTTTATGCCAATTTGTGATGATTTGTTTGAGTTGCTTATTTTTCGCGTTAAAAAGTGACGCGATAGGGAATCGAATATGAATTCAGATTCTCTGGCCCGAAACGATTTACTCTTTTGATTTGTTTATAAAGATGCCGCGAGCATCAAGCTTTATTATTTTCAACACAAGAAAAGATGATTTAATGATTATGACAAAGGGGAAAGCTGTTAATACCCTCAATTGATTTTGATATGCGTAACGACTAGCGCAAACTAGACGCAACGCATTGAGGAGTATTCTGGGTAAGGGGGTTTGTTATATAAAGGGAATAGATGGAGCACCCTAAATATATATAGTTATCTATAGCTTTATATATGAATATGTTTGATATGTTTGTGTGTTTTAAATTGCTATTTCTATGATTGGGAAAGTTTCTCCTTTGGATTTTAAGAAGGGTAGATTATGTGGGATCCTAAGTTTTGTTATTATTGTGCTCGCAAAGATCATTGGGATCTTCTGCATACATATCCCTTAATGGGAATCAGAGCATTTGTAGCTCGGATCTAAAGGGATCTATGGTTTGTTTGGTTTGAGGGAGAAAGAAGTTTGCTCGCCAAGGACGAGACCTTGTGCCTACGTATTCTCAAAGGGATGTTGAGAAAGTCAGAGCAATTGTAGTTCCCACTTATGCTAGTGGAAGCAACGGGATGTTAGTAAGAGACAAAGACAAATGTCATCTTAATGAAAAATGTATCTAATCTATTTCATCACATACATTTTTGAAAAGTTTGATTGATTAAAATCTTTTGTCGTAAGTTATAGGTGTTTTGCTTGAGTGTACAAGGGGTTACCACTTACATGTTTAAGAAAGATGTTTGAAAATGATTGAATCTTTTAATTGTAAGCATTGGGTGTTTTGCTTGAGTGTACAAGCGTTACCACTTACGATTAAGAGATGTTTTTGTTTGAAAAGAGTTTGAAAAGTTTTTTATTGTATGTGATGTGATAGATGAGATACTTCTTCCATAGAGATGATAGATGTCTAAATCTCGAGGAGAAATTGATTGGATTAAGGGGATGCTTTTAAGAAGCCCATGGGTCCTTGTATTGTAAGCCCAAGAGAAGGCATTCCGAGGGTCATCGAGGGTCCTTGTATGAAGCTCAAGAGGAAGCTATAGGGTATGGCTAGCTTTGGCTTTAAAAGGGATTTCACAGGGAAACCATCCTTTTGGAATTAAGAGCAATTTCACCTGGAAATTATACTCTTTGGGTTCTATCCTAGCGCGGGTGATTCTTTGTATTGGAAGCCCAATAGGAGGCTGTTAAGAGATTTCCTGGTCTCTTTCTTTGTATGATGCCCAAGAGAAGGCTAAACTCAATGAGGAGTTCTTTTGAGCGAAGCCCAAGAGGAGGATGACTCAGCAGGGGAGTGTTGTCTTATATGAAGCCTAAGCGGAGGCTAAACTCAGATAAATGAGTTTTCTTATATGAAGCCTAAGAGGAGGCTAAACTTAGATGAAATGAATTACCTTGTACAAAGCCCAAGAGGAGGCTAAACTCTGCGGGGATGAGTTATCTTGTATAAAGCCCAAGAGGAGGCTATAACTGTGGGGAACCTATTGGTTAGACTAGTTGTTATGTTATAACTAGGCAGTTATATAAACAAGTGTGTGTGTGTGATATGTATTCACAGGAGTTTAGGAAGGAAATATAAGCAATGCATGATGTTTATTTACAAGAGTTTATGAAGGAAATATAAACAAGTGTATGTGAAACGAACGTTTAAAAACGAGCGTAACTTGATTATTTACAAGTTTGAATTGTGTACCAGGAAGTAAATGTGTACACGAACGAGTATTTATGTACAGGAAGTTGTGGACGTACATAGTAGGGTTGGGACTTACACCATAAGGGTGGCCCATTGTTTAAAAGAAGTTTCACCGGGAATAATGCTCCTTTCAATACCAATGGTATTCAGTGCATATACAAACGAAAACAAACGATCGAAGTTTGTCTGTACTCTACAAAAGACGTCTGTATTATGTACAGGTAAAAATTTGTATGTATATGAAAAGAATTTGATATGTACAAGGAAAATATGTATGTACATAAATAATGTTGGGACTTACACCGAAAGGGAGGCCCAAGATCGGTTAAGAAATTCGAGAGAAAACGAATTCGGTTTTATCGTTTAATCGGATCGATCATGGAAAAAGATGCAAGTTTAATGAAAAGTTTTGAAGAATGTTATTTGAAAGTGTTTTTGAACAGTGAAGTTTACTTATGAAAAGTTTTGAAAAGAATCGGGCTTCGAAAGTTTGAAAAAAATCACCTTTAAAGGTGTTTTGAAAAGTACCCAAAGTACCGTTTTCGGCTCGATCAAAATATAATCGGATGAAAGTTTTTTCTGAAAATTTTTGCACTATCATAAAATAGATACATTAATTGACAAGTGTACAAAAAATCACCTCAAAATGAGGAGTTTTGATTGGGTTTTGAAAAAGTCAAAGTTTGTAAAAAAACATGAATGAAAAATTAAAAAGTTTGGCAAAAAGGTCCCAAGGCTACTCGAACCCAGGACCTGTAGGCAAGGCATGGCAAGAGAGTTTTAAGAGTGAGCTGGCAACCGTTGGGGCGGCAATACATCCGTGTATTGAAACCAAACCATGTTATAATATTATAAATGGATATTTGAATTTTCAAAAAAACGCGCGCAGCTCAGCTTCTTCTCCAATCCTTCAATCCATTCTCAATCCTTCGTTTCTTGATGAAATCAAAAGATGTAAACATGAAACTTGATCGTTTCAAGCCCAGGAACATGATGAAATAACTTAATTTCATTTATTTTAAGCCTAACATGATTAAATTTCTGAAGAACACGAAGAACCCTAAAACTGAAAAATCTAATTGAAATCGTGTATGGTTGATGAATTGTTCAATTGATTGAGGGTTAATGATCGTGGATAGTGTAGAAAACAAATGGCCAAGAGTTTTTTATTTGAATCAAACAATCATAGAGTTCGAGTTTGAGTTTCTTACCTGTTGAATCTGGCATCGAATTCAGTGTTTGAGCGTTTCCAGTTGAGTTTTTGTGATTGCTTGAGCACCAACGGCCTTTATGGAAGGTGTGAGGATGGTCTGCACATCATGAGTTTTCTTGGATTGCTCTGACCAAGTCGACCTGCACAAGCTCAAGGAGAAACTTCGAATTCTGGATTAGAAGTGTTACAGATTGTTGTTAATGGTCTGCATCATGTCTATGATGTATGTTGATGATGTTCGGATGATCAAAACTCAAGTTGCTCGAGACAAACTATGGATTCGAATTCTAAGGCAGTTTTGGCAAGCTTATGTACATAGAATGCAAAATCCGTTTTTCAGCTTGGTTAGTGTTGATTTTATGTTTCAAACAAGTTTCATATTGGTATTAGAACATGTTAGACACCAAATTACTTAAAGTTTTTCACAAGTTTTCAAAAATGCAAGTTTTCTCAATTTGAACTATGATTCTTGAATTTTAAGAAAGAAGAATGAAACCATGTACTTGCATGGATTTGGTGTGGTTTGGATTGGCAAATAAGACCTCTATTTATAGGCCATGAGTTCTGAAAAATAAGTGAGAAAGTTTGGCCTTGGTAATTTCAACTTGCCTTAGAGGGCAAGGAAGTCATTTTTGCATTAAATGCAAAAGGAAACTTCCTTTTAACCATGGTTAGTTCTTACCTTGATCCTATCTCTTTACAATTACTATCCCTCTGATATTTATCAGCTCTAATCCTCAATTGGCAAGGTGGCATGCTTCTAGAAAGAAAGAAACTCAAAATGACCTATAATTTCAAAGTTTGTACTTGAAAATTATGGATTTTGGAGCTCTAAGTTTCAAATTCAAAAGTATGGCTAGACTCCATGGATTTGAGAGTTCTTGGACATTTTGGAAAGCTTGTTTCAATGGCTACAACTTTCATGTTTTGAGTTTTTTCCAATTCAAAGTGGAACTATGTGAAAAAATGCCATGAAGTTTGGAAAAAGTTCAAAATTTTAACACTTGAAAATTTTTCTAAGTGTTGAAAATTTTGACTTTTTATTGAATTTTCCAAATTTCTTGATTTTTTATGATCATGATGGATCATTTGAAGTATTTTGATGATTGAAAAAGTTTTGTTTTGAAAAAGTTGACCAAAAGTCAAAGTTTGACTTTTCAGTGCATATGAAATTTCATCAGATGTTTCAGAAATTTACTGATGAATCCTGTGAGCTTCTGTGATGTTTTGAATCCAGAAATTAGGTCAACATGTTGTATCTGAGATATGAAGATCAATCTCTAACCAAAAAAGTCATTCATTGATCAGAAAATCAGAGATTACTTATCCTCGATCAAAACCCTAATTGGTCGATCCTTGATAGATCAATGAGAAAAGTTGAATATCTGAGGATCAGAGGTTGATGATTTGATCAAGATAGATCAAATGAGGTGAGTAAGACTCAAACCATAATTGATTGCCTTTTGAATCAGATGAAAATTTTGTGAAACCCTATCTTTGACCTGTGAAAACCACACCCGATTAATTCTATTCTGAACTGTTAATGGTGCAATGATGCAGATGTAAGGTGGTATATTAGGTCAAAAATTGGGGTATGACAGATGCCCCTATTTAAGTTTCTTTAACCTGAGATATGAAGATGAATATCTTCGTTTTGATAGGTGTAAAGAGACTTAAATATCGAAATCATAAATTTTGGACCTAAGATACCAAAAGATCTGGTGATGCAAAATGATTGTAAAAGGTTTCACCCAGATGATATCAAAGATATGACATGGTAGGGAAAAATTTATGAGGATGACTCGATCTGTTTTAAGAAAAGAGGATCCTGTTTGTTGGGAAACAAGCAATATGTCTCGCTGGGGAAAAAGAGATTCACAACACATGTGAATATCTGTTTCGCTTTGGAAATGAAGAGATTACCTTATCGTCTTGTGACAATGGTTAAGGTAAATGAAAATGATATTACCAATTATCAACCTTGTGATAGTTTATGGTAATGAGCCTCGAAGATATTACCAATTATCAGTGAAGTGATAACTATAACAAGGTAATTCTTGAGAAAATTAAAGTATTCCTTGTGAATAACATGATAATGAAACAAATCTCAAATGAGTTTCTATTTTCACAGCTATAATCTTGCCGGGGATCTCTCCTTTGAGAAGATGCGGGCATTTTGAATGAAAGACATAAGTTTTCTTTTAGACAGAAAGACAATTGTGGAGTTTTTCTTGAACTGTCATGATTTGAACTTTTTGAGAAGAGCAATCTTTTTATGACAAGTTTCAAGATGAAAAGGAGATAAGCAGCTCGGATGACAAGGCTATTGCTTATTGCTTTGTTGGTTAGAGACAAGGTTCTATCCAGGAATGAACTGGAAAGAAACGGTCAATCAAGACTTTGTTCCTGATGAGGAATGATCTAAACTGGGGATTAGGATAGAGAAAAGATGTATTTCTCTGCCTGGGGATAATCTGCTGGAGAGATGACACTACCACATGAGTAAATGTAATCTAAACCAATGATATGGAAACAAATATTGAAGAATGTAGGAATGCATTAATGATGCTGTTATGTATGAATGATGAATGTCATATGTATGCTGACAATACTTGACAAGACAACAAAGAGGTATTTGGGAAAAAAAGACCACGTCCCAGTTCAATCAAATACTTAGTAAAATCTGCAGCAATGGCGTGAATGTTACTGTTGATGAACATATGCTTTAAACTTTCTGAAAAAGGCATTTTACTGGCAACTTTGTTGGAAATTCTTTTGGATAAGAATCTGTCCTTTGATAATCTCTGGTGAGGAAAAGAAAACTTCCGTAGCAGTTGTTCTATTTTTCGGAGATCGGAACACTTATGGAGAAAATTGTTGAAGTTTCTTCTGTGTTCATAGTTCAAAGGAACATTTCGCTTTCATTTCAAAATTTTGAAGTAAAATACATTTAAACCCCTTTTTTTTTGTTTCAAAAGTGATTTTCATAATAAAAAGCGTTATTTTGCAAAACGAATAAAGCAAAATTGCAAACAAAAAGGCACAAGGCTCAAATTTATTGATAGAATGGTAATCGACCAAAGGCGTGATTCCATGAGTTATTTACAAAGTTGGAAATGATAATGTATTGGGAAAAGGCTACATTGAAAGCAATAACCGCTATTATCCCTAACAACTTTGAATTCCAAGCGTGCTTTGCTTAGAAAAGTTGATTGAAGATCCGTTGATGGAAGATTCTTGATTAATGAAATACGGATGATTGCGATTACTTTGTCAATTTTTTGTATCCTTATTTTTGCCTAGATCGCCTTTTCGGGTTTCAATCTATCGGGATAATTTACATTTATTGTCTCTAATTTTTGCTGGACCGCCTTTCGGGTTTTAGATCCACCGACGCTCTTTTTGCCTAAGCCGCCCTTTTGGGTTTTCGACTTCCGATGTTCTTTTGTTTTTTAGACAAAGTATTTCTTGTTGCATCGGCATTCACGGGATGCGGGAGTTCATCACCGTCCATGGTTATGAGAGTCATACCCTTGAAAAGCTTCTTTGACGATGTATGGGCCTTCGTAATTAGGAGTCCATTTTACCCTAGAATCGGTTGAAAAGGCAGAATCTTTTTAAGCACGAGGTCGCCTTCTCGAATTCACGAGGTCGGACCTTTTTGTCAGCTTTCTTCATCCTTCTTTGATATAGTTATCCATGACACGAGCGGTCGGTGCTTTTCTTGATTAAGTTCATTTGGTCGTATCGCTTTGACACCATTCGCCTCGGATAACTTAGTTTCCATGAGAACTCTCATTGATGGAATCTCAACTTCTACGGGAGCACCTTGCTATGTCGTATACTAGAGAAAAGGAGTTGCCCACATGAAGTGCGTCTTGAATCGATACCCATGCGAGCAAATGGCGCATTTCGTGCCGGTCTTTGTAGGTGATGACCATCTTACGGACAATCTTTTGATGTTCTTGTTGGCAGCTTCAACAACACCGTTCATCTTTGGCCGGTAAGGAGATGAGTTATGATGCTCGATTTTGAATTCCTCACACAGTTCTTTCATCATTTTGTTGTTCAAGTTCGATCCATTATTTGTAATGATCTTGCTTGGAACTCCATATCGGCAAATGAGGTTGTTCTTGATGAACCTCACAACCACTTGTCTTGTAACGTTGGCGTAGATGGCTGCCACCCATTTGGTGAAGTAATCAATAGCCACTAAAATGAAGCGATGTCTGTTGGACGCTTTTGGTTCGATCATCCCAATCATGTCAATGCCCCACATGGAGAAAGGCCATGGAGAAGAGAGAATATTGAGTAGAGTTGGAGGCACATGGATCTTATCTGCGTAGATCTGGCACTTGTGACATCTTTTAACGTGTTTACAGCAATCAGATTCCATTGTTATCCAATAGTATCCTGCTCTTAAGATTTTTCTGGACATTGCATGCCAATTTGAATGGGTTCCAAAGGATCCTTCATATACTTCATGGACGATCGTGTCTGCTTCTTGTCTGTCGACGCATCTGAGCAGAACCATGTCGAAGTTTCTTTTGTATAATACATCCTCATTCAGGAAGAAATTTCTAGAAAGTCTCCTTAGAGTTTTCCTATCTTTGTGAGATGCCCAGAGTGGGTACTCTCGTGTTTGTAGGAAACGCTTGATGTCGTGGAACCACGGTTTATCATCGAAGACTTGATTGCGAATACATATCGAGTCTTTCAAGGCGTCGTCACGGATTTAGGCATATCATTCCAATCGTTGACTTTGAACATGGAAGATAGAGTAGCTAAGGCATCTGTCATTCGATTCTGATCTCGAGGGATATGATGCAGTTCAACTCTGTTGAAGAAAGTCAACAAACGTCTTGCATAATCTCTGTAAGGAATCAAACCAAGATGATGAGTTTCATACTTATCTTTGATTTGATTGATCACAAGGGCCGAGTCTCCATATATGTCAAGGATCTTGATCCTCAAGTCGATGGCTTCTTCGATACCCATGATACAAGCTTCATATTCTGCGATGTTGTTGGTGCAATCAAATAGCAATCTGGCTGAAAACGGAATGTGAGAACCCTCGGGAGTGATGATGACTGCCCCAATTCCATTTCCAAAAACATTAACTGCTCCATCAAAAATTAGGCCCCATCTAGATTCTGGATCTGGACCTTCCTCAGGCAGTGGTTCGTCACAATCTTTCATCTTTAAGTACATAACATCCTCGTAAGGAAAGTCAAATTTGAGAGATTGGTATTCGTTGATCGGCTGATAAGCCAAGTGATCGGCGAGAATGCTTCCTTTGACCGCTTTTTGAGCACGGTACTGGATGTCATATTCAGATAATAGCATTTGCCATCGAGCAATTCTCCCTATTAAGGTAGGCTTTTCAAAGACGTACTTGATTGGATCCATTTTTGAGATTAACCAAGTCGTGTGATTGATCATGTACTGGCGGAGACGTTTTGAAGCCCATACCAAAGCACAACATGTTTTCTCGAGCATGGAGTAACGAGTTTCACAATCTGTGAACTTTTTACTCAGGTAGTAAATGGCATGCTCTTTCTTACCAGTTTTATCTTGCTGTCCAAGCACGCAGCTCATGGAATCTTCTAGCACGGTAAGGTACATGATTAACGGTCTTCCTTCGACTGGAGGAATCAGTATTGGTGGTTACGACGGGTATTCCTTGATCATCAAGCGCTTTTGGCAATCTTCGTCCACAACCTCTTGGTTTTGCGGAGAAGCTTGAATATTGGCCCAGTAGTATTCATTTGAGAGATAAATCGGAGATGTAATTCATCGTCAAGAAATCCTCTTACTTGCTTTTACGTATGTGGCGTAGGCATTTCTTGAATAGCCTTGACTTTGTCGGTCAACTTCAATACCTCTTTGTTGACGATGAAACCTAGGAGCTTTCGGATCTTACCCCAAAGGTGCATTTGTTAGGATTGATGAGGTGAAATTTTCTTAGTCATTGAAACAACTTCAAGAGATACTCTATATGCTCTTCTTGATTATCGGACTTTGCTATCATGTCGTCCACGTAGACTTCGATCTCTTTGTGCATCATGTCATGAAAGAGTAGTCATTGCCCTTTGGTAAGTTGCGCATTTTTAATCGGCATTACTTTGTAGCAAAAGTGCCCCATGGCATGATGAAGGATGTCTTCTCCATGTCTTCGGGAGCCATTATGATCTGATTGTAACCAGAGAAACCGTCCATGAAGGAAAAGACATTAAACTTTACAGTGCTATCCACTAGCATGTCAATATCGGATGGTGAAATCATCTTTTGGACTTGCTTTGTTCAAGTCCCGGTAGTCAACACACATTATGACCTTTCCATCTTTCTTGGAGACAGGCACTATGTTGGCTAGCCATTGAGGATATTCAGAAGTGACGAGGAAACCTGCGTTGAGCGCTTTTGAACTTCCTTTTGATTTTATCGGCCATTTCGGGGTGAACTCTTCTCGATCTTTGTTTAACGGTGGACACTCCGGTCTTAATGGCAAGTGATGCTCCACGATCTTTGGTATCTAAACCGGCATGTCTTGGTAAGACCAGCGAACACATCAACATATTCTTTGAGAAGATCTATCGGTTTCTCTTGGCGTTTTTGTCGGTGAAGCTTCGATATTTACTTCTTTTTGTCTTCCTGGAAAAGTTGATTGCTTCGGAGGCTCTTTGTGAGGTTGAATGATTCTTTCCTCGTGCTTAAGTTCGAAATCTCATCAGGATTTCTTCTTCAACTTCTTCCTCGGCGACTTCAGAGGTTTCAAAGTTGGGAGAGAGCATAGAGTTATTGCTTTAATGGATTTGTCCATCTGTTGTCGCATATTTGATTTATGTCGATTAATTAATTTTCATCATTTTTTTGAAAAAGTTAATGTGAAAGTGTATCAGATTATATATTTTTTGAAGATTTTTATTGTGTTTTTTAGGATTATCATTTCCAAGAAAGGGTAAAATGAAAACAAACACAAAGTGTGGAATCAAAAGCGTTTTATTTATGATTCACAATATAAACGGGGCCTAAAATACAAACTCATTCGTCTTGGGCAAGACAAAGAAATTATTTAAAAGCTAAACCCTATAAAACATCTCTTCGCTTTGGGCGAGGAGTTCAAAACAAAAGCAAAGATAAACTACTTAGAACTATGAACATTAGTCCGAACTTGCGAGGTTTCCGATGGTGGCGAACTCCTTGGAAGTCGAGGTACTCTACAGTAACTTGGTTTAATCCTTGAGTAGACTTTGGTGGTTGACGGCTTTGAAGACTACGACGACGGACCTTGCCTTTTGTCTTCTAAAGGTCTTCTTGACGATGAGCAGATCGGGAGCATGGGATACATATGTACTTCTGTTGGCCTTTTGTTGAATTAAGGGATGTACCTCCAATCTTGAGTGAAGAGACTCGTTGTCGGCGACACTTTCCATTCGTATCCGAATTATTCTTGATCTTGGTGATCACGTTGATGTAGTGATAGTCAAGATTTGGTTTAACACTCCAGGCGCGTTAAGCGAGAGATCTTCGTTTGGAACCTCGATTGGTTGATAGATCGGGAAGAGTATGCTCCTCTTACGGTTGACTAGGATACTCGAAAGAATCACCCGTCCGATTGGGCTGGATGTCTTCAATTCGATTTTGAGCTTTACCGTGATGTATTTCACCATGTAGTCAAATTTGCCACTTGGTTCTCCCAGGTATCCCAAACTTGAGAAGGACGGTGGATTTTCATTCTTTGTAGGGACATGCCTTTGAATTGATCGATTGGAGGATAGTACGGTGCGTAAGATTCTTGAGACACATATTCATTTGTTTAGATAAGTGCTCCACTCTTGAGATCCGGAGAGATCATCTTCATCACTTCAATTGTATGCGTTAACCTCTTGAAGAGCAGGTTTAAAACCCCCATAATACTTCTTTGATTGGACGAAGTGTTCATCCTTTGCTTGTCTTTTGGAGAATCTGGTGCAGAACCAGTCCGGCTTTGTCTCGTTGTTGACGGGTTTGATTACTTGTCCGACCTTGACATTGCCATCTTTCACTATCTGCTGCGCTTCTTTATAAGAAGAGATAGATGATCTACTTTTGCTAGTAGATTCATCTTCTAACGGATGTACGGGAGATGTGTTCCTTCAACGTCGTTAGGCATGATGAAAAAATGGATAAATGGCTTATTAATGCAGCTTGTTCACCGATGATGGTCACTAGCTTCCCATTCTTGTGAATTTCGGTTTGATGGAGTGGAAGTCACTGCTCACCTTCGTGGATCCATGGTCTTCCTAGTGAACAAGCTATAGCATTGCACATCCATGACACGGAAAGTGATTTGGAAAGTATCTGGACCAATTGTCATCGGAGATCGACTTCCCCAATAAGCGACTTTCTTGACCATCAAAGGCTCTTACCACTATGTCATTGAACTTCATTGGTGTCCCTTTGTATAAGCAGCGAAGTCGTTTTTGGCATTACGTTTAAGATGAACGGTATCTACTAATACATTGGACGGGGAATCGATTGACAAATCATTGAGATATGGAGCCAGATTATGATCTCTTCTTGAAGTTCCTCATCTTGAAACTTAGATTATTACAAGCATTATGTTGGCGACAATACCTCCAAATTAGTGCAGTAGTCACATATGATCTACATAAGCTTCTATACCTTCATCAAAGCTTCTCGGTGAGCTTCGGAGTTCAATAGTAGAGATAGTGAAATCTTGGAGGGAGTCTGCATCAGCTGATCCACGACTCGGTACTCGCTTTTCTTGATTAACTTCAGTATCTCATCAAAATCTGTGTTGACGTTGGTTCTATCAGGAGGACCAACATTTGTGCTTGGATTAACAGCGGGAATCATTGCGGGATTCTCGGGAGATATGTTAACTGGATTTTGTCTAACTAGGAGCAACTGACGGTTTTGGTGCAAGTATGTATCGTCCACGCCGTTATTACTCGTCTATCTCGATTATGTTGACATTAGCTGGAAGAGTTGGCATGGGTTTCTCCTTTCCATCCTCTATCACAGTTGCATTGTATTGATAAGGAATTGCTTTGCTAGAACTGTATGGAACAGGACCGGGTAAGCAAATCACCAAAGGAGATCCTGGAACGTTTGAACCATTATATTCAATCTCCACATGCTTGGGTACATTGAAACAAGGGATAATAACGTTTACTTGAGTTTTCGAGTTGATATCGAGACTAAAAGCTCATGCGGAAAAATGCCCTCTTGTATTCACGTCATAGTCATCATTTACGTAGATCTGTATGTCACCAATGTCTAGTCGTTGAATATACGCTCTTATGGTGGGACACCTCGAAGATCCTTAGGCGGATGTTGCAAGCTGCGTAATCGTGTTTAGTGAAACACCCATTGTCTTATGTATCATGGAGATGTACCAAGTTTCCTCTGATCGATTCACGTCGTGACGAGATACCTATCTGTATTTCTTAGTATCAAATTCACGTATGTCCACTTGATTTGGAAGTGGATTTGCTTGCGATTAGGTTGTATTTCTAAGGAAAGATTAGATTTCAATCCTACGCATACGCTTTTAACTTATTTATGCAATGCTCAAGATCATGGCCTGGTGCCCCTTGGTGAAAAGGGCAAGATACATCCCCTTGTACCACCATGAATTTTTAGGACGGAGGTGGTGACCTTATGCATACAGATTCCTTTCTATTAATCACGGGGTATAGTTACGTATGCGTCATTGGAATTGGGTCGTGCGAGACCAGGCGCCGCAGTTTGATTGTTAACTCTTGAGCACATTGTCGGTAATTTTAGTTTGTTGGATTTGTTGAGTTCTGGAGCAATTCATGTTTGGACTTGTGTTAACAGCGGTGCTTATAAGCTACACATCATTGTTGGTGACATTCTTCTTGGTTTCCCTCGGGATACCATTCCTATGTCATGTTCCTTTTCTTTGGAAAACTGGTTCCAACCCTTAGTTCCACTAGAAGATCCCGCCTCTTTGGTTAGGCGTCGGTTCGAACTCCTTCCTCTAGCCGCATTCCATGCTTACCATCTCGGTGAAATCTCGGGAGCGCTAGCGATCATTAGTTAATAGTAGAATGTACCAAAGTGTTTAAAATACCTTGGTCATCTCCTTTCTTCTAATGGTGGGTTGACTTGGGCAGCAATTTCCCTCCATCGTTGACGTATTCTTTGAATGTCTCTCTTTCTTTTGAGACATGGAGCGGAGTTGATCCGATCGGGAGCCATATCAAGTTGAACTTATATTGTTGTACGAAGGCTTCACCTAAGTCATTGAATGTTTGGATATTCGCTTTGTCTAATCCATGTACCACTTGATCTTGGCACACGTAAGACTATCTTGGAAGTAGTGGATTAACAGCGGTGATTGTCGTTTATGCGTAGACATTTTCTGGCATACATCGTTGAGATGACTACGTGGACAGGAATTTCCTTTATACTTTTCAAAGTCGGGGACTTTGAATTTTGCAGTATCCTTACACGAGGAACTAACCAGGATCATGGGCGTTCTTCCCAAACAATTCCTTCCCTCGAATCGTTTTAATCTCAATGCATTTTGAAGTTGTTCTGGAGATTCTCCATAGAACCGAAGTCGTGTTGTCGCTGGAATATGGTGAACTTCTTCGTCTGCGGTGAGTGTGCACTCTGAGTTGAGTTTGTCATGATCGGTTGAGAAACCGTCATAGTTACTTGCGAAGAGTTACTCCATGTTGTGGAGTAAGTGTTGAGTTTTCTGCAAAGTAGGTACTTCAAGCGTGGTTGTTTGTACTTGAGAAGTCGGTTGGCGAAATCCGATGCGAAATTGAAAGGCATGCCCATGGATAACCTTACGGCATCTTGAAGAGTGAACTCTTGGCTGCAGCGGTTGGCTGGAGTAGTATGTCGAAATCATTGCTTGATTTTGACGCTCGATGTTGCTTGCGACTTTCTTGGCTGCTTATATGAATTGACCAAAGTGAGTCTCTCCACCTCTTCTTGCAGTGTTGTTCTTTGTGCTACTGAGCTCAACATTTTCTTGCTCAAATCCTTCCATTACTTTCCTTCTTTTGAGCGTGTATTGTATGTTTCGAGTTGGTACGTGGCGTGTCGAGAAACTCTAAGGCAGCGGCTTGACAGCGATCTTTCCTTCGATCTTTTCCTTTGGAAAAAATTCCAAAAGATCGGTCTAGACAATAGACTCAATATGCAAAGTATGATGCATGATTATGAATGTAAAGATTTCAAAAAAATTTACGCTAAAGAAATTTACGGCAAATATTTGGATGGAAAACACATTATTTTATTATTGAAAGAAGATTACAACAATTTTGTTTTGAGCATTGCTCACACAAATGATAAAATAAATGATAAAAATTACTCTAAACTAATTAATCGTCCTCGTCGGATGAAGATCAAAACTTGATGTAGCTTGACTTGAGTTTCCTTCCATAGTGAGCTTTGTTCGACTTTCTCGGCTTTTAGCTTAATGACTTTCTTCCACTCGTCGGGAGGCGGATCGTGGTTGTCATTTCCTCAAGCTTTCTTTTCCTTTCTTTGATGTATCTTTGATCGCGTTATCTTCGTGAATCTTCTCATCTTTCTCCATGAGCCATTCATCTTGGAAGTAAAGCGTCTTTTCATGATCTTTGACTTGCTTCTTGAGCTTCTCATTTCGAGATCGGTCTTAAGGAACTTTTTCCAAAGCTTCTTTCTCAAGCCTCATCTTGGCCAAAGCTTCTTGGTATTCTCCATAGTCTCAGCGGAAAAATTGTTGATTTGGAATTGTTGAAACATGGGTTCTTCATAAGCATAAGGCATTCGAATTCCTTTGCTCTTTTCTTTACCCAAAAGTGTAGATTTCCATGGCTACACAATTCTTTCTTTCCTTTCCTTCCTTCGGATGTGATGCCAAGCTCGATCATTCACGGCTCAAACCTTGGGAATCCTCCCCTTCATGATAGAGTAACTCTCTCTGTAAAACCAAGAGGTTTACTAGAGTTTGCGTATCGAGTTGACGTCTCGCCAAGAATGGGTTGTAGTTGATTCCTCCTTTGTACCAATGAGAGGTACGTTGGCAAATTCTCCTGACTCTCTCAATGATTTCCATCTCATTTATGCGCTAAGGTACCAATGGATATCGTCGTTTGTAAGAGACATGAGTCTTGAGACCAATGCCAATCGTCTTTGTTTCGCGGAAGATAGGAGATTTAGGCAAGTGTGAGACAATCCATTTGAAAAGGTACCTGACACGATAGTTCCATCTCCTTGGCGATTCCTATGATGAATGGAAGTACGTGTCACCAAGCAAAGTGGGAGCGGATTTCCAATCGGAAAGATCCTTATGGCGTTGATATCAAGAAATTTGGGACGTTGGAAACAACACCAATCCATAGATGAGTAAAGCTAAAATAGCTTCAAAGGCTACCATACTACCGGCTTGAGAGAATTTAGAGCCTTCTCCATTAGGAACTTTGAAGTTAGTCCTAAGAGTTTTCCTGGTAGTTAGGTTTTGTCTATCTCGATTTCTTTAAGTGAGTCATTGTTGCAATGATGGTGACTTAGGAATGGCTTCAAACCATTGAAAGCACTTTGTATCGTCTTGAGATACCTAGGATGTGCGTACTCTTCCAAAGTAGGCATCAGCGATAGTCGGGGAAAGTGAAACAACGATAGGCGGATCGTAAAAAGACGAAAGTTTTGAGAAGTCCTTCATCAACGTTAGTGTTAGAATAGTTAAAAGAGTTCCATAGCGTTTTCGAAATCCGAGGGATCTTCTACCAAGGATGCTAACTCTTTCAACTTTCCTCGTCAGGAATTCTAAAGCTGTATCTCTTGGTGAATCTTCCTGGCGTCCATCACTCAACCTAAAATATTTACAAAGAAAAATCTCTAAATTCTTTGGAAATGGGAAGAAAATGAAGTTTTGAATGAATGCATGAATGCTACAAACATGGTTAGTAGTTATACACACGGTCAAGCGTTGAAGTCACGAGCATGAGGCCAACGATAAGAATCAACGTGTTAAGTTCTAAGGGCTTATTCATCATAAAGCGGGTTCTCACGATATCTGAGCTCAACGCTTCTCTTTGAAATATTATCGGTTTGTTGAATACTAAAGTCCAATAATATTTTTCAAGAACTACTTTGATCGTAGTCTCGCATGACAATTATTCTAACTTACCGAATAATTTACGCACTACATCCTAAATGGCAGGATGGGTTATGTGTTCTCTGCCACTCGCGGAAGTTCTTGAAAGCAAAATGTCTTTGCAAATACTTGCTAAACACAAATACTCCCAAGACAACCTCCACTTGAGAGGGATCTCAAATTAACTCCGTAGTACTGAGACTTCTCACAAGTTAATAGGACTATACCCCCTAGATCTTAAAATGTTTCTTAAATCCGGGTTAGGATTTCTTTCCATCGGATGAAATCATGAAAACACACAATAAAGAAAACAAACATATGCACATATAAAGCTTAACCCTTTTTTTCTTTTGAAAACAAAAAGCTTGGTGCTCTTGAGCGAGTCACATTTTTTGAAAATCAAGTTTGGTACTCCCCAGTGATCGCCATTTTTCTATTCGCGTTAAAAGTGGCGTAGGGAATCGAATATGATTGATTCTCGGCTCGAAGCGATTTACTCTTTGATTTGTTTATAAAGATGCATGAGCATCAAGCTTTATTATTTTCAACACAAGAAAGATGATTTAATGATTATGAAAAGGGAAAGCATTAATACCCTCAATTGATTTTGATATGCGTAACGACTAGCAAACTAGGCATAGCAGCATTGGGAGAATCGGGTAAGGGGTTTGTTATATAAAGGGAATAGATGGAGCACCCTAAATATATATAGTTATCTATAGCTTTATATATGAATATGTTTGATATGTTTGTGTGTTTTAATTGCTATTTCTATGATTGGGAAAGTTTCTCCTTTGGATTTTAAGAAGGATAGATTATGTGGGATCCTAGTTTTGTTATTATTGTGCTCGCAAAGATCATTGGATCTTACATACATATCCCTTAATGGGAATCAGCATTTGTAGCTCGGATCTAAGGGATCTATGGTTTGTTTGGTTTGAGGGAGAAAGAAATTTGCTCGCCAAGGATGAGACCTTGTGCCTACGTATTCTCAAAGGATGTTGAGAAAGTCGGAGCAATCGTAGTTCCCACTTATGCTAGTGGAAACAGCGGGATGTTAGTAAGAGACAAAGACAAATGTCATCTTAATGAAAATGTATCTAATCTATTTCATCACATACATTTTGAAAAGTTTGATTGATTAAAATCTTTATAAGTAAGTTATAGGTGTTTTGCTTGAGTGTAAGCGTTACTTACATGTTTAAGAAAGATGTTTGAAAATGATTGAATCTTTTAATTGTAAGCATTGGGTGTTTTGCTTGAGTGTACAAGCGTTACCACTTACGATTAAGAGATGTTTTGTTTGAAAAGAGTTTGAAAAGTTTTTATTGTATGTGATGTGATGATGCTTCTTCCATAGAGATGATAGATGTCTAAATCTAGGAGAAATTGATTGGATTAAGGGATGCTTTTAAGAAGCCCATGGGTCCTTGTATTGTAAGCCCGAGGAGGCATTAGAGGTCATCGAGGGTCCTTGTATGAAGCTCAAGTATAGGGTATGGCTAGCTTTGGCTTTAAAAGTTTCACGGGAAACCATCCTTTTGGAATTAAGAGCAATTTCAAGGAAATTATACTCTGGGTTATCTAGCGCGGGTGATTCTTTGTATTGGAAGCCCAATAGGAGGCATTAAGAGATTTCTGGTCTCTTTCTTTGTATGATGCCCAAGAGAAGGCTAAACTCAATGAGGAGTTCTTTTGAGCGAAGCCCAAAGAGGTGACTCAGCAGGGGAGTGTTGTCTTATATGAAGCCTAAGCGGAGGCTAAACTCGGATGAATGAGTTTTCTTATATGAAGCCTAAGGAGGCTGAACTCGGATGAAATGAGTTACCTTGTACAAAGCCAGAGGAGGCTAACTCTGGAGGATGAGTTATCTTGTATAAAGCCAAGAGGAGGCTATAAGCTGGGAACCTATTGGTTAGACTAGTTGTTATGTTATAACTAGGCGATTATATAAACAAGTGTGTGTGTGATATGTATTCACGAGAGTTTATGAAGGAAATATAAACAATGCATGATGTTTATTTACAAGAGTTTATGAAGGAAATATAAACAAGTGTATGTGAAACGAACGTTTAAAAGCGGTAACTTGATTATTACAAGTTTGAATTGTGTACAAGAGTAAATATGTACCGAGCAGTATTTATGTACGAGGAAGATGTGGATGTACATAGGAGGTTGGGACTTACACCATAAGGGTGGCCCATTGGTTTAAGCAGTTTCACAGGAATAATGCTCCTTTCAATACCAATGGTATTCGATGTATATACAAATGACAAACGATCGAAGTTTATGCATACTTAACAAAAGGCGATACGTATTATGTACAGGTAAAAATTTGTATGTATATGAAAAGAATTTGATATGTACAAGGAAAATATGTATGTACATAAAGATGTTGGGACTTACACGAAGGAGGCCAAAGATCGGTTAAGTCGAGAGAAAGCAGATTCGGTTTTATCGTTTAATCGGATCGATCATGGAAAAAAGATGTAAGTTTGATGAAAAGTTTTGAAGAATGTTATTTGAAAGTGTTTTGAAAATGAAGTTTACTTATGAAAAGTGAAATTCACGGCAGCGAGATACTTAAAATCACCTTAGAATGTTATGAAAAGATGTCGACCTTTGCTTCTGACAATTATATACGGTAAATTTAGAAAGTTTTAAATAACACAATAAGTTTGTTCACTTGATTAGGTTCAAAAAACCTAAATGAGGAGTTTACCATTGGGGAGGAAATTCACTATTAGTAGTATCAATTCGGAGTTAAACTCACGGTTACAAGCTCCTCACTTAATCCTTTACCCAATGACACTTGACCTAAGTCCTACTTGAATAAAGTTCCTACTCACTCCCCTCAATCACCCTTGATGATATCAACCTATTATTTAATTGGTGTGAAGACACTTCAATACACTATCTTGATCTTGCTTCAAGCTTTAATCAAGAGACAAACTCGTGCTTTAAAGCTTTGAGTGATAAACAAACCCTTACAACAAATCCTAGTCTAATGCACTTATCAATTGATAGTTGCTTGGCTCACAGAGAAACTAAATTACACAAACAAGCTGTTACTAACCTTAACGGTACACAAATAAAAAAGGCCTTCAATGTCTTCAATAAAATGCGGGCGTGGCTGTAAAGTGAGGTTGAATTCTTTATATAAGCAGTCACGAATCTTAGGTTTGGGCTTCCATAAAGATAGCTAGGGTTTACTTAATTCTCTCCAAAAACATGGTTTGTTCAACAACCAATTTAGGTTTAATTAAGATTAACCTAGCAGCCCGTGAGCATGCTTTTAATAACGAGAAAAACATAAATAAAATGCTCGACAAACTTCACGAAAAATCTCGGAAAAAAGCGTGATTCTGCGAATGAGAATGTCTGCACCGAATGTCATAACATCTGTTATGACATCGTGTTCTATGAAATTTCCAACAACTTTAGCTTCCAGTTAAAAGCTGTACTTTTACCATCCTTGTCCAGTAGGATTTATCTTCAATCTCTGAATGTCATGACATCTATCAAGACATTTCTAAAGCCTAGTTTACACCAAGGTAATGCCAACAAAACACTAACAAACTCCCCTTTGGCATTTTGGCTAAAACTACTTGACTATCGAGTACAAATCGTGAAGACTAATCAACCTAGTTCTAAGATTTCCTAAACTTTCCTAAGCTTCAGTGACTAGAACTAAGAGAAGATAAATTACCCATACAAAGTCCCACAATTTCCTGAATTGCCCACAAACAAAATTTAAACAAGCAGACCATACAATCCCCATGGGTTTCCCAAACATTAATACTTCCCACAGTATTTCTTCTCCCCTTTTAGCCATAAAGGGCCAAGGAAACAATACAATTGCCCGAACAATGAACATAAAGAGTATCGGAAAGAAAAGCGGCATAAATATTCAAGGGTTACATACATCAACACAATTCGGTCATCCAACATACTGATTGGAAACAACAGGACAAGAAGGAAAATTTGTGAATAAAAACCAAGTAGCAATGAGCAATCGGGGCAACATAAGAAGGCTATTGACATTTCGAGGGTGCTCTCTTCTCTGAAGCAACATGGAAGAAGCTTCTTGAGATCCTTCTTTATTGTGATTTGCTTGATCGACATCAACATCCCCATCGAATCCATCTTTCACGGATATGGCTCATCGGCAATCCTTTCTTCCTCAACCTCGATTGTCTTCTTCTTTTCAAGAGTAGATCGAGAGCTTCAGGTGCTGCTTCCTTGCTTCAAGTTCTGGGTCTCCTTTATACGGCTATGACATCGCCTTACGAATTTGCTTTGACATTTGATGTCTCGGTGATGTCATGACAATGTCGGGACATGCTTCCCTTGAAATAACTTGTAGTAGCCAAGGCGGGAACTCTTTGCGAGGTATCTCTATTTCCCGAATGTCGAGGTATTGATCGGTTATAATACCACACAAGAGATGGAAATGCTATTGGTCCCTTAATTGCATAGCTCTCGGCATGTTTAAGGGTTTGCTCGAAGATATAAGTGCCATAGTCAAGCTTTGTTTTAGTGCCAGCAGCATAAATAAATCTGCCCGGACCAATGGAGATGGTGGACTTGTGATTTGTGGGAACCCAGTTGTGCACCTATCTTGTGCAAGATAGCAAATTTGACACTTAACTTGCTAGCGATAGCTTTCCCTTCACGGGCCGTGTTTTGCTTGGCGATAATTGTTTGGCATACTTTATTATCGGTCTCTTCTAGCTCGGGTTGAGCATTATCGATCTTCCCAAATAAGTGTTGATTATACTTGGGAAAACTTTACTTTTCTTCCTCTCATACACGATCTGAAGTCTTGATCTCCCATCGACCGCGATCGATTGTCGTTCACAATGAACTCTTTCACCAAAGCATCATAACAATTAGAAAACTTGACCAGGTTTCCTTGACCCGACTTCCTTGATTAGCTCCATAACATCTTTGCATTCAAGGACACTTTTGTTCAATTCTCTTTCTAGAGCAATTCTTCGAGACACACATACTTCCACCGCTAGCACTCTCGGTGGTGGAAGGAAATGTTGTCAATTGCCACCGAGGGGACAATGGCAATTTCCCAATAGGCGACTCTTTCTTGAGTGAATGTCGGGACATTCTCTGTAGCATCAGGTCGAGAATCATCATATTCGATGGCTGGTGCCTTCCTCTTCTTCACCATTGAGGTGCTCTTTGCCTTAGATGAACCACACATGCTCTTTATCTTATTCTTCCCTTTGGAGGTTTAGCCTTCTCTTTACCAGTTTCATCAGGTCTTGTTCCGGCCTTAGGAACTTATGAGAAGTTGAGAAACCTTCTCTGAGCAGGCTTTGGCAGCACTTTTCTTCCCTTTCCTATTCATTACCCTTCTAGCAATCTTGGGATTAACCTTGGCTATGAGGTCATTATCGGAAAGTCCTCATCTAGGTTGATGACGTGAGACACCATATTTTGATTGGTGTTCTTCTCGGAGAATCTTCAAGAATGCCATCGGATATTTTGTCGTGAGAGGCAAGGGAGCTTTATCGAACCACTATGATCTGAAGATTTCTCAAGAACCTCATGAAATCTCATTCACATTTTCAGCGGAGATTCTTTATCATCGTTACATCCTTGAGGAGGGCGGGAGGCTTTACATCATTTTACTGGGGAATCAACATCATCACTAGATGTCTTGACATTCTCATTGACATTCGGATCAAGCTGCTAAGCTAGGGCTAGCGAGACTTATGATTCGAGGCAGAAACCCCAGGCCTGAACCTATTCTCATTTGGGATATCGAGACCTATCCTAGCTATAGCCGCAAACTGGCCGACCTAGTCCCGGGAGGAGGATGATTGAATAGAAGTCTTACCCGAAGGGATGCACATGCCCATGCTTTTCACATTTCTTGTCGTAGCTTCTTGACTCTTCTACGGGTTTGCCGGGTCTGTGATGGAGTAGCTGTAATGCTTCGACACATGGTTTCGATTTTGACTAACTTGCCATTGAAGGAGATGAAGATCTGATTGTTGGGATGTTGAGGAAGATGAAGGCATTTTTATTTGATGGTTTTGAAGAATGAGGCGAAAATGGCAGGGTTGGAGTTTCTTTTAGAAGAAGTAAAGAGATGCTACTTTCAAATGGAAACTCTTATATATGGATGTCTCTTCCATTCTTGGACTTTTTAAAATGGGATGAAAGTACCTAAATAGCCCACTTGAGTAATTGACATAACAAATCCATTTTATCCCTTGATGTAGGCCTGATTAATTGCTACAACTTCTATATTGACAAATACCCAATTTGTCCCTTAAAGTCTTAAAGCCGACTAACCTCGAGAACTTTTGTAACAATGTCACAGTACAAAGTCATGACATGTGTGACATTGTACTCAATCGATGTGCCTTCAACGGACCACCTAGAACAATTGCTATGTCGGTTTGTGAGTTCGACTTCAACATTGTATAGGACCACATGGATTACGCTTCTTGGCAGTCAAGATGATTACTTCTCGAGGACACATCCAACAAAATTCCTTTTCCACAGCTTTGATCGACACCTTTTCCACTTGTTCTTTTGGACACCTTCAATGAGGAAGGTAATGGTCCTAGTGTGGCTGCCATTCTTCATTCCAAGCTTCTTGACACAATTCTTTGCACACATTGCGTGAAGAAGTGTTGAGTCATCCATCATTATGAATGCGAGACTTCTTGAGGATACCAAGTGATTACCATGGATTGAAGTCACCAATACTATTTCCTCCTCGACAATGAGGATTTCATCCAATACTTTTCTCACAACATTTGATAGTAAGACACTTGGTCAACCTCATGCGGAACCTGAGTGCTTTGCTTTAGTACTTGAGGGTGATCAAATGTCTGGACATTGAGTGTGACATTCGATTTCTGCCATTTGACAATTACCATAGATTTTCCCTTTTCCCATGTGAATTCTTGGTAATCTTGACTCCCTCTATGGGCTGATCCTTTTCACTCCCTCGGTGTGGGCGTCGTTTCTTTTGCCAAACTTCACTTTTTCTTCATCTTTGTTAGAAGAACACATAGATGGCAGTGGGGTTCTCGAGATTCCCAAGTAGCAGGTTGTCCTTTGATCGACTCCTCTCATAATCCTTTGTTCATCATTAATCACAAGACATTCGGTCTTAGTGAAGTTGACTATGAATCCCGTATCACATAGGCCCGACTTATGCTAATGAGATTGCTGTCAAACCTTTACCGGAAGTACTCCATTTAGGTTTGGAACTCGGACCGGTTTGAGTTTCAACACCTTTGATTTCTCCTTTAGCTCCATCCCCAAAGGTAACAAAATTTGGTAGAATGAGGCTTAACATCATTGAGAAGATTTACGTCTCCGGTCATATGCTTGGAACACCCTTTGTCAAAATACTCTTTTTCCTTGGAAGATGCTTTAAG
>CM038794.1:59577719-59810793 GCA_021764765.1 Vicia sativa | reverse complement strand
TATCGAAATATTTAAAATTGAAATAAAACGATAATAAAAAATACCTGATTTTAAAACACTTACGGTTAAAAACAAAACTTCGAAATGTATCGAAAATTAGAGATCACATTTTCATGATCTACGCGACACGTAGATTCATAAAGCAGTGAGTTAGAGGCGAAAGTTTGAAATATTTTCCCGCTAATTTTCCGCACAGTGTCGAATTGTTTTTTAACAGTATGTTTATAAAACCGAAATATCAATATCATCGACACATAATCAATTTAAAACGATACAATAAACAGGTAAGGAGATAAAAATTAATGAAGTGAAATATCGGGTATTTTATAACTATAAGACGATGCAGATATCCATTTAAACTAACTTTTGGTCAATTTAAATACGACGAAATGATGCGTATGCAATGAATGAATGACTGTTTAATGTCAATGGCCTAGTGGACGCATATGCAGATGAATGTGAAGCCTAAGCCAGATAAAATCGAGATAGGAGGGCAAATTTTGGGGTGCAACACACCCCTATTATCGAAACCTGCACGTTACCCACATAGAGGCAATATCATAACAAAAGGATGAGAATTCACATTATTATCTAAATATATATAATTGGAACCAATATATAAACAACATCTATTCAAGAATTCAACACACTTCAAGTAATATTCCAAAATAATATGATTATAAGGACATTCCAAGTATAACATCTTCACATTTATCACAAATAGCATTAATGTCATCAATCCAAACAATTCATTTATTCATATAATCAAATATCACAATTGCAATACACACAACACATATTGATCAATGATTCATGAGACAACAATGCAATGTGACTCAATATGCATGTGGTACCATTGGGAATAATTCGTTCACCTTGCTTCTGATTCATTATATTAGAATCAAGGAAAATCCTCCCCTACTTATCCATACAAGGATCGGGCCAAATTGCTACTTATCCATTCAAGGACCGAGCCAATATGTGAACCCAAAGTTTCACCTCGCTTCCGATTCATTATCTTATAATCAAAGCCACGCTTCCGATTCGGATAAGACCAAAGCCTCCGCTACTTATCCATACAAGGGTTGAGCCAAATTGCTACTTATTCATTCAAGGATTGAGCCAATATGTGAACCCAAAGTTTCACCGCTACTTATCCATCAAGGATCGAGCCAATTGTGGACCCAAAGTTCCACCACCTCAACTTTCAAGATCAACCATGTATACATGTGCAATTCAACAATACCATATGCAAATCAAGATCATCCACCAACCTCAATTATCCAAGAATATCACCATAATTCAACTCATGTGAACTATTCACCATTTGCACAACATCATGTTCCAACGACAACAAGCATTACATGTAGCATATACATATCACCACACATAACAAATAGCATATAGCATATCATTCTATCAATGTTATTCACAACATTCCGTCGAAAAAGATTCAGACATACTATTACTCAAGTAATCTCGCATACATTGAAATAGTATTCAAAACAATCCAAAACGCATTTAATTTGAATCGGATCAATTAATCACATATATGAAAATACTACCATAAATATAATCATATGAGATTTCATGTCAAAAGATCCTAAAAATAACATTTTTCATTCCACGCTAAGCTAATTTTTCGCGCTAAGCGCCCTTTCATGAACAGACAAACCCAATCTTACAGAACATTTTGCGCTAAGCCTGGTCATGGTGGCGCTAAGCGCGGTCTATGAAACAACACTTTTTCTTCTACGAACCAACTTCTTTCTCCCACGAAATTACCACACAAATCCATTCCAAATAGCCAAATAACATCATTAAAGGGTATCTTAACATGTTACTAGTCATGGGTCATCATTCTAAGTTGAAAAACACAATTCCTCTTCAAACCCTAACATTCAAAGATTCTATAAATTGAAATTGAACAACCTAGCATGTTACTAATCATTACCCAACAACATACAAGTAAATAATAACATGCATTCTCCCTCTTACCTCTTGAAGATTCCTCTTCTAGGGTTTCCTCTTCATTTTTCCTTTTTCTCCTCTTCTCTTCTCTTCTTTTTCCTCTTTCTCTTCTTTCACCATATGACAATTCTAATTATAATTTCCTTCTAACCCTTTACTAACTAGGATTGTCTTAATGGGCTTAATACTTCACACCTCTTCATTACTTCTATTCATAATTCTTAGGCCCAATATCAAATAACCACAATTCTACTCATAAAACTCAATTATTCAAATAACACAAACATTCAAATAATTAAATTTTCATTTAAATCACCCAATTAAATTAATTATCACATAATATAACAAATAATAATAATTAATAATTAGCTATTAAAAATTGGGATGTTACAGTTACCGCTGTGTGTTTTGGAAATTCTGGCTACTGTAATACACAGTAACCAGTTACCATTAAGAGGTAGCCGGTTACCGCAACAAAATTCAGAAAAACGAAGTTGCTATTTTATGCAACGGCCACTTGTAGGATAACTTACATCAAGCAAACAAAATTTTTAGAAACTTTAAAAAATCATAACTTTCGCCTCGGGTGTCTGTTTGACGCACTGTTTGGACTGTTGGAAAGCTAAAAATATTTTATGTAATATGAAATTTATTTTGATAATCGTAAGATAATATTTTATTGGAAGAACTGTGATGAAAATGTAGGTTGTATGTGTCGTAATGCGAAACGTTGCGACTAAATATGTCGTTGTTATATACATAATGTATGAAGGAATTGTAGGTGATGTTGCAGTATTATGATGTTGTTGTTTTCCTAGAAATGGCATGATGGTTGCACTATATTGCATAATTTTTTGGTCTCATATCAGTGTCGCATACATGCATCCTTGATAGCCGGATTCGCTTATGTTGTTGGCGGTTGGCCGTTTGTTGATAGTCCAAATTTGGCTTATGTTGCTACCCACAATTGGCCATTTGAGAGGGCTTGTCCTGATGGTAACACATGTAACACCCCAAATTATACCCAAAAATTGTATTAAAAGTCAGAGTAATCAAAACTTTCAACAAAGCATGGGATGCCACATTACCAACTTTTAAACAACACATATATAAGATATATAACACTTTTAATACTTAGAGGGTCACATAACAACTTGCATCATCTTTTAACACAAAACAATCTTTTATTTAATACGCAGCGGAATTCATAATTTAACTTCATACATCGTTTATAATATCATGTTCAACTAAAACAACTTGAAACATTATAGTACTTTTATTATTCAACTTAAAATGCAACAGTAATAACAACAACTGAAACAAAATAGACTAAACATCCCCCCGAGTGCTACGTATCAGAGAAATTGACATCAAACTCGAACTAAAGATAGAAACAGCTGCAAAGCATCAGCTAATCTTTCTGATTACTTGTACGTAACCCATGTAGAGGCAACATCACAGCAGAATGGGTGAGATATCGAATGATATAAGCAAAAATATGATAATTAATATATTAGATAAGAATCATATAATTATTCACCGCTCCATACAACAATCATACAACTACTACTAGTAAACAACTTAATAGTAACATCGAGGCAATGTCTATCAGACAACGTAACACTTAGGTCGCCACAACTTAATAATAACAACTTATAACACACAACGACTCATAACAACATCATCTTGTACCAAACATCAACTTATATCAAACGACGACTTATATCAAACAACAACTTATACCAAAAAACAACTTATATCAACAAAAACCTCGACGTCAACAACAACAACTTAAACGCAACAACAACAACAACTTAAATATACAAATCGAATGCGACTCAACTATGCAAATGCATGTGGTACCATTTGGAGCAGAACTCCCAACTTAAACATAACTTAAACATATGCTAGTTTATCGAGGCCTTAACAAGGCATAAGCCTTCAACTTCAACATGGTGCCATAAAGGCCAACTTAATGATGCAAATTCTATGTATGTGACACCAACCATAATGTCAACAACAACTTAAACATGCATCAATTGCATCAACTTAAATCAACATTGGTCGTTCGACCTATAATTCAAACATGCCAATGAATCGAATAATTCAGCTTATTTGGTTGTACCTGCAAATTAACTTATTTAACACCGTCTCGTGAAATAAATCAACCAAGATTACCTACTCATAACTCTGCTACTCCGACAATTTTCGGTTAATTCCAACAACTAATTATTCCGTTTAATTTTACTAATTCTATTCGGCTGTTTTGTTCATTATCGCTACCAATTAGTATATAGCTTCTATTAATTTATTAGACTGCTATATTTAATTCCCTACGTCTAAATTCATGTTGTCAAAAAAATTATATTGTCTACTGAATAAACTACCTCTGCTAATTTTCTTAATCCTGCTACAGTTTACGTCTTCTTCTAAAATATCAATTTTTGCTACCTTGCTACTAACATATCAGTGTTATTATTATTACTTCCCAACTGATCAAATTATACCAACTGGTTAAATGTCACTGCTGCTAAAATATTACTGTTCATAAAAATATCTGCATTCCTATTAATTTGTTCTAAGAGTGCAACTATCAGTATACATATCAGTACCATAATATTATGCTACTTACTGTTATCCTTCATGCCACTACCTGCTAGATTTATTCCTATCAGTTAAATCAGTTAATTGGTACTAGTATTAATATTAATTATGAACCTTTAACAATAAAACAACCCAAAGTGCCAAAAGAACATGTGGCCCCCATCTTAAGCCTAGGGCACTCACCACACAATGTGAGGCCCACACCCCCATCCCCAAGGGAGGCCGCCCCAAGCCCAATTCCCTTCAAGGGTGGGGCTTTCCACACCCAGGGTGGTCGTCCCTTAACTTTCCTATTCTTCTTCTCTTTCTAAATATCACCGAATCAGACAATTCCAACGATTCACAACAATTAATCTCAACATTAATTTCTCAGTATACAGCAACAACAACAACATCAGAAACGATTCAATCACATGGATTTCACATAACACATCAACAATCAATTTCTTTTAGAAAATGAAAATTATCAAAATCAACTAAAAATTGAACAGATTCACAACAAATATTCATACACCCCAATCCCACATATCAATTATCATAATCCCGGTTATACAATTCGAACCCCACCCTTACCTTTCGGTTTTTTGGTCGGTCGAATTCTCCAATCGAATCCCAAGTTTCGGTTCCGGCTAATGCACTCCTCGTATCTTGTTCTTCCAAACTCCGTGTTTCTAATTCTTCCTCTAGCCATCCGCTGCAATTTCTTCAATCAATTTCCATGGCTTTCTTCTCCTACCAAAACCCTTATGTTCTCCAACTGCTACGTAACATGCCTTAGGTTTGTTTCTGATACATGTATACATTCACTTACTCTACTAACCTAATATTCCATTATTCTCAATAATAATAAAGTTATCATATTGTCTTATTGGACCAACTAGTTGCACCTCCAATTTGTTATTCTTAACACACAACAATCCAATCCACTTAATTAAATAAAATAGTCCAATAAATAAATAATATTATTCCTCTGATTAAATTGAATAAAAATCCGACTTTAAACTTAATAGCTCCGATCGACATATCAACTTGACCGTCCAAACAACATATCAATCCAATTTCGACTAATTCCAATAATTAAATCCTTAAATAATTTAATTAAAAAATAATTAAATTTGGGGTGTTACAACTCTCCCTCATTTAAGATATTTTCGTCCTCGAAAATCCATCCTACACAACCATCCTCAACTTCGCTTCCAACTCCCTGATCCTCATATCTACAACATCCTCGATATAACGTTCATCAACAAGATATTAAGGGTGATCAGTTCCTCAATTTGTCAATACGCAACCGACAACCATACTGGAGTATAAACCATCGTTACCAACGTTAATAGTATTCCTTTCTAACTTTTACTCACGTCCTCAAAAGCACCATCATTCCATAATTCAATAACTTCCAAGATCATCTGAACATGCCAACACTGACATCTTACAGTTACATATCTCTGATGATAACATCAGACAAAATTCCTTTACACCATCACCAACACGTCCTATTTTTGAAATCATACTCTTCACATTTCTAACTATGACTCGCAGTTCAAAGATTCCATCTGATAATAATCATCCTTCTCCCAAGACACTCCCAACTTGTTAAACAACCAGAATCTTAAATCTATCTTACCTTCGAATTCGAGAAACAACAAAGCTCCAACAACACTTACATCAACCATCGACAACATACAAAACTAACATCTCACAACCGAACAAATCCGAGAAGCAAAGCTTCTCCCCCACTTAACTTCAACTTAATTCCTGCAGATAATAGATCAGAAACACAACAAGTACCGACAGTGTTTCACACACTTATCGCGTATAGAGGAATAAACAACATTATACGACATTGGCCGGACGGACCGACCTGCTCTGATACCACTAATGTAATACCCCAAATTCTATCCAAAAATTGTATAAAAAGTCGAGTAATCAAAACTTTCAACAAAGCATGGGATGCCACATTTCCAACTTTAAAATAACACATATATAAGATATATAACACTTTTAATACTCAGAGGGGCACATAACAACTTGCATCATCTTTTAACACAAAACAATCTTTTATTTAATACGCAGCGGAATTCATAATTTTACTTCATACATCATTTATAACATCATGTTCAACTGAAACAACTTGAAACATCATAGTACTTTTTATTATTCAACTTAAAATGCAATAGTAGTAACAGCAATTGAAACGACATAGACTAAACATCCCCGAGTGCTACGTATCAGAGCAATTGACATCAAACTTGAACTAAAGACGGAAACAACTGCAAAACATCAACTAATCTTCCTGATTATCTGCACGTTACTCACGTAGAGGCAACACCATAGAAGAAGGGGTGAGATATCGAATGATATAAGCAAAAATATGATAATTAATATATTAGACAAAAATCATATAATTATTCACCGCTCCATACAACAACTACTAGTAAACAACTTAATAGAAACATCAAGGTAATGTCCATCAGACAACATAACACTTAGGTTGACACAACTTAATAATAACAACTTATAACACACAACGACTCATAACAACAACATCTTGTACCAAACAACAACTTATATCAAACGGCGACTCATATCAAACAACAAATTATACCAAACAACAACTTATATCAACGGCAACCTCGACGTCAACAACAACAACAACAACTTAAACATCAACGACAACAACAATAACAACTTAAAAATACAAATCGAATGTGACTCAACTATGAAAATGCATGTGGTACCATTTGGAGCAGAACTCCAAACTTAAACACAACTTAAACATATGTCAGTTTATCGAGGCATTAACAAGGCATAAGCCTTCAACTTCAACGTGGTGCCATCAAGGCCAACTTAATCATGCAGATGCTATATATGCGACAACAACCACAACATCAACAATAACTTAAACAACAACAACTTAAACATGCATCAATTGCATCAACTTAAATCAACACTGGTTCTTCGACCTACAACTCAAACATGCCCATGAATCAGACAATTCAGCTTATTCGGTTGTACCTGCAAAACAACTTATTCAACACCGTCTCGATGAAATAAATCAACCAAGATTACCTACTAATAACTAGAGACTACTCCGACAATTTTCGGTTAATTTCGAACAACTAATTATTCCGCTTAATTTTACTAATTCGGCTCTGTTTTCTTTCATGGCTATCGCTACCAATTAGTATATGGCTTCTATTAATTTATTAGACTTCTATATTTAATTCCTTGCGTCTAAATTCATGATGTCATCAAAATTATATCGTCTACTGAATAAACTACCTCTGCTAATTTTCTTAATCCTGCTACAGTTTACGTCTTCTTCTAAAATACCAATTTCTGCTACCTTGCTACTAACATATCAGTGTTATTATTATTACTTCCCAACTGATCAAATTATACCAACTGATAAAATCTCACTGCTGCTAAAATATTATTGTTTCTAAAAATAACCGTATTCCTATTAATTTGTTTTAAGACTGCAACTACCACTATACATATCAGTACCATAATATTATGCTACATACTGTTATCCTTCATGCCACTACCTGCTAGAATTATTCCTATCAGTTAAATCAGTTAATTGGTACTAGTATTAATATTAATTATGAACCTGTAACAATAAAACAACCCAAAGTGCCAAAAGAGCATGTGGCCCCCGTCTTAAGCCTAGGGCGCTCACCACACAATGTGAGGCCCACGCCCCCATCCCAAAGGGCGGTCACCACAAGCCCAATGCCCTTCAAGGGTGGCGCCCACGCCCAGGTGGTGGTCCCTTAACTTTCCTATTCACCTCTCTTTCCAAACGTCACCGAATCAGACATACATGTTGTTATATGTATGATGATTGTCGAGCTTGAAATCTTGCATGATATACATGTTGTTTACTCATAATTATATAACTTATTGTATTGTCATGATATCTCACTCTTACTATTTCAATATTGCTCTACGTGGGTAATGTGCGATAATCGTGAGTATGACGTCATGGAGTCTAGAAGAAGTTTCTCTTCTTATTTAGAATTGACGTCATTGCTCCGATACGTAACATCGAGGGGATGAATGTTTGCTTGCTTTATTTAATTGATGTCTTTCTTTTTGAAGTATTGTGGGAGCACTAGAGACTCTCTTTTATTTTATTTTATTTTATATGATGTTTTGCGATGAATTGAAGATGTTGAAAACTATTTATGAATTTCTTTCCGCTGCATTAATAAAGTTGAAGTTTGAGGACCATGTTGAAATATTGTCGATCCATCTGAAGTATCTGTTATGTATCTGTTTAATTACATTGGAGCATTATTTTAAGATGTTGAAAGATGTGAGATCCTATTTTTGAAATTTTTATTTTACTCTGATTTCTATTAAAATATTCGTTGGAGAACTAAGGTGTTACAGTAATCACTTCCACCACCCGTTTTGAGAACTTTTAGCTTGTGACGACTTTGTCTCTCAACCATTGACTTGAACTTTTTAAACACTTCGTATACTTCACCCTTTCTCTTGATTAGGTTTGACCGTAGATTTCTACTATGATCAATGATGAATAAGACAAAATATATATTGCTTCTAATCAAATCAACTTGCATCGGTCCACACACATTTGAATACACCACCTCAAGGTGATGCTTGGTTCTACAACCTGCATCCTTGCTGAATTTACCCTTATGTTGTTTCGCTTGCATACGTTCTTCACAAATTTCAGCTACTATATTGATCAATGACAACCCCGTTACCATTCCATTTTTTTGCAATGCATTGAGATCTCGAAAATTTAGATGCCCTAGATGATCGTGTCATATTCACTCTTGTCAACTAGTCGATGTAGCAAGACACCTATGCTCCATAAACTTCAACTCAACATTAAAAATTCCATTGGCATCCATACACTACTACAAATAACGCTTCTAACATCAGACGCGAAATACTTTTACCTCGGTGGTAGATGCGGCGTAAATAAGATCGTCATAAAAAATAAAGATTTATCACCTCGATCTTTAAAACATCAAGATAAAATTTTATTAGTGCATGGGTTTGAACCCCAATATCAACAAATTTTATTATTTTCAAAACTAACTTATGTTTTATCTCGATTTATTGAATAACTGAAGAGTATAATTATTTATTTTATAAAAAAAAAATTTATTATATTGTTTATCTAGAATATCATATCATTTATCCAGAATATTACATTTTTTATCTATAATATTTAAATTAAAATAAAAATCATACTCCCTATAATATAATCTAAAGAAAGACAAACTAAATTCATTCTTTACAAAATTTGCCCTAAAAATAGATATCAAACTTAAATGAATTGAATTTGTCACCGTAATACCTATGATTGTCAGAGAAATTTGATACATAAATTATTCTCATTAGTACATAAACAACTTCAACATGACCATGCTTCTGTTAGAACATTTTTTGCTGCTCCTTTTTTCAACTTTTCATCTGCAACATTAATCTCAATGCCATAAAAATGTCTGTCTCTGATTTAGCATCATCCTTTATTGGCAACTCTTGGTTTGTGCTTTCACGGGGGACTTGGCTTTTTCCCCACACCACAGTGTAAAGCCAGCAACAATGAGGATAGCTCCAAATATACTTCCAAGATGAACTTATTCTGCTAAGACAAGTAAACCCAATAGACTGAAAGAAGTCACAAAAACTGGTCCACGTTCTCTAGTTACAACTCCTTGTACATAATATGTCATTGCAGAGCAAATCACACCAGTATAAACACAAGCAAGATTCCTTGAGTACTCAATGCAGCAAATAGAGTCTAAAAGACTGCAGAATGATAGTGACCCTTGATTAATGGATTTGGATTCCCTTCATTAGGAAAAACTACAGGTGTTTTCAAATTCATAAAGTTAACGGTCTTATATCAGACATTAATTTGAGTTCAACAACTACATGACAATGTTACTACACAAAACCGAAATCCTAAATTACAACTCATGTATCCATGACTTTGGCAATGAAGATCCAAATATTTGATGAAGCAATGTTTTCTCCCTTTTGGCTATCTTGTTTACGCCATAGCCTCGAAAAACACCTAATTTAAATGCTTCTCTTCCTTCTTCTACAGCTCTTTTCCTCACAGCTCTCAACAAAGATGAACCTTGAAGAGATTCTTCACTATTTTCATCTTTTCCGGTTTCACATTCCTTCTTTTCTGATTCTTCAGGTTGACTCTCGGTTCCATCTGGGCGGGTTTTGTCACGATCATCACATCCCCACCATTTATTTGATGTAGTCGATAATCTTTCGGATGGAAACCCGTATTTAAATTCATCCATTGTTGTCATTGCTTTGGTCAACATTGTGTTGGTCAAATTCGGGCTACGCCCAGTTTCAACGGTTTTATTTCCTTGCTGATGTGAATTGTGATGAACTGTAACACCTTGAGCTTTGTTCCTCTCATCAAGTGGTTGTTGTAAAACACTGTAGTTAAACATCAAAATGAAAATATTGTAAGAGTCAAAGGATCAAATCTTAATGTTTATTATTAGGAATAGATTTAGTAAACCATATCAATTAGCCTTTATTGTACATGTTAGAAATAAAGGTGAATGTTCTGTCATGGATAGCCTATTTCCCATCCATATTTGTCTAATCGCCTTAACCACTGTCCTCAGCCCCTGGAAAAACTTAAACGTCGTTTTTTAAATGAAAATCTACCCCATATGGCGAAGTGTCATACATATACACCATTGCACGTGCCCACACGTGTTGATTAAGCGCACTGTGTTATTGGACTCATATGTGCCTCTCTGTGAATGGTGGCATGTTTGGTTTTAGCAGCTTCTCCAGCCGATCTTCACCGCGTATTGATCGCCACCCTCCACCAGTCCCACCCAATCCTAGCCCCATCACTCACATACGACTGCTCCAGCATTGTTCGCATTGCTTCAGGCACTGTTTAATTACTTGTTTCCTTAGTTGGAGCCGCTGTGAGCTCTTAATAACTCCTATCCAGATGACATTTCAGTCTCCCTGCACACATTCAGTTAGCTTCATCTAATGTTTTTCTTTCCTCATATAGCTTTGATAAACCAGCTGCGTCTTCTCCGGTGAGACCCATTCTTGACAACCAATACACCTTCAGAATCCTCTGGTCAGGAAGACCATAGCCTCCTCCAGCCACACTACAGCTTCCCAGCTGCAGATACTAGCCTACTACAACCCTATTGGTTCTACTTCTCTATATTACAAAGAAACCAATAGGGTTGAAATGGAGTGTTCCAATCAAAGAATCAAATCCACTTTTTTCTCATTAGAATTAGAATTCCAAAACCATACTATCATTTAACAAGACCGAGCTATAGCGAGTAACGGGCCGAAATGATCAGGCCGTCCCAAAATCAAAGCAAAAGGGTATTCAAATTAACCATTTTTATAAACCCTAAACCACAAAAACCCAACAAGAACCCTTCATCCCATTAAATTGAAGAGTTAACCACAACAAAATTCCCTTAAAACTTAAGAATTATACTCCAAATCCAATCACATGGCAAAAACAAAAACAAACAAAAAAAAATTACCTTTTGTTATTCCCACTTATCAAAATCATTGTCACAAAGTGTAGCTACCAATAGCACACTTCAAATTCAAACCCTACCTGGCACCTGCAGCATAAAGATTGAAAAAAAAAACAAATTTTGTTTTCATGTTACTCTAGAAAACACTAAAAAAAAGTCAAAATTGAAGCATGTATCAATTTGGAAAAGAGTTTTGGAGAAAATGGAGGATTTTGATGAATACCTGAGAGTGTGGGAGTGGTTGAATCCAAGTGGAAGAAAGAACCCTCAATTCTGTATTTACGATGCGACAAAGTTGATACAAATTCGAATAGATTTATCTTATTATACAGTTTATTTATTACATCCACTTTGTTATATTTATTAATAAAAGTAAAACATTAAAACTAGATTAACTGCCATTAATTTATGAGGTTTTTATTAAATTTTGTTAAAATTTATTTTTAAAAAATATAAATATCAGATTTATATTATAATAATGTTTTGTGAATTATAAGTAGGATAATGATATGAATTAATTTTATATAAAAGTTATTTGAAAGAAAAATACATATCTATAAATTGAAAATGAAATTCATAATTTAATTTTACAAACTTAAATAATTATAGAGTAGTTTTTTGTTTTATTTTGATATTAATTGTAAAGTTATTTTTGTTGCTTCTGATGATGTATGATCACTATCATAAAAAAAGTACTAAAATATAATTTATTTTAGAAAATTTTATAGCTTTATATACGAGAAAATGCAATAGTAAATATATATATATATATATATATATATATATATATATATATATATATATATATATATATATATATATATATATATATATATATATATATATATATAATAAAAAATTGTTGTATATTCTATTATATTTTATGATTGATTTAAAGTGATTTATTTTAAAAAGTTGTGTAAGAATTGTTTTGATTAAAAATATTAGTTTTAATTTTTTTATGTTTATTATTATTATGCCGATCAGACTCTAACTTTTCGATCAGCATAGTGTGTTAGGAGGGGGTGCCGAGCAACACCCTATTGTGTAATGGGCGACACATTTTGTGTGGCGCTCGACACCGTATATTTTTATGCAGCCCCCTTCTATTTTCAACGCAGAGTCTAGAATAAATTTCCTACAATTATCAGTAACAATATATTGCCCCAACATTAATTTTTCATAGCAACAACAGTTTTATAGGGAACAATTTGTACATAATAACAGTATGAAAACAACCAATAATTCGGCACATTCCAGCAACAACATTTACACACAGTAGCAGTTTCATACAACCCAATCCTTACATATTATTTATCAAATACTCTATTATAGAGTCAAAACTTCACCCTTATTTTAGATTGGAGATCGCTTTATTCCACCAATTGAACCTAGCTTTGCATAAGCTTCCAACCTTTGCCTCTTTTCTCCTTTGCAACTTTTCCCAGTGAATTTTCCAAGATTTGTTCTCCTTCTTTACCACTTCCCACGTACAACATGTTTTCTACTCTTTTTCTAAAACCCTTATTCTCCTCTTACAGAAAACCTAATTCTCTTGTATTCAACTTAACCAATATAATAACACTATTATTTTTATTGGGCTTAACCTTCACACCCTCACTCTTGCTACATACAACCACTTAAATAAGTCCATATAAGTAATCTTATCATTATTCCCATATTATTTCTACAACTTAACCAACCAAATAATCAATAACAACATGACAACTTAAATCAACATTTCACAATATCAATAACTAATTCAAAAATATTTCGAAAATATTTAATTAAATAATTAATTAAATATCGGGCGTTACAACTCTCCCCCGCTTAAAATATTTGCATCCTCAAAAATCTACTCGATACTCTCACTCTTAATGCGAGTTTTGCATCCAATTTTCTAATCTCCAAGTCGCGTTTGGCAATACTTTGACCACTACGTTCCTGACATAACAACAACTCAACACAATTTAAATCAAATATACACATGCTAGTCATCCAACACCTTCGCGACCTAATCGTTACTAACTTATCAACCACTTCAATAATATCTTGACATATCAACTTTTAAAGTAGTAACAACCACAACACACTCACAAGGATCCCACGACACGGTCTACAACAATCTTTCACTCTATCACCATTCCAACGTCGACATCTTATGCAAGGGCTACTCAAACCGACAATTTCACAGTTCACCAGCAATGCTGAAACACCGCAACTTTCTAAATTCCATCTTCTAACAATTATCCTTGTTGTTTAACAATCACCTTCAGAAACATCAAGGATTTACAATCTACTCATATATCAACAACTGCTACATCGCTTCTCATCCTTCACGAAGTAAACATCAATAATGTTTGATCATCCTCCTTCAAGAAGTTCCACTTGATTAATAAACAAACTCTTGAATCTATGTCACCTTTGGATTCGGGAAACAACAAACTTCAACGGCACTTTCATTGTCGCTATCAGCAGCATGTTGAACCAACATCTTACAACCGAAGCATATTCGAGAAGCAAAGCTTCTCCCCCACTTATCTTCAAACCAACTTCTGCATACAATGGATTGAAAAAGCAAGAAAGCACCGACAATGTTCCACACCCTTGTCGCGTACTAAGGGACAAATAATATTAGACAACTTGGCGGACATACCAACCTACTATGATATCACTAATATATATATATATATATATATATATATATATATATATATATATATATATATATATATATATATATATATATATATATATATATATATATATATATATATATATATATATATATATATATATATATATATATATATATATATATATTAATTAATTAATTTATTTAAGTTGACATATGAACATGTTTAGGGATAGTTTTAGAATAGCATAACATATTTAATAGCAGTATAGTAACAAAATGACAGAGATAATTTTAGTGGCAGTAAAATACAGAGTTAGTATTAAATAGTAGATTTAATTAATTGGTCTAACTAAATTATAAACTTAGTAAATTTAGTGGAGTTTTCAAGTAACAGTATTAGTATGATTTAGCAGAGAAAATTAGTAACTAATATATGTTTATAGCATAGATAATTTGGTAGCATGGAAAAATAGTAGATTTAATAATATTGACAGAAAAATAATGGTTTAACTAATTAAGCAGAAAGATGAAGTATATATTAGTAGGAAAACAATGTAATCACTAGTAGCTTCGGTTAATAAAAGAATGACAACAAAGGTATGAACTAGCAGGTTGTATTCCAATAGTAGTATCAGATTGTCTTAATTATATTAATACTGAGTAGAAATACTAGTAATTTTAACAGAAGAATAATTAGGCAATTTTAGTAGCATTGTCCGAATAATTTCGAGGAACGTTTGAAATATATTTTGGTTGATACGGTGTATTATATAGTTTGCTGTAATAGGTGAATCTGCAGGTGGTGTTGAATTTGTTAAGCTTAGGGCCAACGTTGATTTGTTGTTGAGTTACTGTTGAACCATTGTTGTCGATATGTTGTTGTTGTCAACTATGAAGTTGCAGGTGATGAATTATGTTGTGCTGCTTCCGTTGATTTGCAATTATTAAGTTGTAGGTTTATGTCAATGTTGTGTGTTGTTGTTGTTGTTGATGCCTCTATTAATTGGCAATTATTAAGTTGGGAGTTCTGCTCCGTTTTTAAGTTGGGAGTTCTGATCCAAATGGTACCATATGCATGTGCATTGTTATTGAGTCGCATTTTATGTCCCATCCTTGAGTTTTGGTGATGATGTATTAGTTGTTGCTTTATGTTGTTGACTTGTTGTGATATGTATTATCTAAAAGCTGTGAAATAGTTGTTATATCATGTGGAGAATTTCGTTGTGATAAATGTTTTTTGGAAGTTGTGAAGTGGTGATTTTATATGATTTGACCTAATATATTATTTATCATACATCCGATTATATTGTTCGATATCTCACCCCTTCTGTTGTTATGTTGCCTCTACGTGGGTAACGTGCAGGTAATCTAGAGTGAATGTTGTCTACCTTCATTAGTATGAGTCAGTGTCGTTGCTTTGATACGTAACACTCGGGGTATGAATGTTTTGTTGATTTATTGCTGTTTTGATTATGTTGCTGAATTTTATGTTGACTATAGTAAAATGCTTGTTGATTTAAGTTATCCCAAGTGGGAAAAGATGTTATGTCATCAAGCTGAATATTGTGATTTCGTTGCTTAAATAATAAAGTTGTTTGTTTTTAAAGATTAAATAATGTTGTCCGGTTCATCCGAATTTAAAGTGTTATGTATCCGTAATAATATGAGGTTGTTTAAGTTGAAATTGTAACATCCTGATCTGTTGGTTGAAATTTTATAACTCTGATTTTAATAATATTCGCCGGATAGAATTGAGGTGTTACATGGAGTACATGAGGAGGCTTGATGCACTGATCATAGAGGATGTTGTCTAGACATCATATACATTTTATCGTGCTTTTGAGGAGTCTACTTTGTATTCAATGCATATTAGATAGGAGAACCATGTGGTTAGACACTTGCCTGAGAGGTGTCTACGCCAATATGGTTATGTATATGGAATCCCTCATCCAGTTCCAGAGTTTCCAATTGGTGGCATTGCTAGATGGTTTCAGAGTCACATCATCAACTCTCCATGTGAGATCATGGATACAGCAGTTGGGTTTCAACATCCGTCGTAGTGCGATGATGAATACCTGGAGTGGTTTTACAGTGTATCACACCCTCAAGTCTTACCACCGACTGCAACATCTAATGTTATGGGGCCTTCAGGTGTCAGGGTTTCTGCCAAGCCTCGACCACCATCTCTACCTCCCGCAGGTGATCAAGATAACCGTCTACAGTTTATTACAATTAATTTTGATAACCTTATGGGTTTGGTAAACCCTGATGGTGAGATCTATATCGGTTTGGCTAGGTTAGCCTACGTAGCCTACGGAGGGCTTATGTAGATCTATTTTATTTTTGTTGTATGATATGTATAGTTTGTGACACACACTTTTTGTTTATTGCACAGTATTTTGGCGATTACATGTTTCAATTCGATAATGAACATAAAATAAAAGAGTACAACAAACATAAACCAAAATAACTAAACATGAAAACCTAGGCATCACAGGATGATTCTAGACGTTTCAACATCTTGATTATGTCGTCGACGAATCTTTAGATATGCGCATCCAACTCGACCAAACTTTTATTTATCCTACGACGAAATGATTTCCACATGGATGTCACATCTTCATCATTCTTCAACTCGATCAGGTTGTATTTAACCCTTCCACTTGTATCAATTTAGTCATCCTGAAACTCGATCTTTGTCACCCTTCTGTTATCGGAATCAGATAGCAATTCATTCAACTTATCTTTCAAGTTATCGAAGGATGAGGTTCCATCTGGAAGCTTGAATTCAACAACATGGTTGTTTCCGTTGAAATATACTTCAGCCTTAATCAGAAATTGAAGAAGAGGCATTGTTTGAGACCTTTTTCTTTGTAGCACATGCCCCTATTTATATAAATGACGATGCATTCTATACCACACAAATTTGTCGGTTTAATCTAAACCCTCCAAAGATGTTGGCAAAATTTCGACCGCAAAAAAAAAATCGAATAAATAAACTACTAGAAATTTGAAATTTCCGGAATACAAAAAATTTTAAGGAAATTTCTTAACCAACCCCATGCTTTTCTTAGGCACCACGTGAAATTCCAAAGATACCCCTAAAAACCGGAAATACATTTCCGGTGCGCACCAATTCATTAGTTTGAGATTCATATTTTTTTCCAAAAAATGCACTTTGGTATAGAACTGGAAGTACATTTCCAGTTTTGTGTAACCTGCAACTAAAAGATGTAGTGCAAAACTGTTACAAATTTTAAAGATTATACAACTACGTGTATTTTCGGTTTAAATCGAAAGTGCATTTCCGGTATCGTTTTTTACATTTTAAAGGGTGAAACCACAATTGATCTATTTTGTGTAAAATATGGTGCGAACCGAAAATACATTTCCAATTTTCTGAAGGGTATTTTCGGATTTTCATACGGTGTCCCACTCCACTGTGGTGGGGTGGGTTAAGAAATCCCCAAATTTTAAATGCACTATCGGGAATTTCTATACACCAGAATTTTTGTAGGGATTTATCAAAAATTTCGTTGGTACCGGGAAATTTTAACTCGTCTACCAAAAATTGTTTGTAAATTAACGGGAATAAAAGAATTTGAGGGTGGCATGTATAATTTTTGAGAACAGGATGTTAATTCCTCTATTATACTCTGCTTTTAGAGAAATCACTTTGTTTTTAGGGTTGGCATAGTCATTTGATTTAATGAATTTTTTTTATAATTTACTAAGTGATGATTGATGATGATATGATATTCTGTCTCAATAAGTTTTTAAAAATCCATAATTTCAATAGTCTTGAATGACATAACTTCTTATGGATCTTATATACATATATTATTTTAAGATCTAAAGTGTTACACCAAAAGAATTTCTGGAATTAAATTGAGGTATAATGATTTGTTTGAATCCTTTTCTATTTTACATAAAGAAATAAATAAACATCAACCTATATGATACATATACAACAATATGCTGTTTTATCCATTACCAAGACTTAGGATTTTCATTTGCCATTCCTGTTCTAAGTCAGTAAAATTTAGATAAAAAGGAAAAGAAAATAATCAGAACTTCCAAAAATTTCAGATGACTGGTAGATCCATTTCTCTTCAAACTGAAAACTTCCTGTTCCTGCCTACATTTGAAAAGATCGACATAAATTTCGGTGACTAATGCAGTTTACATACGAACACGAAACTGTGGTTAATGAATATCGTGTATATTTGAATACCTGAAAATCGTGTATATTGAAACATGTCATTCGGTTTTGTTGTAAGTGTCTTTCTTTCCGGCAAGAATCATTGAAATCTGAAGTCCTCTACTAAATGCTTGATTGAATAGCAACCGAGTTTGGAACTCCGACACAAACGGGAACCATGACAAAACTGCTGTCGGCATGAAGATTATTAGTCCCATTACATATTCATATGCTCTCGAAAGCTCTTTAACCGACGCCCATAGTTTCGCCCACTTCAATAGTCCCCTACATGTTTGCGCAATCTTGATTGCAAAAGGGAAAGAAAGTATTCATATATAATATCGAAAATGTTGGCAAACCGAGCAAAGATTGTTGTTTGTAAGCTTACTAAGACGCATTAGTTTCGACTTACCAGAATAATGGCCCATCCGGAGGGCATGAAGGCAAGAATGGAAGCAAACAAATCTGATACAGTTAGCGCACACACAACGAATAACACCGCTATTACGAGAAACAGAAGCGCCTTGAGAATCGAAACATGAGCTGAAAGTCTGTGCCTCTTCTGCCCATGGAAACCATCTGATGGCTATATGAAAGTTCATGCAAAACATGAAAATCAGATCTATTTATATGAAATGTAGAACTCTACAATGGATAAAAGCTCCTTGATTTATCGAAAACTTAAGGTAGCATTTACGTACCTTTAAGACAATAAGGACTATAACCAAAACTCCCCAAGAAAGTGCAAATACCTGTAATGAAAGAAAAAGAAAAACCGAAGGTAGTAAGACGGTGCTGAAAGCTTGCAACAAATAATAGGACAGTAGAACAATGAAAAACGAGTTGCTTTACCAGAATACTTTTGCTACGACGCGCAATATTCAGTTGGTAGACGATTCCATATTGGTAGATAAAGAAGCGACATGCTAGAAGAATCTCCAGTATTTTCCCCCTGGCATTTGAGAATTTCAGGTGTTCGTTCTCTTCATCCCACCAAGATTCCCAACTTTTATTCGCTGGAATACCAATACCACCACGGTTTCCCATCCATCGCTTCCAATCTGTCCAATCGTCCACCGTTTTTTGCCAATCAAAACCAGAAGGATTGAACAAGAATGGAGCAAATAACCAAGAAATGGCCAAAAACCACATTGACATTGTGATGAAGAAATAAAGAGTTGAGCTACGGTACGACTCTCCATAGATCTCGTAAATAACCAATAGTATAAGTATTTCGAGGCCCTTCACAAAGTGACTCCGCGAGTACATTCTGTAATTATCAGCAAACTTTGCATGGAAGACGACAAATCCACGACCTGTTGGTCTATATTTAGAGCCTCCATGCAAGAGTGTTCTTCCGTAATAATGTGCTTTTGTTCCAAGCTGGAAAGTAAAGAACACAGAGGCTAACTGAAGTTGCATGATGATGAAATCACCCAAGGCCGTGCGAAATCCCTTCTCCAAACCGATTTCCATAACCATGGGAAGCACGAGAAGCAAACCCAACTGAACTACAGACTGAGATGCCAAGGCTTGTTCGAGGGCTCTGCTCTGATGTATGTCCACATTTTGAATAATTTCTCTCTCAACTCCACTCAATACCATATATACACGTCCGTATAAGAACACGTACACTGTAAGCACAGTTATCTGAAAATACACGCATAGTACTCAAATTCAGCAAGGAGCATAATATGAATACTAACAATCAACTATCATAATATGATCCTCAAAAGGCGATTTGATTAATTACCATGCTGCTGAAATAGAACCCAACTGTTGTGAAGTAGAACGACAACATTCTAAAGAAGTCAAATCTTCGGCCGAGACGATAAACGTCACGACAAAGTGTTTGTTCTCCATTTCCATTTGCAACCTTAGCCTCAAAGAGTGAAATCTGATTCAAACCAACATCTCGCCCCTTACCAACTTGTATGTATTCATGATGTGTAATATATCCTTGACGAAGAGTTGAATTGTACCCTATCAATAGATGTTAAAAGCAAAATTAGTAAAAAATCCTATTCATCAGATGGACAGTTTCGGTTCAACCTTGATGTACCTGCAAATATATCTTCACTTAAGTTGATAGTTTTTGATGCTTTACTTATGCCACCTCTTGTTATGTGGAAGATTCTGTCAAATATATCGGGATGGCCATAATGGAATCGGACCCTACAAATTCAGGAACATGGATTACTTGACACATGTGATAAAAAAGCTTACTATGCAAGGTATAAGTAATAATGTAATCGAAATATTAAAATCCCAAAGGGGGTTGTAAAATCATAATAACTTGCATATAGAATCAAATTTTAAAACGGTAAGGAGAGGCAAATCGGGACTAACTTTAAAGGATTTGCAAAACTCTGTCCGATGGTCACAAAGCTGGTCTCTTGGTTCGACATAAACCAAGCAAGTGATGAAACACTGCAAAATTACGAAAACAAGCAAGTATATATTAATAATAAATATTTGGCACCATTTCATATTTGATATTAAAAATATGTTTACTTGGTCGTGAAAAGACAAACCTTCCTGTAAATATATGCTCTCTTAGACCCAATATAGTTGGTTTCCTTTGCCCTTTATGCGCGTGAAATTCTTCCAATACATTTCTCATTTTGAAAGCTTCTTCATAGTAATTATCCTTTAAAAGAATTTGAACATCGAGTTATACAAAAAGTACTACTTAACTATAAATATTTTTCAAGTTAAAGTCTGAGGAAAAAGTTACCTGGTTCATGTCTATGGTTTGTAAAGCTTCTCCGCGAGTAAATATAATGGCATGATTTTGGTTTTCAGGTTTCCCTTCCCCAATTTCGGTTGGAGGACCAGGAAGCTTTATGCGATATATTTCCTATCAATATAACACATAAGCATTAGGATTCGGTAAGTGCTAGCATCCAATCTGATTCGTTAACGATCCAAAATAATAAAGTAAAACATCAAAAGGATAGTTTTTTTCCGTCTATACCTCATCATATTTATCCCCTCCCTTGACAAGAACCGAGTAATAGACTTTCTTTCCCCCTTTTGTGTCTTCTGTTTCGTCTATATATGCAACACGAAGCGCTGAATGCCTGCATTGAATGTTTAAATTTTCCATCATCAACACCATTCTTAGTTTACAAGGACCTTTAAACAGTTCGCCAAAACGGTTGTTGGACTTACGTTACCATCAGATTGAGAATATTATGGTAACAGCTTCGGTCAAAAGTATCTTTAGACTTTTTTTGTGAACCATACAGTTGACAAGAAACAACATAGGTAAACTTTAAATCAGCCAGAGCTTTTGCTTGATCAAGAAGCCTCTTATCTCTGCTGTTGATTTCCACAGTCCGGTAGCCTTCAGAAATACCTGCATTAGACATGGTATATAGTACATTCATATATCAACTGTTTTCGCCAAATCTCGTGATTTGAATTCGAAAAACAGTATGTGAAATAGAGAACTCACCATAACCATCTGAATTTTCTATGAGGTATTGGAGGAGTAAGGCTTGCCAATAGTACATCATTCCTCTGACTGTTCGAGAAAGTGTCTGCCCTCTGTAAGATGCCCACTGACGAACAAATTCCTCCCTATCTTCTTCTTCAACATTGTCACTTTTCATGCGCTCATCGAAATTGGCCCATTCATCTGCATTGCATTAACGTAAGAAAATAACAGAGTGCAAATGCATTAAAAAGGGGGAGAAATTATAGCTAAGCATATAAAAGCAAAACTCACCAGGATATATCTTTGTTAGGTAGAATAAAATCGAAATTCCATCTTCGTTTTCCTTTTTGAGTTCATCATTGGAATATTGAACATTCTCTTTGTAATACGGTGTTAGAACACTGAAGCAAAGGTCAGAGAGATCAGACATAATGGAAACATGAGGTAAAACTGTTAGAATATTTATAACAACGGCTAACCTGAAAGACAACATATCCCGAACTTTAGGAGCCTTTGGCATGTTCATAAATAAGGAGTTTGCAAAGAATGTAATACGGCGGCGGGCTTCAATATTTTGGGGCACATTTATAGCGGATTCTTTGACGGTTAAAAGCAAGTGAAGCCTAATAACCTACAGAAATGAAACAGACTAATAAGTAACAGCTTATTTGAAAACAACAAGAGTTTAATGCTAATTCACTGTCAGTGTAACTTAGTTTTACAACGACATCCAATGAGAATTCATCATATTTCCGCATAAGCCTACTTTGAAACCCATTTTAAAAATAACTGCAACATAGTGGATCCTCATTGGACATCACACCAGACTAATGTAAGGGACTGGATGTTAAGACTACCTTCTCCATCACCGTTCTGTTCTGTGTAAATGAAGTGTCGATGTGAACAAACCTCTGCTGCGTTCCTCTCTGTACATTATGATGCTGAGGTGCATGCAGAATTCTGAAGAAAGAACCAAGAAAATATCATTGAGCATTATACGTTACATGTTAAAAAAATTCGTAAAACAAACTTAAAATTTCAAACATACGCGTGGCCATCAACCATAACATCCTGTACAATAATTTCTACAATATCCTGCAGCACGTTGACTATCTGAGGCTCAGACTTGTTGTCTTCAGCTCGCTGCCAACGGGAAAATTGTAAGACCTCAATAAGTCCATCAAGAAGGAATTGAATTATAGTAACAAAAAAGGAGAAAAAAGTTACCAATAGAGTTAAGAATTTCTCCAACTTCTCACTGAGTGAAGGCAAACCACTCATTTTGAATTCTTTGACAAAACTTTCATGTTCTATGCATTCTTCTACTTTGTAGCATATGAGCTCTATAACCCTATTTCATTCATGAAAGAAACCCAAATTTGATAAGGACTCTAATACGAAAGAAAATTAAATGGGTGAACATAGGCTATAAAGCTTCTTTATTTTCTTCTTTATATTCTTACTGTCTATCTTCTGCATCTAGTAGAAGGCTCAGTGTGATTTCCTTGAGAGTCTCGTAGCATTCGACGACTGCTGAGAACATATAACCGTCACTCTTAATCTTTCTAAACAATTCTGCATCGTCATCCTTCTTATAATCTTTCGCCATGTCGACAGCTATCGGAATCTATCACATATTGAAAGTGATTTAGAAAGAAAGATAAAAGACGCTGCAATTCAATTAATATAAACCAGTGTTATCAAATATCAGCCATGGAAGCACCATGGTGGCTTGTGGTGGCTGATTTTTCGACAACCGCCGTGACAAATTTGTGAAGTATGGAAGCGACATGGTGTAAACTATTGGCCTTACAAAGTAACTCAAATGACATACCTTGCTAGCGAGCAAGAATGGAGGCCACTGGATGACAGAAATATCAACTGAACTGTATGGAACAAGAAGCAAATCTCTATCCCTGAAAAATTAGTATTCAAGAGATATAATTATATGCTTGAAATTCGGAAATATGAAGCGAGACATGTTAAGGAAGAAGAAGCAGTTAGAATTGAACCTGTTACCGATGAGGTCTTCTTCTCTCATAGAATTTATAAACTCATTCCAAACCTGAGAGAAGTATGCGATATTATCTTGGTCATATTTGTAATCCTGCGAAAGAAACTCAACTTAGTAAGATTCCTAGTAATTTCCAGCTAGCATAGTCATATTATTATTATTATTATTATTATTTCATCATGAATAAGAAAGAACAGCATTTTGAAACATGAAATGCAGTACCGATTCCTCTTGTATATTCTCTTTGTTTCTTCCAGTCCAAAAGCTTTCACTGAAAGCTAGTGGTACAGATTGAAATCTGGAGCGGAGCATTCCAAGTGTTCTTATCTAAGAGAAGCAAAATGTTTAACTAGATTATAATTAGCATTAAAGGTTAACATCAATTGATTAGCTACGTCTACGTATACGTACCTCACCCAAATGGCTGAAGGCTCCAATAATCCCACCAAACAAAGTGGCATAAATGGCATACCATATTTGAGTATCCATAAAATAAACCTACATTGAAGTAACATTCAAGAATAGAATGAATTAAGTCACAAAAGCGTCTAAGCGAAAGCAATGGATCAAGATAAAGTTTGTAAATAGAAAATCTTGTTCCATATAACTCACCAGGATAATTGGAGCCCATATTGAAATGACAACACTTAAATTGTGAATATCTGTAACATTTACGGAATGTGAGTTGAAGTTATAGCTAGAAGTCTGTAACAAAATATGCAGAGATGGCGAAAAAGGGTTGTAAAATGTTACCGTTCTCTGGAAAGACTTCATGCCACTGGTAGTTATCTATATGCATTGCCATGATCAACTTTGTTGGTTCAACAAGAGGTGATATCTATTGAAAGATTAGTTTAGTTTAGTAGATCAGCGGAAAAAAAATGTATGAATTTCAATTTGAAAAAAAATTTGGCGAGTTTCATACAATTTACAGAGATGATACCTCGACATAGTAACTGAATGCTAGCTTGCTAATTAGAAGCATGATCCAGAAAAGGGTGTACCTGTCAAAACAAATTTCATTATATAGCTGAAATAATATATATAATTGGTAATAAAAGAAATTTGCAAAGAATTTATCTCTTACTTAATCAGTGAAAACATGCTCTCGTGCATGCCCCGACCAACATACAACTTCGGCTGCAGTAAAAGTCGAAGTTAGAAAAAGGCCTAAAATATATTATGAATGAAGCATCTGGATAAAGGTAAAATAGGCTAAAAACATCGATGATTGTGTTTCTGACCTGAGCCCACCACATTAAAAGGGTAACGATTCGCATATTTGAGCGCTCCAATGTTCTCCGCATGGGTGGAAGGAAAAATAGTATGGCAGCCACTATGTTTGGTATCATATATATTGCAACAACATAGTAATAGAGTGACCCGGGCCCCCAGTCCCCAGCCCAGTGGGTGAAAAATTCTAGAAGACCGCTTGGATTCTGAAGAGAACTACTAAAACTCACTGGCAAAACAACAACCCAAACCGCTGCTACCACAAACTTCAGGAAATACCGAAGCAACTGAGTAAACTTCATGTTCCTCAATGCATTCCAGACGAGAATAATATCGATGGTTACTGAAAATAAACAACACCAGAAAAAAAAAAGTGAAAAATCTCCTTTAAATAACCTTATGCTAAAAGTAGATACAACAAAAAGAATAGATATATCGGAACTGAGTACCTTGAAGAAAATTGAGAATAGCATATGAAATAAATATACTGGAAACATTTCTGAAGACATCATCATCGGTAAGCACTCCAATAAGTCCCAAGTTACTCCAAGCAATTATAATCATTGCCTGTGGAAAAATAAATACTGTCATATCTAGAAGACAATTCGCACCGTGAAATTCCAAGGCTTAACCATATGCATAGGTACTCGGGTAAAGCCGACGTAAGAAACATACCACGGGTCAGAGTACTAAGGTTACCTGTAATGCCAATATAAAGAAAATCCACATTCGATCAAAACTCCTATAAAGATGCAAAAATGTACGAACTTCAACAAAATTTGTTTTAGGCTTCTTCTTCCCAGCTCCAGTGCTGGCTTGGCCCCGGCCGCGGCCCTGCCATTTGAATGTGCATTTCAATAAAGGTCTCGAACAAATAATATAGGTGCCAATTGAAACAAATTAACAGAAACGTATTCAAAAGAGAAAGAGAAAAATAGATGAAGACCTGATTTGCTGTTTGTGTCTCATTATGCCTAAAAAAATCTGAGTTGAGTTTCATTGGCCAATCTAGCTTAAAACATTTATCAGACCTGGAAAAGTGCAGAGTTGAGCTTCTTGTTATCCGACGTACATAAATATCGTTTTTTAGTAATGCTTAGAGTCTTTTTCTTATTGTGACATAAGTAAAATATTAGTGAAACATTTACCAAAAGTATTCATTAAGATCATCATAATTTCTCCAATTGGTGTGGCTTGCTTTGCCTTTGTTACTTCTCTTTGCTTCCTTTGTCACCGAAAAACGGAAAAGAGTTAAGGAACACATTTAAAAAACAGGAAGAAAAATTAATGAATTATATAAGTAACATACTTACCTTCATTAAAACTTCGTATAAAGGTGTTATAACTTCCCTCAGAAAATGTTCATCATCACGCGTTACTATTTGATACGCATCCCCAGTCACTTGAATGGCATTGTTATATAAAATCTTATAGACATCATCGCACATCTATTGGAGAGGAAAAGAAAATGAGTTATCAACATGTATCTAATATGCATCTCACCTTCTTATTGGTTTCTTTTAAAAAAATTTTTTATGTTGCTATGCTAAAAGACGAAGTTGATATTAAAAGATTCGTAACTACTCGGTCACTGCTAAGAGAAGCTATTAAGAAAGATTTTGAGATTAATGATTTGAACAGAAGCATGGTCCTTGATAGAACATTATGGGGAATGTTGATCCATGTAGCAGACCCCACTTAGTAAGATAAGACTTGATTGTTGTTGTTGTTGTAACTACTCGGCCACGGCCAGGTTAAAAATGATAGAACATATGCTTGCAATGATAGACTCGTAGGAACGGAAGAAGAATGAATAGTATGACATTAATATTGTATGAAAAGTGGTTGTGGAAAACTTACATGATGGAAAATATAGCAAAGGCATTCAGGCATAAAGCGAATATTTGAAGCTTCTCCCCAAATTAGAAGATAAAGTGCAATGTAAATCAGGTCTAATTGTTGTTTGTCATGACCATCTGAATACCTAGTGTAAAAAAAATTGCCATGTACGAAAATGAATCAAAGAATTGAAGAGTTTTGGTTATAGTATAATTATAAACATTATACAAAGTGCAATTTATGCCTCACACTTTCGCTTTTATCATGTCACAGAAAAGCATTGGAGTACCTAATATTTGATTTAATACGCACGTATTGACACCATGATTCATAATTTTTGAAAGTTGTAGCCATCAACTTCTCTACAGTTTCTTCACGGATCTGCAACAAACTTCTTGTCAGTTCTCAATATCATGAGTGTAAGTATAATTGCAAAATTGAAATTAGATTACCTGGTCCATACGATATTTAAAAGTATAAATAAAAAACAGAAGCTTTTTCGAGAAATAATAATTTACCTCAGCAGATGCATTCCTGTTCCTTATATCCATGTTGGCAAGTAATAATATAAGGTGCTCCCTTTGATTTGCCACATTTCCTTTCTTTGTATTAAAAAACACAAACATCAAATTAGATTATTCACCAGACAAAGAAATTCCAATCACAAGAAAATTCGATATAGAAGAGAAATATATATTACCTGAAACCCAAAAATTGAGGCGATCCAATCGAGTATATCATTCACATTTTTAACCCTCTCCATAGGCATTGTAGAATCATCATTATCAGGTCTTGAATGAATCAAAGGCAATGGAAGACTATCCACCTTACTTAAAGCATCAATTGCGGCTTTGATCTAAAATTTCAAAGAATAAAAAAACCAAACAGTTTATAAAGTTAAATTTTAGCAGAAGCAAAACTTAACACATTACATAACACACAAACCTCGGGAAGTTCCATGATCACCGGTTTAGCACCAACAGCATATAATGGAAGGATATTATAATGCTCATACTGTCCCTTCTTTTTCTCAACATCAGCAGCATATCTTTTTGTCTGACAAAAAATGAGGTTATAAGGCCCGACTCTTACCACTAAGTGGAAAAGGTGCTATTGCACAAATTTAAGTGATAGTAACATAATCAAGAAAAACAAACCTTATCCTCGATAGTTTGTGGAGTTACCAAAGTCTTCAATACTTCATACAACACAGTGGCAATCTGAACATTCCTAACCATCTCCTCCCTTCAAGAGAAACATCACAAGAATAATAAGACATTATACAATCACATGATTCACACAACCTACAAGAGCAAATTTAAGAAAAATCAAGCCTTACGGTTTTTTAGTAAGTTCACCATCCCGGATTCTAGTCTCGTAGAAATATTGGTAGTAACTCTGTAGCTCCCTGGCATCAGTTCTTGTAGTATGTTTCTCCGTCATATCTCCTTCCTGCAACCATGAATTTTAACCAAAATATTTAACATATCGTCTATTAGTGCCTTTTGGCTTTTAGCAACTAAGAAATTCTTAGAATATGTGGGTTGGGCCTAACCTACAAAACCGGCTTGTAGGGTGAAGATTTCCCCCACTTATAACACATGTTCAGACTTTATATTGTCTAATGTTGGACTCTTAACACCCTCTCTCATGCCTGGAGCGTAGAACTAAATGGTATGTGGCCCAACGGATCTTAAATTGGGCTCTGATACCATCTTAGAATGTGTCGCTTTGGCCTAACTCAACCCAACAAAACCGGCTTGTAGGATGAGGATTACCCCCACTTAGAAGCACATGTTCAGACCAAATATTTTCCGATGTTGAACTCTTAACAAAAATGAATGGTGTTCTTGCTCATAAACGATCAATCTATAGACCTACCATAATTTCTATTAAATGTTAAATATGTTTCTAATAAGTACAATAGTGAGAGAATGAGACTTGCTCACGTAATGATTACGAGTGAAAATACACGATCGCACACAATCATTACGTGAGCAGATCCCATTTTCGGTCTCATCATCTAACTATTGTAATATCAAGCTCCTTCAAAATATCAAAGAATTACACGAACTTAAAATAAAATAATTAGTCTGCATACCCTCTCGAGCTTGTGCAAGAGATAAGTCTTGAATTGGCGAACGCCACGGCCACTTGATGTTGGATCCATTGTATGAGCTTTCTCAAATGCATGAAAGCGACCTAATTAAGCAAAGAAAACATATTAGTATAGTACACTCTTGTGCAAATATAAGTGCAAAAACCATTGAAAAAAGAACTCACAAAGATATGCAACTCTAGGATTATCCACTTCAATATCAATGGCAGTTCTAAGAATTGGCACAAGAACAGCAAGTGAAGAAGGAACAATCTCACTATCCATAATATTCTCTTCATTTGGCAACTCAACAGTCCTTGTTGGTGCCCTTATCATCCTCTTAGACGGTTGTCTAGAGATCTCAAAAGGACCCTTTGTTCCACTGGTGCTAGCCATGTTTCTGCCACCACCAGAAACACCAAAACCAATGCAAGTTTAAATATTTCTTCCTTTATCTCAATATTGAGCTTGACCCAGAAAGCAAAACAGCATTTGGGGTTTGATAGAAGAGTTAAGGAAACTAAAGTTGTCATCTTTTTGAAATGGGGTTGAAGAAATAGCCAAAAAGATTGATACTTTGATTGAGAGAGAGGTTTTGGAATTGCTCTAATAGCAAGGTAAAAAGAAACAATTGAATAAAGAAAAAGAAAGGAACAGAGAGACAGAGTAGTGCTTTCTTATCTTTTGGATGATAAACAATGGAAGAAAATAGGGATTAAGGCTTACACTCACACATCACAATATGCTTTTTTTGGTTAACTTTTTTGAGAAAAAGTTTGGTCTTTGGAATTGAAAATGTGTTTAACGAATTGGTGATGAAGCTTACATGCAAAGGAAGCTGAAGTGCTTTGAAGGTTGGAGTTGCTATCAATCATTGATGGTTTAAGGAACAATAGTTTGAGGAAAGCACGTGGAAAGTGAAAAAGATGAATGACATATATAACAATAGTACAACTTTGCATGTTGGTTTCATTTTCTCTACTAAGTTTCCCTAAATAGATTTTTCAAAAAATGAGGTGACATTGTTTGAAAAATCATTGATATTTCAATAATATTATAAAGTTTAAAAAGATCATTGATGTCACTGTACCCTAGTTCGAAAATGCTCTTTAAAGATGAATTATTAGTTTGACAAAAATTTTAAGGCTTATCAACTATCTTACCTAAGAAAATCTAATACTCTATCCGTCTCATAATAAGTGTCAATTATTTATTATTTTTATTTTATTCAACTACTCTATAAATTATAATTAATAGAGATATTCTAGTAAATTACATTAACTTTTTCACTAAACTCAATATATCAAATCATTTTTTTAAAATCCGCGTATTGTTCAAATGAGACATTTATTATGAGACGGAGGGAGTACCATCATTATTCTTATATTATTCTTATCACTCATTACATTTACACACTAATATACTCATTATGGTAATTAGATAATTCATAAGCACTTCAACTAATACTCATTTACTCACTATCATGTAGTCCATAAAAGCATTAAGTGTTTTATTGTTCAAGTTGTATTATTAATATTTTAAGAGTAGTTGTATTATTAATATTGTTTTTGAAGGTAGTTGTGATGCAGATTCAATGTCAAAGTAGTTGAGTCCTCCACTCTCTTTAGCTACTCATCACTTTCCTCGAGTTCAAATCTTGAAATACCAAATAATTGACCGTAAAACATCAATGATTTTGTATTATTAATATTTTAAGAACAAAATAAAAGTTCAAGTGGACAAAAGGAAAATAGCATAAACATAAATATGAGAATGAATGATGAATTAAACATAAAGTAAAATAAAACATAAGATAATAAAAGGGAATAAAAGTAAAAGTTAATTGTTAATGATTAGTAAGTTAGTTGTTACACACTCCAGACATATTTATAAGCAACATAAAACTTTTTAGATTCATTGAATAAATGATGTATCTAGTCATTATTTTATACCAGATACATGAATGATTCAATGAATCTAAAAAGCTTTTTGTTGCTTATAAATGTGTTCGGAGGGTGTAATAGTCAAAAAAATATGATCAACGATGATTGAATGATAATCTCGGACCAAAGAGTAATGAAAACTCATTAGAGGATCAGTAAAATTAAAGCCTCCTAACAACAAACTTCATAAGTATGGAACCAAATATCACAAATCAACCATACTTGGACATTCAAACATATAGTTTGAGCCACGGATGATCATTTTATGATCTAGGACAAATTTAACGCTAAGTTAAGAAATCAAAACAAACTTATGTAGAAGTCAATACTATACTAGGCATGTCAATAATGATGTATGTACCATACATGTTAGATATATGGTAGAAACGATACTCCTAAAACATGTAGCACAAGTAAAACCAAAGATGATCAAGATCTAGGTCATGGAAGATACATCGTGACAAACTTTCACCAATGTCAATTACCTTGAATGATCAAAGGATCACATAGAGATCACTACTACAGAAAACCCCTTTCACAACAGTTAGAAAAGGGGTACCATCACGTTGTCATACTGTTGTTAAGTAGGGTGTGGTTGTAAGTTCGTTGTTTCTTCCACGGTCTGGAAACTGTTATTGAAAGACAGGACGCGCACCATATATCACAACGATTATGCTTATAAACCGCTGTAATATGCACACTTAGGTTCTGGGTTCGAAACTCATTAGCAGCAAATTATGTAAAACATAAATTACCTTTGATCACGATTACAATAGATAATCGTTGTTGAAAGTACTAGAGTTTATTATATAATATGCAAATTGCTTATTTTCTATACACATCACTAAATAAATGCAGGTATTCAAATTGATGACGAACAATTATTTGATCCTCTTGATAGGTAGTTTTATACCAGCAATTGGTGTGCCAACAATCACCTAAGCAGAAAACTGAATGTTTTCCCAATCGTTGATCTATTTTAATAAAATACTTTTCGCATTAATATCGAAATCCATCTTAATTGTGTATTTTTTAAATTGATTTCAAAGATGCGGTATATAGCATAACTCCTAATCTATTCATTAATTATAACGTATTATGATTTAATTTAATATATTGTTTGATTATACTTTTCTTTTTTCGAGATATCAATTCCAATATTAGATGCTCTTTTTTCCCCTAAATCTTAAAAGTTGATGCTAACAAATAAAATTTATATGGATCATTAATTAAAATGAGAAGTTTATTTTACTGATTGATTTTATGATTATTTAATATATTTTAAAGTTATATGATTATTATTGACTTTCCACTATAAGAAAATAATATAGATTGAACTAGGTACCGAATTTATGATTGGGTCTGCAAACAGTAATATCCCGCCGACCCGCCGACAAGATTGGGAAAAAACATGGCGAAAATAGATCTCCAAGAACGTAGCACTGAAAAAGTGAAGGATGAGGTTAATATCATGATGGGGAAGAATGTCTTGTTTCAAGATATCATAACTGGAAGGAGTGAGGATGATATGGAGGAAGAGGAACGGGAAGAGAAGCAGGGTGACAATGAAAGTATAGAAGGTGATTTTGGTGAAATCAGAGTGGAAGAGGAATGGATTGGGGGATATGAGTGTCCCAATTTTATTTTCTATAAAGAAGAAGAAAAGAGGATTCAAAAACCATGGAGAAGAGGTGTTATCGTTAAACTAATGGGCAAAAGAATTGGTTACAAAGCGTTGGAAAATAGGCTTAATCAGATGTGGGTTCGCAAAGGAATTATTAGTATCAACGATCTTAGTAATGATTACTATCTGGTGGTTTTTTCACATGAGAATGATGAAAAATGACGATGGAGAGTGGTCCATGGTTTATCTATGACCATTACCTTACAATGAAGGATTGGCGGCCGAATTTTCAGCTAGAAATTGATACTATAGATGTGTTACACCCCAATTTTCCCCCCTAAGATTCTCTAATATCTCATGCCATTGCATTTCACAAAGATCACAAATTAGGTCTCTCTCTCTCTTATCTTTGGGTTTTCCCTTGGTAGATCACCAAGCACCTTGATTGTATATGCTTTTGTGTATAATGATTGATACTTGACTAATCATAATTCATATATTATTTTCCCTCTAGATATTGTGATGTAGGTGGGTGATGCAAAGGTTTCTTATTCAAGAGGTCTATAGGTTCATTTGTTTATTTCCATGCCTTATCTTCCCAACACTCAATGTCTTGAAGTGTTTGTTCTTATCCAGATGTCTCTGACATGTGTTTATGACTTGTTTTTGAATGCTCTAGTGAGTGGTAATCTCTATGTTATCAGAGGTAGCTCGTTATTGAATGATTCTTTCTGGTACTCCAACGAATAATATGTCATTGTTGGTTGGCCGGATGTCTCCGGCAAGTGTTTATGACTTGTTGTTGAATGCTCCAGTGGGTGGTAATCTCTGAGTTATCATAGGAAGCTCATTATTGCTCTGATGAATGGTAGCCACGTCATTATGGGAGGTAGTTTGTCGAAGATTTGATTATTCCGATGAATGGCAGCCTCATCATTATGGGAGGTAGTTTGTCGTTGATTTGATTTTCTGATGAATGGTAGCCTTGTGATTATGGGAGGTAGTTTGTCGAAGATTTGATTTTCCGATGAATGGTAGCCTCATCATTATAGGAGTCAGTTTGTCGATGATTTGGTTTTTCGATGAATGGTAGACTCGTCATTATGGGAGGTAGTTTATCGAAAATTTGATTGAATGCTCCAATGAGAGAAATTTTAGCTCGTTGTTGAATGATTACTTTGTTACCCTTTCTAGATGAAATATCTTGGTTAAAAAAGAAGTTGAAACCCGTTCTTTGTGAAACGCTAGAACTCTTGGGAAACTTAGTCCATAACCAATGTTGTTTTCTTACCGCATTTTGGTCAGAATTTTTTTGGTGATTTTTCTTTGGAATTTGTAGCTTACCATATTTAGAAAGTCGACATAATCCCCTTGTTTTTGCTAACTCCTCTGTGAGGAGATAGTTTCCCGTCTATCTATGGATCGTTGTTATCATTTCCTCTTCTTCTTCCTCATGTATTGAGTCAATGTTATTATGTCTCTTATTTGGGCTTTACCCCACTAAATTTGAGTTCCCATTCCCTAGTGGTGTCCCATGTCCCCTTTTAAAATTGTCTTGTTGCATTGCATAACCACTAAGCGTTGCATAGCATATTAGGGCCAAAAATAGGGCTTGTGTTATATTTAAGTATCTTTTATCCCATCGAGGCGAAGGTTTCCTTCTTATCTCCGGATAGAAGACACTTAAATAAGGACATTTGTTGTACCCCAATTTCGCCCATAATATTCTCTAATATCTCATGCCATTGAATTGCACAAAGATCACAAATTAGGTCTCTCTCTCTCTCTCTCTCATCTTTGGGTTTGCCCTTGGTAGATCACCAATCACCTTGATTGTATATGCTTTTCTGTATAATGATTGATACTTGACTAATCATAATGCATATATTATTTAATCTCTAGATGTTGTGATGTAGGTGGCTGATGCAAAGGTTTCTTATTCAAGAGGTCTATAGGTTCATGTGTTTATTTCCATGTCTTCTCTTCCCAACTCTCAATGTCTTGAAGTGTTTGTTCTCATTAAGGACTCCTCTTGTCATCTACTATGGTCTCTCATCTTTAGTGTGTGCTCCATATGTGAACAAGATCATCAAAGTTGAAGAATTTTCCATGCCATGACCACCTATCTTGGAATTAAGGTTTTGGGCTTCTAAGGACCATATCTTGGTGTTTGTGTGAATTTTGTGGATGATTTCAAAGCCATTGGACTCTTAAAATGATTTCTAACATGTATGTTCTTTGGTCCAAGGATGTTAACTAATGAGAAGATTGTTTTGAAGGTCCAAGGATGTTAACTAATGATATCTTGTATGACTTCAAAGGATCATAAATTGGTCATTACATATCTCTTTGAGATTATTATTCCTCCAAAATGAACTTAAGAATGTCTAATACAACTTAGTTCAATTGGAAAGAAGAGAAGATGCTTGGAATTTGCCTAAGAAGTCAAAAGATTACAAGTTATTGATGGATTTCTCAATTTTTGATGAATCAACTTCAAGAGATCATATCTTGATCATCATTTGTCACTTTGAAGCCATTAAGTTTGCACAATAATCTTGAAGAGGTGAACTTTATCCCCATTTATGTTTCAAAGCTTGAAAATGTTTGGAAATTGCTTGAAGAGACCAAAACATTATAGGTCATTTCATGATTTTTCATCAATTTCACAAGTCCATAAATCTCTCAATTTTTGGAGTTTTTGGATGCTTCTCTTTGCAAAATGATCTTTGTAAAGTCTACTTCATATCATATTTGTTGGTCAAGAGCAGATTTTGAGTGGAAGACCATGTTTGAGAGCAGAACATTATAGGTCACTTTTAAAAGGCATGGCATGCTTGACCAAGGCCTGGCCTGATTTTTCAGTGTTTTTCTTCAAATCCTAAAGGATATATCTCTCATCTCAAGCATCCATTGGAGATGATTCTTTTTGCATTGTGTTCTACTCTTTGAGGACTTCATTTGGCTCAAGATAGATTAGAAAACACACGAGGGAATTTGATTTGGCGTCAGTGCAAAGTTTATGCCAAAATCTGTTTCGAGCTCACCACAACAATCGAAAACTCCACTTCACGTTATAGCGTCAAATCACTTACATCTTCAGGGAATAACTCAAGAAAATCACAAAAATATGCAACTCACCCATAGTTCCCTTCTCACTAAGATCCAACTTTGCCAACAAAGCAAACAGCACAGCAACATCTTTCAAAGATTCATCTACTTGCTTAGCAGACAAAAACAAATCTCTCTCGACACCAGAATCAAGAAAGATAACAGACTTATCAAAACAATTGATACAAACATGATTGTATTCATACCAAGAATCACATCCAATTGATCCAATGGAAGACAAACTAAATCCATCCGAAAATCTCTACCAAAAATACTCAACGGACAATTCAAACATGCAACAGAAGTACAAACAGAACCCATAACAGGAGTATCAATAATCATATTTCCATGCATATATGACAAATCAAGATTCAACCTCTTAATACAATCCAAAGATATAAGAGAATGAGTTACACCAATATCAATGATAGCAATAAAAGGTGTACCATTAATAAAGCACGTATCTCAGATTAGTCTATCCTCAGCAGCAGTCTCAACACCAGACAATGCAAACACTTTCCCTTTAGCTTGCTCCTTCTTTGGCTTTTCACACTTGGAACCATTGTTCCCTTGTTCACCATAATTATAACAAGTCATATTCGCACCAACTCTGCAATCATTAGTTTTGTGACCCAACTTGCCACACTTGAAACACTTCACAATATCCTTCCCATATTCGATACTATAATGCCCCTCGACACCACACTTGAAACACTTTATTAGAGTAGAAGCTCCTCCCTAACTTGACTTCTTGTCATGACTAGCTTGATGTTTCCTCTTTTCATCATATGACTTCCCCCGAAATTGACCCTTTCCTTTCCTATCATTCAAATCCTTATAGTAAGAAGCACTATCCCTACTATCCTCATCATAAATCCTACTCTTATTCACCAATTCATAAAATGAGCAATCTATTGATAACCAATAGCCTTCTTGATATCAGGTCTCAAACCATTCACAAACTTCAAACACTTAGATCTTTCAGCATTAGCAATATTGTAATGAGGACAATACTTAATAATCTCTTGAAATCTTGTAGCATACACAACTCTTATGCCATTACCCTACTTCAACTCAAGAAATTCCACCACTTTCTTGGCACGCACATCTTCCAAAACATATGTATCCAAGAAAGCATCACGAAAAATATCTCAAGTGACCTCAATACCTTCTTCATCAAATCTCTGAACAGTGTTTCTCCACCAATCTTCAACTTCCTTTTCCAGCTTATGTGTACCAAACTGCACCTTCTACGCATCAGTATAACTCATTACTCAGGAGATCTTCTTAATTTCCTTCACCCATGATTGCGCTATATATGGTTCATGCTCGCCCTCAACTATAGGAGGATTGTTCCTCTGAAACTTCCCCAAAGCATATCAATGATTATACCTTATATTATAATCATTAAACATCACAACAACTGATTCATAACATAATCAAGTCATATGAATCCAAATATCGGCCCCAAGGCCACATCACATAGTATCTCAACATATAAATCTAAATCAAATGAGTATACTGACGGGTAAATTCTGCAAGTTCACGGAGACCAATGTCAACCTACTGTAAACTATCGTTACTTTGTAAAGCTAAGGATAATGAATAATTGGATTTTGGGGGAAACTAAGAACTAAAACAGAAATAAACAAACTTAGGAAATAATACTAAAACGAGGTCGGGATATGATTTCCGCGTTCCTGAAGGACTTATAGAAAATGGGTACTAATTACAACTATAACTTATTTTCGTAGAATATACAAACCTAAAGACTCTGCCTCACGCTGTCGTAGTATTAACTAAAGCCATACTTCTTAATCCCAAGATTTTACTCTCGCTCGCCCTGTAACTAAGAAATACATTTCGAAAGCCAATAATATCCTAAACGCATCAAAAGAGCTCTCGTTGTATTTAGATTTGTTGCCTAATTTCAACTATCTGGTTCAATTCCCACGCTCTAGAAGTGTCGGCTCTAACCTTAATTGATTCTTCACTCTCGTGACAAAATCGTGTTAAATAACCTCTCACTCTCATGACAAAGCTATCTAAGTTAGATTTGGAATCTAAAACCAAAACAGAATTCTAATCATAAATTCGCACCTATTATTTTCTAGCGATTCCTGTCAGCAACGAAGGTTCTCATATATTAAACTCAAGGATATTTAGCCGGACATGGACAGGAAAATAAACATGCAATTGCGGTAATAAAACATAAAGATAAACATGATTTAGCAATTAAATTAGAAAACAATAGCAGTGAATAAAAAACTTGGATTAAACAGATGCCAAATTGCAATACACCTGAAAGCTTTAGATCAAAGTACATAAATTAAATGCAGAAATAAAATCCTAAACTAATTCTTAATAGCCCCCAAAAATCTGGAAAGCTATTACTTTTAAATGGCGGAAATAAGCTTCCTAAAAACTAAACAAAAATTATTCTAGCTAAGCGAAGAGAAAAGAGCAAGAGAGAGCAATCAAATGAGGCCAGAGGGCCTCTATTTATAGAGTTGAAGTTTGTAACGGTCGTTATAGCTTGCTTGTTGAGAGAATCTCGCCTTCTAATGTGTAACGGTCGCTATGGGAGGTGTGACGGTCGTTACAAGATTGCTTGGCGAGAAAGATTTGCCTTGTGATGCATGGTGACCGTTATAGCTTTCTTGAGGGGTTGTGACGGTCGCTACAAGGCTTGTTGGGCTGAGGGATGCGTCTTCGTGGGTTGGGCCTACGTGTGTGTTCCATTTCTTTTCTTCCATGCTTTCTCCTCCCATTTTGATATCATACCCATGCTTATTTATTTTGCTCTTTTTTGTGGATTTTAACCTCGATTCTTCTCCATTTTTACGACTTTCTTTATACATGCCTTATAAATAGTAAAAACCTGAAAAACATAGAAAATACCGTCATAATACGAATATAAAGAAATATAATTAAGCTAAAATAAAGATATAATCTATGTAAATCAAGTCAAATATACAATACATTTTCGTGTTATCAAATACCCCCACACTTAAACTGTTGCTTGTCCTCAAGCAATCAACCAACATTGTAAAAGAAAATGATTAAGCATGGTTTTTGAAACAAAGGCACGACACGACTCCAAGTCATACGTGGCTGCTAGGCTAATGTGAGATTGATGGGTACTAAACGTCAACACCAAGTGTAACACCCCTTCTAATTTACCCGCGATTTATATATTTTTAATCAGAGTTTTAAACACATAACAAGAGGCGTCACAATTTAATTAATTCAAGTAACCAAAAATAGCCAGTTTTAAATCATAAAATTCTCAATCAATCGTTCCCCAGTGTTACAACTACCAGAGCATGACACTGACACGCGGACTAACTAAGAAGCACAACTCTAGAAGCTGTCCTCACCAATTCCCAAGCAGCTAATCACTTCGAATCTGAAATCATTAAAGTAAGGGTGAGATTTCATCAAAAATTAAGATGCATTATACATTTCTCAGGAACAATAAAACAATCAATTCATTATTCACCCTTATTAACTGCATTAGCATACGATTCGCAAACACAATCCCAAACATACATTATGCATACAACAACAATTAGATGCAATTAAAACACTGGAATTCATCCTAACATGTTACAATCACATATGCAATGCTGACTCAAACGCATGTGGTACCAATCGTGAACCAAGTCCACACCCTATTTTGCTTACACTTCGAAAACAATGTCAATTCAATGATTCACCCATACATCACCGGGTCAAGAATCTATCCTCACTACCACTGTCCATTAGGTAAGTTTATTGGCTCTGCATGTTCAATTCCGCACAATGGGAATGAACCATTACCAAATGCTCATACATGCACATCAGAAGCATGCAATAATTCAAAACATGGAACATGAACACACAGCATTATTCCAATTATAAATCAATAACAACAATAGCATCTGGTACAACAATCATAAACATCAATGTTAATCACAATCTATAAAATTAACATTCTGCACAATTATTCAATACATGAACCATAAATTTTCCATGAGTTCTGATTACGGAAACTAAATTTATTCTTCCAGATTTCAATTATTAGTGTTGAAAATATTTCCATTAGGTAGTACTCGTCCTAAGCTTTCCAACGATACCAACTATACCTAAATCGGAGTTACGGTTAAAAAGTTATGATAGAAATCGTTTCAGAAAAATTCATGTTTCAACCCAACACAGTATGCATCAATGCATAAACATCATGTGTTGCATCGATGCATAAGGCTATGCATGAATGCATAAACATCATGTGTCAACACATAGAACGTATGCATCTATGCACATAGTTAAAAAATTTGATATTTTCTAAAATGCTCAAGATGTAACACGCATGCATCGTATGTGTGCATGCCCTGCTTTTATCGCATGAGTCGATGCATAGCATCCTTGTATCGATGCATAACTCAATTTTCCAACATATGAGTCGATCCAAGCCATTTTTTGTCGACCCAAGCCTTGTTTCTAGCTTCTGTTTCTTACCTCAAATGCAACATGCATCGATTCAAAGGTTCTTGTATCGACCCGTGCAACCCTTTTACACTAGAAATCAGTTTTTGTTCTCACTGTATACAGTTCCAATTAATCCATTCATTACCAACAACCATGGTCCAATCATAACAATAACTCTTATGTATTTTCACACCCAATTAACATCAGAATTATGTTTTCCAATTATTCTACAATCATCCTACACAATTGATCATTATTATCATTCCCAATTGAATTATTACGTCGATTTATAACGTTAGGGCACACTCAATTATCCTAATTCGAGATTCCTAATGGATTGAACTATTCTATCGGTCATCAAAACCTATAAGGCATAAAAATCAGATTCAATCCCCCTTACCTCGCGATGAATCTTCGAATTCTCGGCGTTTGGCTTTTTCTCCTCTTTCTCTTCTCTTCTCCAACTTTACGTAAAATGCAAATCCTTATTTTTCCTCTTCTCACTTTTTCCTTTATTCCTTTATTTATTCCTTTTTATTTGCCAAATAATAGACATAAATAAATTAGGATCAAGTAGAGCTTTTTACTCCATACACCTCCAATTCAACTTTACACCTCCACACTCCATTTAATTAATTAAATAATTAATCCATTAATCCAAAAATATTAATAATCAAACCTTTAATTAAATTAATAATTAAATTTCTAATTATTAAATAATTGAATTAATTTGGGGTGTCACAACTCTCCCCTACTAAAAAGAGTTTTCGTCCTCGAAAACATACCTTAGACGAAAAGTTCGGGATACGAGTCCTTCATCTGGCTCTCCAGTTCCCAAGTTACATTTCCACCTGCTGGTCCTCCCCAAGCTACTTTCACCAATGCTATCTCTTTACCACGCAATTGCTTCACCTTCCGATCCTCAATTCTCGTAGGTAATGCTTCAATAGTCAGATTATCTCATACCTGTATATCATCTACCTGAATCTCATGAGACGGATCAGGAATGTACTTCCTCAACTGAGATACATGGAAGACATTATGCAAATTCGCAAGCGACGTCGGTAAGGCAATCTGATAAGCAACTCTTCCAACCTTCTTGGTAATCTGATACGGACCAATGAAACGCGGAGTTAACTTCTTTGACTTCAAAGCTCGACCAATACCAGTCATCGGAGTAACTCGCATAAACACATGATCTCCTTCACTAAACTCAAGATCTTTCCTCCTCTTATCATGATAACTTTTTTGACGACTCTGAGAAGCTCTCATCTTCTCCTGAATCATCTTAATCTTTTCTGATGTCTGTTGGACAATTTCCGGTCCAATCATAGCACTTTCTCCAGATTCATACCAACACAACGGTGTCCGACATCTCCTACCATACAATGCCTCAAACGGAGCCATACCAATACTCGAATGAAAACTATTGTTGTAGGTAAACTCAATCAATGGTAGATAGCTATCCCAAGCTCCACCTTTCTCCAACACATAAGCTCTCAACAAATCCTCTAACGATTGAATCGTTCTCTCCGTCTGACCATCTATCTGCAGATGATAAGCGGAACTCAACCTCAACTTAGTACCCAAGCTTCTTGCAGCCCCGTTCAAAACTTAGACGTAAACCTCGGATCTCTATCCGACACAATACTAGAAGGAATACCATGCAAGCTTACAATCTTCTCAACATACAATTTTGCCAACCTTTCCATAGGATAATCCATTCTTATCGGAATAAAGTGAGCAGATTTTGTCAACCAATCAACAATAACTCAAATAGAATCATAATTCTTCGTTGTCCTTGGCAAACCAGATACAAAATCCATAGAAATGCATCTCATTTCCACTCCGGAACAAACAACGGTTCCATCAATCCTGACAGTTTCTGATGTTCAATCTTTGACTTCTGACAAACTAAAGAAGCATAAACAAACTCAGCAATTTCCTTTTTCATTCCAGGCCATCAAAATAACTTTTTCAAGTCATGATACATCTTAGTAGCACTGGGATGAATACTCAATCCACTACAATGTCCTTCTTCCAAAATACTCTTCCGAAGTTCTGCAATATCTGGTACACAAACTCTGTCACAAAATCTCATAACACCATTCTCATCAATTCTGAATTCACCTCCTTGACCTTGGTTAATCAATGTCAACTTATCCACCAAAACAACATCAGATTTCTGTCCAGTTCGAATTTCCTCAAGAATACCACTAGTCAACTTCAACATTTCCAATTTAACACTATCAGAAGTAGTCTCGCATACCAAACTCAAATCTCTGAACTGCTCAACCAATTCCAATTCACGAACCATCAACATTGACATATGCAAGGACTTCCTACTCAGTGCATCTGCAACAACGTTTGCCTTACCAGGATGGTAATTCAAACCAAATCATAATCCTTCAAAAATTCTAACCACCTTCTTTGCCTCATATTCAACTCTTTCTGGTCGAAGAGATACTTCAAACTCTTATGATCATTGAATACCTCAAATCGAGAACCATACAGATAATGCCTCCACAATTTCAAAACAAATACTACTGCTGCCAGTTCTAAATCATGAGTAGGATAATTCCTTTCATGAACTTTCAATTGTCTCGAAGCATAAGCCACAACCTGCTTATCTTGCATCAAATCACCACCTAACCCCATCAATGACGCATCACAATACACAACAAAAGATTCTGCCGGATTCAAAATTAGAATCGGAGCACTAGTCAACCCCTTCTTCAACTCTTGGAATCCTTTCTCACATTCAGAATCCCAAACAAACACCTGACCCTTTCTTGTCAACCTAGTCAATGGCAAAGCTAACTTCGAGAATCCTTCAATGACTTTCTATAATAACCTGCAAGACCAAGAAAACTACGGATTTCAGAAGCATCCTTCGGAGCTTCCCACTTAGATACCGCTTCTACCTTCGTAGGATCAACAACAATGCCATTCTTGGAAATCACATGACCAAGAAAGCTTACTTCACTCAACCAGAATTCACACTTAGACAACTTCGCATACAGCTTCTTCTCATTCAACAATTCCAACACAATTCTAAGATGTCCGACATGCTCTTCATCATTCTTTGAATAGATCAGAATGTCATCAATAAATACCACCACAAACTTATCAAGATACGGATGAAATATCTTGTTCATATACTCCATGAAAACACCAGGTGCATTAGTAACTCCAAATGGCATAACAGAATACTCATAATGTCCATACCTCGTTCTAAATGCAGTTTTCTGAATATCTTCCGTCTTCACACGAATCTGATGATATCCAGACCTCAAATCAATCTTACTAAATACACAAGCTCCAACTAAATGATCCATCAAATCATCAATCCTCGATAATGGATACCGATTCTTGATTGTCACTTTGTTCAATTGCCTATAATCAACACACAGTCTCATTGTACCTTCTTTCTTTTTAACCAACAACACAGGAGCACCCCACGGCGAAACACTAGGACGAATAAACTTCTTCTCAAGTAATTCCTACAATTGTTTCTTCAACTCAGACAATTCAGATGCCGACATGCGATAAGGCGCCATCGACACCGGACTAGTTCCAGGAATCAAATCTATAGTAAACTCCACTTCTCTCTCAGGTGGCAGCTCACTAACATATTCTGGAAACACTTTTGGAAATTCATTCACCACTGGAAATTCCTCACTCTTAGCCTTTCCTTTCGCTTCCGTCAAAGAATACAACATAAACACCACAACACCATCATTAACAGCTGAAAAAATCTAATCATCTATCTTAATTCATTGTCCTCATTAGAGTCTTTGTCAACTCATATGGCTCACAAGCTTCTACCAAACTTCGTTCATATTCATCACTTTATGTCCCAATTAGATAGCAAGACAATTATATACCATCCAATACGATTTCGTCTACTATCAATAAGAGATTAAGGGTGATCAAGTCCTCAATTTGTCAATAGACATCCGATAATCATACTGGAGTATAAATCATCATTACCAACACTTTCTGTTATCAGAATCGTACTTACCTTTTTGCACTTCCAACTATGACTCACGATCCATATGATTCCAACAACTCTAACCACTCTTGCACTGTCTTCTCAAGCAGTACCTCTTACCAATGAATTACAATTGGAACATATCCCGGAAACATCTCTTCTCCCCCACTTAGCTTCACACTACTCCCCGCAATAAGCAATCGAAGCAACAAGTACCATGCGGTGTTGTACACTTGTCGCATAAAAGGATAATGACATTAAGACACTGGTCACAACGACCGACTATGCTCTGATACCACTATTGTAACACCCCTTCTAATTTACCCGTGATTTATATATTTTTAATCAAAGTTTTAAATACATAACAAGAGGCGTCACAATTTAATTAATTCAAGTAACCAAAAACAACCAGTTTTAAATCATAAAATTCCCAATCAATCGTTCCCTAGTGTTACAACTACCAGAGCATGACACTGACACGTGGATTAACTAAGAAGCACAACTCTAGAAGCTGTCCTCACCAATTCCCAAGCAGCTAATCACTTTGAATCTGAAATCATTAAAGTAAGGGTGAGATTTCATCAAAATTAAGATGCATTATACATTTCTCAAGAACAATAAAACAATCAATTCATTATTCACCCTTATTAACTACATTAGCATACGATTCGCAAACACAATCCCAAACATACATTATGCATACAACAACAATTAGATGCAATTGAAACACTGGAATTCATCCTAACATGTTACAATCACATATGCAATGCAGACTCAAATGCATGTGGTACCAATCGTGAACCAAGTCCACACCCTATTCCGCTTACTCTTCGGAAACAGCGTCAATTTAATGATTCACCCATACATCACCGGGTCAAGAATCTAGCCTCACTACCTCTGTCCATTAGGTAAGTCTATTGGCCCTGCATGTTCAATTCCGCACAATGGGAATGAACCACTACCAAATGCTCATGCATGCACATCAGAAGCATGCAACAATTCAAAACATGGAACATGAACATACACCATTATTCCAATTATAAATCAATAACAATAACAGCATCTGGTACAACAATCATAAACATCAATGTTAATCACAATCTATAAAATTAACATTCTGCACAATTATTCAATACATGAACCATAAATTTTCCATGAGTTCTGATTACGGAAACTAAATTAATTCTTCCAGATTTCAATTATTAGTGTTGAAAATATTTCCGTTAGGTAGTACTCGTCCTAAGCTTTCCAATGATACCAACTATGCCTAAATCGGAGTTACGGTTAAAAAGTTATGATAGAAATCATTTCAGAAAAATTCATGTTTCAACCCAACACAGTATGCATCGATGCATAAGGCTATGCATCAATGCATAAACATCATGTGTCGACACATAGAACGTATGCATCTATGCATACAGTTACAAATTTTGCATTTTCTAAAATCTGTTCAGTATGTGTCGATGCATGGCCCTTTTTTACTACTATGAGTCGATGCATAGCATCCTTGTTGTAATACGGTGGGAGAACTGACTTTGAGATTTGTTTTGCTTTTTATTGCAAATGTTGCAGATAACAAGAGTCGCCACCGACTTTTCTTTTATCCAATTAAGGGAAGGTGAAAAGAACAGAAAAAGACCTTCGTTAGATTCTGAGTAAGGGAGAAGGTTATGAAAAGGGAAGGTATTAGCACCTCTTTCCATCCGTAGTTTTCTACGGGCTCTTAGTTGCTTCTAGCTCATCTTTTAAAAATTATTTTCTGTGTGTTTGACAAAAATGTTTTGAAAAGGCATTTCGCTTTGACTTTGTAATGATTCATGTAGGAATGTATACAAAGTGTTCGAAAATGTTTCGTTTTGAAAAGTGTTTGAACTTTGACAAAAGTGTGAGGTGTGAAAAGTATTTTGATAGAGGAAGCAACTAAAAGTCTTATTACCTACCTTAATGGTCGCTGTGTTATTTTCGTTCCTTTAGAATAGTGTTATCCATACCATTAGTTGGTAGGTAACCCTATTCGTTGGATGTAGAAAGGGACATTCGAAGGGACATCGGATGGTCATAGAAGGCAACTTGTAGGAGTATCCTAGCACATTCGAAGGGACGATCATCACTTTTCGCAGGCAACAATCAAGGGACGAGATCATGTATTCGTAGGCGACATCGTGGGTCTATGATCTTTGTATCGAAGGGACTATGATGATATGTTTGTAGGCAACGGTGCTAGGATACCTCTACGTTCGAGGGACTTGACCATTTATATTCGTAAGGCAACGAGAGAGAATTATCCTAAGGGGTGCATGTGTGAAGAGAGTGTGTTGAATTCAGATATGTTATCTTGAAGTTTAGAAGTGATCTATGTTCGTTTTTATCTTGCCATACACGCCTAATTACTAGCAATTTATAGGGTGCAAAAAGTAAATTGCGGAAAGTAAAGTGCGAAAAGTAAATGTCCTACGCTATTACATGGCTTTGGGGCAGTTACATAATAGGAGTGCGGAAAGTAAAATCCTAATTAAACTATTACATCCCATGAGCAGTTACATAATATTGGAAAAGAATACGAGAAAATAAGTCCTAACTATTACAACCTGTAAGCAGATACATAATAATTGGAAAATATAAGAAATTCGCATAAGAGAAAAATATGTTAGTAAAAGAAAATTTTGAATGAAGAAAAATGTTTTTGGGTTAGTAATGATAATTAGATGATAGAGTAATTTTTTAGGAATTTTTTGGATCGTTTTTGATAAGGAAAAGCAATTAAAAGTCAATTTAATGGTTAATTAACAATTAATTAAAATATGCATGCAAAAATATTAATTTTAATGTAAAAAATTAAATAAGTATTTTTCTGATTAAAATGCAAAAGGAAAATATTTTTGGTTATTTTTAAATGCATGAGAAAAATATTTGAAGAGAAAATAAATTAGAATGAAAATATTAAAAGAAAAATAGTAAAAATGTGAGTTTTGGAAAAGTTGCAAAAAGAATGCTGGAAGTCAGGATCGAATCCAGGACCTCCTGGATGTACCAACAAGCGCGTTGCCATCTGAGCCAAGTGTACTAGTTGTTATAAACCTGCAAGCAATTGGTTATAAGTGGTAACATGTCATATTTTGGAATTTTCAAAGCACAGCCAAACGTGGGCCCAGGTTATAACGTGAGAGCCAATCAGATGCTCCGATCGTGCCACGCCAGAGTCAAACGTTCAACACCGGAGTCCTCGACGGAGATAGGGCTCCGGTCATCTTCTCAGGTTGCCTATCAACCTGGAAAACCTGCAAAACGCATCATTCAAAGCAAAACAAAAGCCCAGATCGCCTAATTCGATCCTTGCGAGCACGATGGTGATGTTCTTTCGTCCTGAAACGGCCTGGAACCTGAGTTTTGAAACTAACAGCCCTATAAGCCCTAACAATGGCAGTTTGTGTTTTATGCGTAAAAGCTTACATGTTATGCATCAAACACGATCTAATGGATGTCCTGAGTTCATACAAACAATTAAAAGCAGTTAATAATGCATGAGATATGAACATCGAATTTAAGAAAATACCAAACCGGTGAGACTTGTGTGGCACGATCTGGGATGATTTGGCTTCGAGTAAGGGCTGGGATGGATTGCTGGAATGCTCAGGAACACGATGGAATGCTTGGTTTTGATTGAAACTTGCTGGAAAACCAAATTCGAACTTTGCAACTTTGTTAGAAATTTGTGATTTTTAGGGTTTCTTCAAGAGGCTAGGGTTTCGTCCTTTTGTCTTGTGAGTGCATTAGGTATTTATAGAGCAAGAGATTGGAGCAAAAAGAATGAAAAAAGATATAGCTTTGAATGCAAAAATATTTTTCTTTCAATTTTCATCAAATCTTTCCAAAATTTGATTTTCTCTTCCTTGTATGAGTTTGCACGAAATTGGCATGTCTTGTGGGCTTCCTTGGTCCTCAAGGTTGATAGAAATCCAACCCAACTTGTTTTACTCCTTGTTTTCATATTTTATTTAATTTAAAATTGAATTAAATGCTTTTAAATTCAAAAATAAATCAAAAAAATAGGAAAAGTTCGTGGCAAGGCATCAAGAGGTCATAAATAATATTATGATCAAGTTTGGATCATAAAATTATAAGCCCATTTGGAAAAAATTGGATTTTGTCAAATATTTTCCTTTGTGCACTTCTTCAAAAATGCCCAACTTGTGCAAGGTGTATCTTGCTCAATTTTTAATATTTTTGGGTGTTCTTGGACTTTTTGGAAAGCTCTAGATGTCCTCTAAACAACCTATTTGGTTTCATCTCAATTGAATTTCCATGCTCAATAACATTTCTTTACAAAAAGTTGACTTTTTGTTGACTTTGAAAAGGACCTGTAATGTTTTGATCCATATCTTCCAAATGAAGCATTTTCTGACCATGCTTGTGAGACATGAAGTGGTAGAGAATTGAATTTCCTTTAAAATGAGCTTTGGTGGGAAAATTTCTGATAAAGTATGAGAAAGTTATGCTCAGTCAAAGTTCTGTTGACTTTTCTTTCAAAAACCCTAATTTGGAAAGTTTTGACTTTTGATCAAATCTTAAATTTCTTGATAAATCATGATCAACCCTTGATAAAATGATGAATATTACTTCAAAATATGGATGTTGACCAAAAATCATGAAGTTTGACTGTATGTTGACCACAATTGACTTTTTGTCCAATAAAACTGATTTTCAACCAACTGAGCAATTGTCTGAGGAAACTTGACTTGTAAGGCTTGATACTTGACATGGAGATTCTTTGAAGCATATGATGAGGCATGATGACCATTGGAGATGTTGGGAACCTCCTTGATCTGAGAATTGCCAAACCCTAGTTTGGGTTGATTGCCTTGGAGAGGGTTTGTCTGGTCAACCCTTGTGAAATCCTTGTGTATGGATATGAGAAGTGTCTTGAGAATTAGGAGGGCAAATTTTGGGGTATGACACTTTTATCGATGCATAACTCAATTTTCCAACACATGAGTCGATCCAAGCCATTTTGTGTCGACCCAAGCCTTGTTTCCGGCTTCTGTTTCTTACATCAAATGCAACTTGCATCGATGCAAAGGTTCTTGTATCGACCCGTGCAACCCTTTTACACTAGAACTCAATTTTTGTTCTCACTGTATACTGTTCCAATTAATCCATTCATTACCAACATCCATGGTCCAATCATAACAATAATTCTTATGTATTTTCACACCCAATTAACATCAGAATTATGTTTTCCAATTATTCTACAATCATCCTACACAATTGATCATTATTATCATTCCCAATTGAATTATTACGTCGATTTATAACGTTAGGGCACACTCAATTATCCTAATTCGAGATTCCTAACGGATTGAATTATTCTATCGGTCATCAAAACCTATAAGGCATAAAAATCAGATTCAATCCCCTCTTACCTCGCGATGAATCTTCGAATTCTCGGCGTTTGGCTTTTTCTCCTCTTTCTCTTCTCTTCTCCAACTTTACGTAGAATGCAAATCCTTATTTTTCATCTTCTCACTTTTTTCTTTATTCCTTTCTTTATTCCTTTTTATTTGCCAAATAATAGACATAAATAAATTAGGATCAAGTAGAGCTTTTTACTCCATACACCTCCAATTCAACTTTACACCTCCACACTCCATTTAATTAATTAAATAATTAATCCATTAATCCAAAAATATTAATAATCAAACCTTTAATTAAATTAATAATTAAATTTCTAATTATTAATTAATTGAATTAATTTGGGGTGTCACACCAAGGATACTGTAATGACATGAAATCATGATACACAATCAAAAACTCCCACCCTATGCAAGTCAGTCTGAATCATTCTATTATAACTCAACCTATTTATTTTGCTTTATTTCACCCACTTTCATTCAAGCGCAATCACATTAACCCATTTATCCCTGCACGCACATAGTAGAGTAACCGTTAGTGATTCTGGTCATTTAAGCACAGGGTTCTGGTACATAGGTTGGTGACTCCTTTATTTACCCAATTACAAGTTGCGGGGGATCGAACCGTAGTCCCTCCTACCAAGTTCAGCACCAGACACTTCTAAACCAACTTACAACGGTTTATTATCATGTATTTTTGTAGGTTTTGTAACTGTTGGATTAAGCGACCGGGTGAGGATCACCTAACTTAATTAGCGCATTCCCTGTTTTCAATTTATTGAGGAATGATATTTTTAAATGTTTATGACCATTCACTTATATTCATCAGCTCTATAAACTACTCGGGGATGTTATAAAACTAACACTTGAGGTTTCAGCATAATAGGTACTCCAATAGGTTCACATACTTATGGGGCTTGGGGTGTCAAAATAGTATCGATTTTATTGAAGCTTTCCCAAGTCTCTATAATACAGCCTAAAGTGACAAACTATATACTTTCAGATTGTGTGTGTCATGCATCAAAAAGAAAATTTGATTGGAGATTAAAATTTTAAAATTTTGTAGAAATTCAATAGCAGTTGAAAATCATGTATAAAGACCTGACAACAAATGCAATGACTCGACAAAATACTTAAAATAGATAATTCTTAAAAACATCGAATAAACTAGAAGTCAATTAATCAAACTAAAAAGCGATAAATGAAAGCGGTAAAGTCCCTCCCCCACACTTCAACCAAACATTGTCCTTAATGTTTAGATGAAAGGTGGAATGAGAAAAAATAGAACCTGAATGAACGGCCTTGCATGCTACAACGACCAATTTTTGCTCTGATCCTTCCCTTGTTGATCATGTCTTTATTGACCACTTCTACTCCGACGTCTTGTACTACGAGATATCTGAATTTGCTAAAACTTCTCTTTCCTAAAGCCGCTCATCATATTGCTCATTTTCGGAGGAAGTACCTGTAAAAGTGTGAAAATACAGTGTGGTGTGTGCAGGTGGAACATGACCATGCAAATGATGAGGAGGAGGTGAGTTAAAGACGGGAGAAAAATGTCTCCTCCTATCGTACTCATCAACGGTGTCACCACCAGCAGCAACATTCTTAGGAATGTACGTGGGCACCGGCTCATTTTCGAGATGATCGTTTATAGATTTTTCGCCTAGATATGGTCGAGACGTGACAAGAGATTCGTATCTTTCTTTTCTGCAAGTTCAAACAATAAAAAGAAAACATTAAATTGAAAACTCATGGGTTGCCTCCCACGCACCGCTTTGGTTAACGTCAATAGCTCGACGCCTCAAGAGTGAAAGCACTCATGGTGGTTTTCCTGAGAATGAATCCTCGATCGAACTTTTAATAATCTTCGGTTACCATGGCCACTTATCAAGCCATTTCACACATCCCTCACCTTTTCTTTTCTTTCTTCTGTGGGGTGGTTCATTCTTTTGAACTTGTGGTGGTGGTTCTGGATCTATCCTCAGTATCAACTTTTTAAGTTTGGTCTTAGTTATTTCATCCACCATCTCAAATGTTAATCTTCCCTTCTTAATGCTAATGGTTTCCCTAGTTTCATGGTCCTCAAATTTTCTCTTATTATACAGGACCTCAGACGAAGGTGCATTGGTGTAGGTATTTTTCAATACCTCCACAGACATTTTGGATTGGGAGTCTACCCGAGCTTCCTCAAAACTTTGCGGAAAAGGAATCAGTGGGGTATAGGGAGGAGGAACAACAATAGGTTCTTCCTTCTCTACCTCTTCGACAACCTCTGTTTTAGATAGTGACGATGTATTATTCTCAATCTCTACTCTTTTCTCACCAGAACTCTTCTCAACCTCATTATTACTCTCTTCAATCTTATTATCATTCTCCTTAGGATTTTCAGTTTGTTTTTCGCTACTGGTTGTTACAACATACACATTCTCCTCAGGGGAGGGTCCTAGAGGTGTTTGTGAAAGCATGGAGATTTGGGCATCTAATGCCTCGTTGTGAGTCACTAGGGACTCAACTACATTGTTCAGCTATCTAAGACTTTCATTATTTCCGAGACTTTGTTTTCTTACCTCTTCATTGTGGATATTTTGTGTCTCTACAAAGTGCTCCATCGTAGATTCTAGCCTAGCGTGAGTTAACGTCGCATCGAAATCCTCCATTGATGTTTCAAGGTTGAAATTTATAGGATTCTTGCGGTTCCTCAAAGTGAGTTAACGTCGCATTTTATGTCTCCACAAAGAGTTCCATCTTCATTGTTTCTAGTCTAGAGTAAGTTAGCGTCGTAGTCATATCCTCCATTAATGTGTCGAGAGTGGAATTTTGGTATTATTGTGACTCCTCAAAATATTGGGCGTGTTGGTTGTAGAGGAAATTTGGTTGAGGATAAGTAACATCGCATTGTAATCCTCCAATGATGTTTCGAGATTGGATCTTTGGTATTCTTGCAACTCCTCAAAATGATGGGATTGGTAGTTGTATAGGTAATTTGGGTGAAAGTGAATTAGTGACACATTGAATTTCTCCATAAGTATTTCGATATCATATTTATGGGATTCTCGGTAATCTTCAAAATATTGGGGTTGGGAGTTGTAGAAAAAGTTTGGTTGATACATAATTATAGAAATAAGAGTGCTATAGTCTATATAGTGTAATAACAGATTAACAATATTGATTGTTGGTCCCCGACAACGGCGCCAAAAACTTGATGGATAAATTCCGCAAGTGCATGGAAATATCGAAGTAATATAAAAGATTGTCGAACCACAGAGACCAATGTCAACCTACTGTAACTTATCGTTACTTTGTAAAGCTAAGGCTAATAAGTAATTGGATTTTTGGGGAAACTAAGAACTAAAACTAAAATAAGCGGACTTAGGAAATAATACTAAAACGAGGTCGGGATATGATTTCTGCGTTCCTGAAGGACTTATAGAAACAGGTACTAATTACAACTATAACTCATTTCCGTAGAATATACAAACCTAAAGACTCCGCCTCACGATCTCACAGTATTAAATAAAGCCATACTTCCTAATCCCACGATTTTTCTCTCGCTCGTCCGGTAACTAAGAAATATATTTTGAAAGCCAATAATGTCCTAAGCGCATCTAAATAGCTCTTGGTGTATTTAGATTTGTTGCCTAATTTTCACTATCCGGTTCGATACCCACGCTCTCGCAGTGTCGGCTCTAGCCTTAATTGATTCCTCACTCTCGTGACAAAATCGTGTTAAATAACCTCTCTCCCTCTCTTTCTCTCTCTCTCTCTCTCTCTCTCTCTCTCTCTCTCTCTCGTGACAAATCTATCTAAGTTAGATTTGGAAACTAAAACCAAAACAGAATTCTAATCATAAATTCGCACCTATTATTTTCTACCGAATCCTGTCGGAAACGATTGTTCTATATACCGGACTCAAGGATATTTAGCCGGACATGGACAGGAAAATAAACATGCAATTGCGGTAATGAAACATAACGATAAACATGATTTAGCAATTAAATTAGAAAACAATAGCAATGAATAAAAAACCTGGAATTAAACAGATGCCGAATTGCAATGCACCTAAAAGCTTCAAATCAAACTACATAAATTAAATGCAGAAATAAAATCCTAAACTAATTCGTAATAGCCCCCATAAATCTGGAAAGCTATTACTTTTACATGGCGGAAGTAAACTGCCTAAAAACTAAACGAAAATTATTCTAGTTAAACAAAGAGAAAATAGCGAGAGAGAGCGATCAAATGAGGCCAGGGGGCCTCTATTTATAGAGTTGAAGTTTGCTGAGAAATAGGAACTCGTTGGCGTGAAGCTCGCTCTCCTCCTGGACTTCCTCTTGCGAAAATATCTTCATGGCGGTCGCTAGGGCTTGTAACGGTCGTTACAGCTTGCTTGTTGAGAGAATCTCGCCTTCTAATGCATAACAGTCGCTATGGGAGGTGTGACGGTCGTTACAAGCTTTCTTGGCGAAAAAGCTTCGCCTTGTGATGCGTGGAGACCATTATAGCTTTCTTGAGGGGTTGTGACGGTCGCTACAAGGCCTGTTGGGTTGAGGGACACGTTTTCGTGGGCTGGCCTGAGTGCGCTTTCCATTTCTTTTCTTCAATGCTTTCACCACCCATTTTGCTATCACACCCATGTTTATTTATTTTGCTCTTTTTTGTGGATTTTAAGTTCGATTCTTCTTCATTTCTATGACTTTCTTCATACATGCATTATAAATAATAAAAACTTGAAAACATAGAAAATACCGGCATAATACGAATATAAAGCAACATAATTAAGATAAAATAAAGATATACTCTATGTAAATCAAGCCAAATATACGATACATTTTCATGTTATCAAATACATAACAATATCTCATAACAAACATGAGTTCAAATAACCCTCGTGTTACATGACTAGAGCAATGACTCACTACCTAGGAATAACGAATAAGCTAACAATTCTCCTCAACTAGTCTTGTGCGAAGCACCACTATCCTCAGAACCTGCGCGATGTCGCATAGAACATCACATACAACAGAAGGGTGAGAACTCAAATCATTATCAAAATGTATATAATCAGAAGTAATACATAAACAAGTATCTAATTAAAAATTCTCTACACTTCATGTGATATTCCATATAACATAATTCCACTATTCAAATAATCCAATAATATCATTATACAAAACATTCCAAGTATAGCACATTCACATTTATCGCATATAGCATAAATATCACCAATGTCACAATTCAAGTAAGCATTTAACCAATTACCACATATTCCTATTCAAATACACATTCATCAATAATGCATAAGACTCCAATGCAAAATAAATGTGACTCATGCATGTGGTACCATCCATGAACATCAAGTTCATCTCGCTCCCAATTCAATTATCTTGGAATTAGAGCTACGCTCTAGATACGGACAAGACCAAAGCCACCATATGTGAACCCATAGTTTCACCGCCTATGTTTGCACTCAAGGATCAAAGCCAACTCCCGAAGTACAATCTCCCCATTTATGGATGTGAAATTAATCAGAACATATGCAATTAATCTTTTCCACCAACCTTAATTATCAAGCATATCACAATAATTCAACACCTTGAATTATCCACCTTTGCACAACAAACACACATCATTATTTCAATGCAATCATTTAGCATTTATAATCACATATTCACAAACAACATTTAGCATATAAGCCAACAATTGTTATCCTTCACAATCATTCAAACAGAACATACCTATACCAAAATCAAGTATTATGTGTTCACTAATTTCCAATCCAAAACCCATTCAATTCCAATCGAATTGATTAATAACATACATGAAAATACATCATAAAACATAAGCATATAGGATTCCATGCGAAAGAATCAAAAGTATAACATTTCATGTTCCAGACCGCGCTATGCCATATGTAACACCCCAATTCTACCCAACGTATATTATTTAAATTAGAGTGCAGAAAAGATAATCATACAAGGAATGTCACAATTTCTTCGCAAAACAACATGCATTTAGTCACAACTATATAGATACATAACACTTAGATCAAATATGAACTTATAATAATACTTTTCAATTAAATCAACTAATCAACTAATCAACTAACCACAGAATCATAATTCCTCAATAGTAACAACAATACATCTTTTATTCAACCTCAAAACATTTCACAATAGTATTAATATTATTTAACTTCACTTAGAATAATTATTCAACTAAACCAACTTCAATAATCAACATGATTAAGTATTCACATTATTCATAAACTACAACATATTTAAGCAACTACAACAAATTAAGCAACGTTCACCCCCCCGAGTGTTACGTATCAGAGCAATGACATCAATTCGAACTAACAGCAACTAACGACTTCATAATGCTACTTCGAACTTCCACGGCTATCCTTGAGTACCTACCTATTTCCCATGGTAGGGGAAATATCAACAGAAGGGGTGCGATATCCAACAATATAAACAAGTGTATGATAAATAATATGCTAGGATTAAATCATACAAAATTATCACATCGTAGTTAGCACATCACAACAACTTCCCAATTAACAACAACATGAAATCACTTCACCGTTAACCAATAACATAATTCACTTCACAGTTAATCAACAACATAATTCACTTCACGGTCAATCAACAATATAATTCAAATTCACAGTTAACAACAACATAATTCACTTCACAATTAACAACAATATAATTCACTTCACAGTTAACAACAACATAATTCACTTCACAGTTAACAACAACATAATTCACTTCACAGTTAACAACAACATAATTTAAATGAGACACAACAATGCATATGCATGTGGTACCAACAGAGCTTCAGCTCCCTTCACTATTGCCAATTAATAGAGGCAGAAGGCATAAGCCTTCTTCATAATTCCGCCAATACAGGCCTTCACAAATGCAAATGTAATGAAACACTAACAACATACAACAACAACATAAATTCACTTCACGAGGCATACGCCTATATCATTGTTATTACCAATAAATAGAGGTAAACATCATCACTGAACCATCCTACAACTTCGCATAAAACAACAACAACACAATTGCAATATACACATCGCTAATAATTCACACAGAATATCACAACACGACGTACTCAACATAATTTCACAAAACAAACTAATCACGATTACCTACTAACAAACACGAACTACCACGACAATTTTCAATTAATTCCGAACAACTAATTATACCGCTTAAACTACTATTTCAACTTATTCGGCTTTATTTTTATTCACTGCTATCACTATTAATTAATAATGCAACTTCTGTTAATTTTATAACACTACTATAACTACTTTCTTCTACTCAATTCAATTAGTTATGCTATTGTTTTTGTCATTGGATATCCTCCTACTAGTACTTGTTAGGCTTCTGTTAAAACAACTATATCACTATACCACTGTGTTATTATTTCTCTGCTATTGTTATACTTCTCATCTTAACTCTACACAATTAGATAAGTGATGAGAATAGCTTATATATATATATTGTTGTTAATAAAATAAACTACTATATTATAACTTGTAACAAAATTCTCAAATTGTGCTACAGGGTATATCAAACTACTATATCCATCAAATTGTTATAATTCCTTTCCGGCAACACACTTCAATACATTCCTGGGGTTCTCATCTCGATTGATTTAGCTAGTTTATTCCCAAAATTTAATTGATCCAAATACTGCAGCCGTATGATCGATCCAACAACAGAAATATCTCACACAACAATTATATCATATTCATCTTTTTACAACATAAATCACACGTAATAAACAAAGATAATTCTATACAATTCCATCCCACATACGATTCATCATAAACCCGCTCAGAGAGTTAGAACCTCACCCTTACCTTGGATTGACGGTCTCTCTATAATTTCCGGTCGAATTTCGATTTGGCTTTCCGGTCTACAATTCCTATTCCTGCGGCAGTTTCCTCCAAACCCTTGTTCCTCTTTTCTTTCTCCCACGTACAACTTTTTCCCAAAAATATTCACTAAACCCTTATAATCCTCCTTTTATATCTCTTATAATTAAATCCAACTTATAATAATAATAATAATAATATTAATAATTCTATTAGGTTAATTTTCACACCTCCTTTCTATACTTCTAACACCAATTAAATAACTCTATTAATCTACACTTATTTCTAATATTATTTCTAATAATATTCTATAATAAAATTAATTCATCATCATTAATTAATCTCAACTTCCGATAATTCACTTAATCACCCTAAATCAACTTATAAAATTATTAATGCTCCTTATAATTCTACTGATAAATCCAACTTCGACTAAATCCCAATAAATAATTCCTTATATAATTTAATTAAATAATTAATTAAATTATGGGCGTTACAACTCTCCCCACTTAGGATATTTTCGTCCTCGAAAATCCATCCGACACAACCACCCTTAACATCACACTCGCATCCAATCCTTCGATTCAACAATTCAATCACAGTTTAAATCCAATACGTATACTTCAATCTTTCAATTACCCTTGCAACATAATCGTTACTCTCTTGCCAACCATTCTAGCAATACTTTGAGACAATCACCTTACAACATAGTAACAACTACTACTCGCTTACTTTCTTGTACACCATGGTATCCTCACCTTAACAACATTCTCGTCGTAGCATCCACTTACCATTAAGATAGCAAAACAATTTTATATCATCCAACATGATCCCGTCTACTATCAACAAGAGATTAAGGGTGATCAGTTCCTCAATTTGTCAATAGATAGCCGACAACCATAATAGAGATTAAACCATCGTCACTAACATTAATAGTATTCTTTTTCTAACTTGCACTTACAGTTCACAGATCCCAACGACTCCAACAACTTCTACAACTTTTAAATCAATCCCAATAATTCTACAGTATGGCCTACTTAAACAACAACTTACTAAATTCTATCTCATGGCAACTATTCTTTTCCAATACATCCCAACTTGTCAAACAACCAAATCTTAAATCTGTATTACCTTCGAATTCGAGAAACAACAAAGCTCCTCCAACATTTGCACTGTATCCATCGGTAGCATACTAATTTGATATCTCTGAACCAAACACATCCGAGAAGCAAAACTTCTCCCCCACTTAGCTTCAACTTAATTCCTGCAAGCAGTCAACCTAAAAGCAACAAGTACCGACAATGTTTCACACACTTGTCGCGTACAAAGGAAGTAACAACGTCAGACAACACTGGCCGGACAGACCAACCTGCTCTGATACCACTAATATAACACCCAAATTCTACCCAACGTATATTATTTAAATCAGAGTGCGGAAAAGATAATCATACAAGGGATGTCACAATTTCTTCGCAAAACAACATGCATTTAGTCACAACTATACAGATACATAACACTTAGATCAAGGATGAACTTATAATAATACTTTTCAATTAAATCAACTAATCAACTAACCACAGAATCACAATTGCTCAATAGTAACAACAATACATCTTTTATTCAACCTCAAAACATTTCAAAATAGTATTAATATTATTTAACTTCACTTAGCATAATTATTCAACTAAACCAACTTCAATAATCAACATGATTAAGTATTCACATTATTCATAAACTACAACATATTTAAGCAACTACAACAAATTAAGCAACATTTATCCCCTGAGTGTTACATATCATATCATTGACACCAATTCGAACTAACAACAACTAACGACTTCATAATGCTACTTCGAACTTCCACGGCTATCCTTGAGTACCTGCCCATTTCCCATGGTAGGGGAAATATCAGCAGAACGGGTGAGATATCCAACAATATAAACAAGTGTATGATAAATAATATGCTAGGATTAAATCATACAAAATTATCACATCACGGTTAGCACATCACAACAACTTCCCAATTAACAACAACATAATTCACTTCATAGTTAACAACAACATAATTCACTTCACAATTAACAACAACATAATTCACTTCACAGTTAACAACAACATAAGTCACTTCACAGTTAATAACAATATAATTCAAATGAGACACAACAATGCATATGCATGTGGTACCAACGGAGCTTCAGCCCCCTTCACTATTGCCAATTAATAGAGGCACAAGGCATAAGCCTTCTTCACAATTCCGCCAATACAGGCCTTCACAAATGCAAATGAAATGCGATGCTAACAACATACAACAACAACGTAAATTCACTTCACGAGGCATATGCCTATATCACTATTATTACCAATAAATAGAGGTAATTATCGTCACTGAAAACACCCTGCAACTTCACATAAATAACAACTATATACAACAACATATTCTTCAATAAATCACAAACAATTCAACAACACGATGCATTCAACACAATTCAACAAAATAATATAATATTAATCACCTACTAAAATATACGAATTATTATGATAAATTTTGGTTAATTCCGGACAACTAATTTTTACCGCTTAATTCTACTTATTCGACCAATTCCATACCTCAACCCAACAAAGTATCTACGACCTTTTACGATTTATTTCTGCAAAATTTCAACTAATTTCGGCTAAACACTTATACCGGTTCCAAATTTCTAATATTATTATGCAGTATTATTTCATCAACCTTTATTATAGTTGTGCTTCCAAATAGCGTTTTAACTAGTTAATCACTGCTATAACACCAACTGCTACTGCTACTGCTATTAACCGTTACTGCCAGCAATATGAACTGCTTATTAGTGCAATAATTTAATCCTACAAGGTCACTCAATCGTGTTACCATTAATATTAACTTACAGACAATTAATCCAACCATAATGCTCATTTCACTAAGGCTAAAAGTATGCTTATACATATAATTATAGGTTATTAAAGTAACAAGAGCATGTTAAATATACTCATCCAATAACTCATGTACGTATACTGGACAAAACAGCATCATAATGTAGAAGGCGCCCGTCTTATGTTACGGGGCGTCCGCCCCTAACTCAAGTGGGGTCCACCCTCCTCCTTAACTTAATGAGACGATCACCCCTCCCCTTCCTTCTACGTGGGGCGCCTGCCTCCCCTTTTGGAGGCCCCCGTCTCATACGTTTTCTTCTTCCTTGCATATGGTTCTGTTCGTTCTCTTTTTCCAGGAATACGACAACGAGTAATTCTCCAGCGATAACCAATTTTCAAAATCTCAATAAATTAATCGAATCAACACAACAATTAAATATACGAAACTCATTATTCTTATATTCGATTATCACTAATAACAACATCATAAAATCAACGATTTAATCCACACAAACAACGATAATTTCACACAATTTCATCCCACATACGATTCATCATAAACCCATTTAGAGAGTTAGAACCTCACCCTTACCTTGGATTGACGGTCTCTCTATAATTTCCGGTCGAATTCTGATTTGGCTTTCCGGTCTACAATTCCTATTCGGGCGACAGTTTCCTCCAAACCCTTGTTCCTCTTTTCTTTCTCCCACGTACAATTTTTTCCCAAAAATATTCACTAAACCCTTATAATCCTCCTTTTATATCTCTTATAATTAAATCCAACTAATAATAATAATAATAATAATAATAATAATAATAATAATAATTCTATTGGGTTAATTTTCACACCTCATTTCTATACATCTAACACCAATTAAATAACTCTATTAATCCACACTTATTTCTAATATTATTTCTAATAATATTCTATAATAAAATTAATTCATCATTATTAATTAATCTCAACTTCCAATAATTCACTTAATCTCCCTAAATCAACTTATAAAATTATTAATGCTCCTTATAATTCTACTGATAAATCCAACTTCGACTAAATCCCAATAAATAATTCCTTATATAATTTAATTAAATAATTAATTAAATTTTGGGCGTTACAACTCTTCCCACTTAGGATATTTTCGTCCTCGAAAATCTATTCGACACAACAACCCTTAACATCACACTCGCATCCAATCCTTCGATTCAACAATTCAATCACAGTTTAAATCCAATACGTATACTTCAATCTTTCAATTACCCTTGCAACATAATCGTTACTATCTTGCCAACCATTTTAGCAATACTTTGAGACAATCATCTTACAACATAGTAACAACTACTACTCGCTTACTTTCTTGTACACCATGGTATCCTCACCTTAACAACATTCTCGTCGTAGCATCCACTACTTACTTACCATTAAGATAGCAAAACAATTTTATATCATCCAACATGATCCCGTCTACTATCAACAAGAGATTAAGGGTGATCAGTTCCTCAATTTGTCAATAGATAGCCGACAACCATAATAGAGATTAAACCATCGTCACTAACATTAATAGTATTTTTCTAACTTGCACTTACAGTTCACAGATCCCAACGACTCCAACAACTTCTACAACTTTTAAATCAATCCCAATAATTCTACAGTATGGCCTACTTAAACAACAACTTACTAAATTCTATCTCATGGCAACTATTCTTTTCCAATACATCCCAACTTGTCAAACAACCAAATCTTAAATCTGTATTACCTTCGAATTCGAGAAACAACAAAGCTCCTCCAACGTTTGCACTGTATCCATCGGCAGCATACTAATTTGATATCTCTGAACCAAACACATCCGAGAAGCAAAACTTCTCCCCCACTTAGCTTCAAATTAATTCCAACAAGCAGTCAACCTAAAAGCAACAAGTACCGACAATGTTTCACACACTTGTCGCGTACAAAGGAAGTAAACAACGTCAGACAACACGGGCCAGACAGACCAACCTGCTCTGATACCACTAATATAACACCCCAATTCTACCCAACGTATATTATTTAAATCAGAGTGCGGAAAAGATAATCATACAAGGGATGTCACAATTTCTTCGCAAAACAACATGCATTTAGTCACAATTATACAGATACATAACACTTAGATCAAGGATGAACTTATAATAATACTTTTCAATTAAATCAACTAATCAACTAACCACAGAATCACAATTGCTCAATAGTAACAACAATACATCTTTTATTCAACCTCAAAACATTTCAAAATAGTATTAATATTATTTAACTTCACTTAGCATAATTATTCAACTAAACCAACTTCAATAATCAACATGATTAAGTATTCACATTATTCATAAACTACAACATATTTAAGCAACTACAACAAATTAAGCAACGTTTACCCCCCGAGTGTTACATATCAGAGCAATGACACCAATTCGAACTAACAGCAACTAACGACTTCATAATGCTACTTTGAACTTCTACGACTATCCTTGAGTACCTGCCCATTTCCCATGGTAGGGGAAATATCAGCAGAAGGGGTGAGATATCCAACAATATAAACAAGTGTATGATAAATAATATGCTAGGATTAAATCATACAAAATTATCACATCGTGGTTAGCACATCACAACAACTTCCCAATTAACAACATCATAATTCACTTCATAGTTAACAACAACATAATTCACTTCACAATTAACAACAACATAATTCACTTCACAGTTAACAACAACATAAGTCACTTCACAGTTAATAACAATATAATTCAAATGAGACACAACAATGCATATGCATGTGGTACCAACGGAGCTTCATCCCCCTTCACTATTGCCAATTAATAGAGGCACAAGGCATAAGCCTTCTTCAAAATTCCGCCAATACAGGCCTTCACAAATGCAAATGAAATGCGATGCTAACAACATACAACAACAACGTAAATTCACTTCACAAGGCATATGCCTATATCACTATTATTACCAATAAATAGAGGTAATTATCGTCACTGAAAACACCCTGCAACTTCACATAAATAACAACTATATACAACAACATATTCTTCACCTATAAATCACAAACAATTCAACAACACGATGCGTTCAACACAATTCAACAAAATAAAATAATATTAATCACCTACTAAAATATACGAACTATTACGATAAATTTCGGTTAATTCCGGACAACTAATTTTTACAGCTTAATTCTACTTATTCGACCAATTTCATACCTCAACCCAACAAAGTATCTATGACCTTTTACGATTTATTTCTGCAAAATTTCAACTAATTTTGGCTAAATTGAATCTATTAATAATACAACGAAAAGGTGTTAAACAAAGTGATAGATTATGATCTTTCCAAAATATATCTTGAACATATGTTTCATTCTAGACATTCTATATTGAGTATTTCTTTTGAAAGTTATGAAAATATGTTTGAAAAGAACCATGTTCATTGTCATTTCTAACAACAATTTTTTCCTTTGATCAAGTTTAAACGACAGTCTGCTAAGCTACAATCCAAGTCATGGTTGTGTAAATTTCTAAAAATTTCAAATCAGAGAGTACCTACACAACCTAAGCGAACAATCATATTCCCTTGACTTACTGCTATCACTTTCAACTTTCTATTTGTTTTTTTATACTCACCACCTCTTTTAAATCCAACACAATAAAAACTTCTCTTCTAGCCTGTTTAAACATGTCATCTCGTACTATTGTTTACAGTGATTTCTAGTAAACAACTGTTAGTCTTCCAATTTACTGATTTTTATTATTGGTTACTTGCAGGATCGACTAGATTGATCCTAGGACACATGTGTCATAACTTATTTCCATATTCAAACCCATTATCTTCAGAAATTTATATTGTAGAATATAAGATTCTTTAATAGATTTGTCTAAAATTTCCTATATAAATATGCTGATAGAATATGTAAAGGAAAAGACTTCGAATTGAACTTAGATTTAAAGTAAATGTAAAGAGTTTCTGAAAGCATAAAAGTTTCTGGAAATATAGAGTGTTTAAGTGAAAAGACAAAGTAAAAGTGGGGTTTTTGAGGAAATAAATGTGTTTAGAGGCAAGTAAAACAATAACAGGAAAGGAAATCGAAATATTTAAGAACAAATGTGTTGTAAAAGTGAAAGAAATATAAAAAGACTTGTATTGAAATTGTAAAGGATCATGATGTTCAGTACGTACATTTTTTCTTCTGACTCGTTTCCCTTCAGTTACGGTAATTTGAGTGTTTGAGATTTTTTAGTACACGAAATGAACACACAAAATCTAACATAAAAACACCTATTTATAGTGTCTTGACCCTAACGGTCCTACTCTAAAATCACGCCACGTTCGAAGCATGCAAGCTTTCTACGTTTACTGACTTCCACGCGTCTTCTAAGAATAGCGCTCTTATTTGAAATTCGAATCTTGTGCCATTTGAAATTCGAATTCTGTGCCAGCGAAGTATTCTGTTAGTTTTCTTCAATTCGAATTAATCTTCTACCTGGACCGTTTTCAATGCTGACACATTCGTCTAAAGGAGCTCTTTATATTTTAAACACTAAACTCTCAAATCGAAATCCATCATTTGTCACTGGAAATCGAAGTCTCCTTTAGAACAATGGTTCTATATCTCTCACCAATATTCATCATTGATATTAACCTCCTTTTTTGTGCTTACTCGAAATATTGTTTTGATATTCCAATTATTCTTTATTCGAAATTGCCAGCTAACAAATTGCCCCTCAAGAACATGTATTTCGATAGATATAAAGAAATACTTGTTTTTGAATAACTCATGCAATTTCGAAAACATCAAAACTTATGATGACCACATTGCACACGACGTCAGAGTAAGTGTCCAACTTTCTGCAAAATGTCCAATCATCATACCTAAACGTGCAATCACAGCAGTTATAGCTGATAATTAGCAACAACATGTCACTTCCCTAGGAAGTTAAAAAATCCACCTTTTCTTCTTTCAATGAGAAAGTTACACGTGTTCCACCTTTTCCCAAAGGTCAAAAATTTCTAAACCGTTGAAGAAGGCTATAAAAGCACTTCACCTTCTCCAAAAAAAAACTCTCTCAACCTTCAAACAACCCAGATTTCTTATTTTCAGAAAAAACCTTTGATTTCCAAAATGTCTTCTCTCCTTCAGCACCAGCTCCTTCATCCAAGAAATCTGGAAAATCTAAACAAATTCCTTCTTCCAGCCTCAAACCAGCAAGCAAGATTATCAATCTTGATAATCAGGAGTTCATCTCAACTCCCAAACTCACTCCGGAACAGAAAGCCATTTATGCCTCCCAGGTAATCATCCCTACTACTGTTCTTGATAAAACCCTAGGGGTTATGGGTCCCCTAATTTCTATAGAACGTTTAGAAAAGACAAAGGGATTTTTTCCCGCCTATTCCGAAACAAAACCCATTGTTAATAAATCTGTTCCTCTGAAACTTAAGGAAGATGAATCTGTTGTTAAGTTGTCAAAAACCCTAGAAAAAACGTGTAAAACGGGAACGTCAAAACCCAATAGGGACGTTTTTAACATGGACTACGTCACTGGGAATTTTAAGCTCTTTCGCTCATGTCCCTCATCAGATCAATTATATCAAGATTGGCTTTCGAAAGTTGAAAGTAAGAAATCCCAGGAATGGGAAAATATAGGCATCCTAAATCTAATTCGACTGTCAAAATTAGGATTTAGTTATAGCCAACCCTTTTTGCTAGCTTCTTTATATTTTTGGGATAGCACCTATAACACCTTCCACCTCCCTTGTGGAATGTTAACGCCTACGTTTTTTGATATCGCTGCAATCACTAGACTCTCTCCTATTGGATAAACCTTTGATCCAAATGAGGATGCGGACAACCTCATCGATTTCGATGTTAAGAACGCCAGCTTCTCAAAATACATCAATTTCTACCATTCTGCTGAAGAGGAAGTTTCTGAAGTTGAACACATAGCTTTTCTGGCACTGTGGCTATCGAAGTATGTCTTCTGCAGCAAGTCTTTACAAGTTGCAAGCAGATTTATTACTTTGGAGAACCAAATCCACCATGGTCGAAGGGTGTGCATTAGTAAATTATTGCTGACAAGTTTATACGAAAGCATAGGTACTGCAGTGTCGAAACTGAAAACTTACGAAGCTGGCACTAATCTGCTTCTTGTGCCCCTTCTGGCTATTGCAGCTTTGGTTAAATGCTACCTTCGAACCATCTCTTTCTACCTTTGGGGTAATCAATGAAGAACACCCTGATGTTGTAAACCGCAACATTGAGGGTACCATATTGCTAAAATTAACCCCAAACGACGAAAGAGAAAATTTTAAGACATGTTTTGTTAACTACATGATGATTTTCTCTAAGAGACATAGGTTCGATCCTTCAATGGCTCCTTTTGCCAATCGAAACTGTGGTCCAATTTGGTTTACCAAGACATTTGGTGTGCCTTTCTAAACCCTAGGCTTATCATCTCTAGGATCACACCTGTGAAGAGCCAAGTGTGCATCCTTGCTTATCAACCCAATTTCGTGGCTCGTCAATTTGGATTATGCCAAATATTACCTGAGCCTCTCTTCAACAAGAAAAGATAAATATGTTTAGCAGGGGTACCTTACTCCTTCAAAGAAATCGAAACTCGACAGAAGCAATATGCTGACTTTGCTGACTTTTCGCTAGTCTTCTTTACTCCTTCCTTTTATAAGACAAAAGATTTCTATACTTGGTGGACAAACTATTACTCAAACAATATGTTCAGCACTGTAACACGGTGAACTGACTTTGTAGGTTTTTGTATCGCAAATGTACGGATAGCAAGAGTCGCCACCGACTTTTCTTTTATCCAATTAAGGGAAGGTAAAAAGTAAAGAAAAAGACCTTCGTTAGATTCTGAGTAAGGGAGAAGGTTATGAAAAGGGAAGGTATTAGCACCCTTTTCCATCCGCAGTTATCTACGGGCTCTTAGTTGCTCTTAGATCATCTTTTTAAAATTGTGCTTTCTGTGTGTTTGACAAAAATGTTTTGAAAAGGCATTTCGCTTTGAATTTGTAATGATTCATGTAGGAATGTATACAAAGTGTTCGGAAATGTTTCGTTTTGAAAAGAGTTTGAACTTTGACAAAAGTGTGTGGTGTGAAAAGCATTTTGATAGAGCAAGCAACTAAAAGTCTTATTACCTACTCAGAATTGGTCGTTTTCGTGTTGTTTTACTTTCCTTTAGAATAGTGCTATCCATATCATTAGTTGGTAGGTAACTCCATTCGTTGGATGTAAGCGGGACATTCAAAGGGACATCGGATGGTCATAGAAAACAACTTGTAGGAAGTATCCTAGCACATTCGAAGGGACTATCATCATTTTTCGTAGGCGACAATCGAGGGTCAAGATCATGTATTCGGGAGGACATCGTGGGTCTATGATCTTTGTATCGAAGGACTATGATGATTTGTTTTGAAGGCACGGTGCTAGAATACCCTACGCTCGAGGACTTGACCATTTGAATTGTGAAGGCAACGAGAGAATTACCCTAAGGGGTGCATGTGAAAAGAGTGTGTTGATTTGATTCATGTTATCTTGAAAATTAGAGTGAGCTATGTTTGATTTTATCTTGCCATACACACCTAATTACTAGCGCTTTATAGTGTGGAAATTAAAATGCGAAATGTAAAGTGCGGAAAGATAAATCCTACGCTATTACATGGCTTTTCAGATACATAATTTAAAATGCGGAAAATAAAAGCCCTAATTATACTATTACATCCCATAAGCAATTACATAATTGGAAAAAAGAAAACGATAAAAAGAAATCGTCCGAAACGGGATAACTTGTGAAAAGATGAGAAATCAGAAAATACGAGGAAATCGAATAAGAGAAAAATGTTAGTAAAAATGATAATGTTTAAATGAGAAAAATATTTCATGCTGGAAATAATATTAATATGCTAAAATAATTTTTTGGAGTTAATTTAATAATTAAAAACTAATTAAAGGTGATTTAAATGATAAAATAGAAATAAAATTAAATATGCATGCAAAAATTTTATTTTTAATTTTATAAATTAAATAAAAATTTTCTGGAAATAATGCAAAAAGGAAAATATTTTTTGGTATTTTTTAATGCATGATAAAAATTATTGAAATAAATTAAAATGAATGCAAAATATTAAATAAAATATGAAAATATGAAAGAAATGCAAACAAGTGAAAAAAACCAAATGCCATGGCCAGGGATCGAACTCAGGACACTGCCTTCACACCCCCCACGCCTTTGCCAACTGAACTGGAGTGCACGCGTGTTTGAAAACCGAGCGAATGGCATGTGAACGGTGTCACCCCCAGTTGTACCAATCTCGCGCCAAACTTCATCTCCTTCGCTTTGAAACACGAGAATTGCGTCGGCTTTGGTTCGACGCTATGACCCCGCTAACATCAAAATCATGTACAAGCAATATAAATGAAATCTAAAGCCATGGTTCGATCGTCTTGGTCCACGATCATCCGGTGGTATCGGTTTGGTCCAATTTAACCTAATTAGAAGCCTAAACGTGACTGAAACCCTAATCATGGCATATCATGCCCGTGCCACGAAAATTCAATTGAATGACCCAGAAAGCTTGTAAACCTTGTTCTAAGCACGAAATAAACATCAAAACACATTAACAATGCATGAATAACAAAATTCGAATTTGAAAAAAAGTATGAACAAACCAAATCGTGATTTCGTGATTCTTGATGTTTTTGAGAGTAAAAAAGGTTGATTCTAAAGACCTCAAGGAATGCAATGGAACGCTTGGAATTGGCTGAATCGAAGCAAAACTAGGGCTGCCAGTTGCTTCAAGTGCACAGTTTTTTTTAGTTTGAATAGGGTTTCTCCAAGCAATTTTTCTGTCCTCATTCATGTGGCATGTATTGTATATATATAGTAGATGGAATTGGAGCTGATTTGAGGAAGAATTAATCATCAATCAATGCAAAATATATTTGATTTTGTACCAAATCAAATTTTCTCTTTTTTGATCAATTTCAATCAAATTCTTGCCATATCCAATCAAATTTCGAAATTTTCTGGCTTTCTTGGGTTGCTTGAATCTCAAGGAAGAGAGAAAAAATCAATTTGCAATTAATTTTGATTTTATACCTTATTTTTGAATTTAATTTGTATTTAAATGAATAAAATCCAAATTAAATAGAAAAATAAAATAAAAATTCGTGGCATTGGGCTTGGATATTCCTAATTGCATAAGGAACAAGTTTGGATGAAGAAAAAGTAAGCCCATTTGCAAAATTTTTGATTTTTAGAAGTATCTCTCTTTGTGCACTTCTTCAAAATTGCTCAACTTGTGAATGGTGTATCTTGCTCAATTTTCCACATTTTTGAGTGTTCTTTGACGTTTTGGAAAGCTATAAGAGTCCTCTAACCAACCTCTTTGATTTCATCTCAATTGGAGTTTCCATGCTCAATATATCTTCAAAAAAAAATGTTGACTTTTTGTTGACTTTGAAAAGGACCTGTAATGTTTTGATCCATACCTTCCAAATGAAGCATTTTTTGAACATTCTTGTGAGACATGAAGTTGTAGAGAATTGAATTTCCTTCAAAACAAGAGGTGGTGGAAAAATTTCTGAGAAAGTATGAAGAAGTTATGCTCAGTCAAAGTTTGGTTAACTTTTCACTAAGAAACCCTAATTTAGAAAGTTTAACTTTTGAGCAAATCTTGAGTTTTCTTGATGAATCATGATCAACCCTTGATCAAATGATGAATGTAACTTCAAAATGAGGATGTTGACCAAAAATCATGAAGTTTGACTGTATGTTGACCACAGTTGACTTTTTGTCCAACACAACTGATTTTCAACCATCTAAGCAATTGTCTGAGGAAACTTGACTTGTGAGGCTTGAAACTTGACATAGAGAATCTTTGAAGCATATGAGGAGGCATGAAGGACATTGGAGATGTTGGAAGTCCATCTGGATCTGAGAATTGCCAAACCCTAGTTTGGGTTGATTGTCTAGGAGAGGGTTTGTCTGATCAACCCTTGAAGAATCCTTGAGTATGGATGTATGAAATATCTTGAGAAGATGGAGGGCAAATTTTGGGGTATGACAGCTGCCCCTGTTTAATCTTCTTGTCTTGAAGGGTTAGATTGGCATGTTCGCCTTTGACCGGAGGTAGAAGATGATTGAACGCCGAGTACACCGAAAATTTGCACTCGTTGGTGATGATGCGGAATGGGCTTACGATGCCATTTGGAGAAGTTGGAGACTTCACTGGGAATGAGTCACACGCTAGACTTGAGATTGTTGATAGGAGAATTGACGGGATGGGCTTAAGATGCCATCCGAAAGGTCTGGCCGAGGAGTGAGCCGACACTAGGCTTTGTAGATGTTTCGAAGTGAGAGGGACGGGCTTAAGATGCCATCGGGAGGAGTCGACGCTAGATTTCGTGCTCATCTTTGAATGAAGTTATTGGTTTGTATTGGTTTTAACCAAATATGCAGATTCGAGGTGGAGAAATGTTGATAAGTAGTCGAGATGGGCTTAAGATGCCATCCAAGGCAATCGAGTCGCACGAGACTGTAGTTGCTGCTGATAATAAGAATGAGTCGAATAGTTCTTCGTGGCCGATCGCCTGGGGTAGTAGTTGGCAAAATGTGGATAGCTTCGTTGTGCATCGGTATTGATCCACCGCATGTTGTCGGAGGATAACTTGTGATCGCTCGATAGGGTTTCCGTCTGCCGTATTAATCCGATCCGTTGTCGGAGGACAACAAGGGTGGTCGTCGGATAGTTTTCCGTGGATTCGGTCTAATCTCGACCGCTTGTCGGAGGACAACTAGGGCGGTCGTCGATAGTTTTCCGTCTCGATTCGGGTCTTAACCGACCGCTTACGGTGATTTCCACCTGTTTTGGAGAAAACAAGAGAAACTTTGATAGAATATTGTTAGATTTATGCAAGGAATGATCCATGACAATGTGTATGAATGACATATGCATATTTTGTGACTTTATGAGAAATGTATGAATGATAGATGCTGTGGTATTTCAAAATATATCCATCTTGAAGAAGAGGCAAATGTTCTGTTTGAGGATTTCTGACTTCTGCTTGGGGATGAAACAGATGGAGACCCTGAGAAGAAAGAAAACTTTGATTCCTCCGGTGCACTATCTGACCAAGTCTTGGGCCTAGATATTGTTGAGGATGGTAGAGATCGAGAAACACGTTGTTGAGGATCTCATACATAGACCCTGCTGGGGAGAATCTGGGAGGTACTTTATCGATCTGCTACAGAAATCCTGCTGGAGAGTATTTGATAACTGCGGAGAGACCGGGTTAGAAGGATCTGGAGCCCGTTGACACCTCTGGCTAGGGAATAAAAGGTGTGGGTTTCCTCCGATGCACTATCTGACTAAGTTTCAGGTCTGGCTACTGATGCTGCTGGGGAAAAGGGGAATTGTTGAGAGATATCCTGTTGGGGACAAATACCTCGGCTGGGGGCGAAATGTTATTGCTTGAAGATGTTGAGTGGAATCACTACTTGGGGGTTCTTCTCCTCTTTGCCGGGGGAGGTTTGTGGTGAGTAACACCTCTGTGGGGATCATGTTCTATGGGGAAATGCATTGGTGACTTTCGTCGTCATCTCAATTCCTGGAGCCTGTAGCAATTACTTTGTTATGTTTACTTTTCGCATGTTTGTGACTAGATTTTTATTGTCAAATGCACATAATCATTCAAAGCAAACGTTGGACTTTATGCAAATGACAACAACAAAAACTCGTAGAGAGAAAGAACTTGTATTTATTTGAAATGTGGCGTATGGCCAAGTAGTTTGTATACAAGAAAAGTAAAAAGCTATGCGGAAACAATCTCGTTAAGTTCCAACTATGCTAGTACTCATATATTTCAACTATCTCATCCCCTTGCTGTCAGTAGAAAGTGAATGAATTGATCTTCGCCATTTGAATCTTGAATGCTGATAGTAGTCTGTAGATAGGTGATCTGGACGAGACATAGTCGTACACTTAAATCCCTAACTTTTTCCTAGACCGCCTTTTGGTTTTCGTCCACCAGATACCTTTTTGCCCAAGCCTCCTTTCAAGTTTTCGACTTACGGTGTACATGTTTCAGATATATCCTTAACTTTGCCCGAACCCTTTGGTTCGCCAGATGCCCTTATTTTGCCTAGGTCACGACCTAGCGGTCTATTTTATGCGTAGTATTTTTGACTATGTCCGTTCTGTGTGTGGAAGTCTTCACCATCCATGGTGCTAAGTATCATAGCTCCCAAAACACTGCTTTGACTACAAACGTCCTCGTAGGTGGGAGTCCATTTGCCCCTGGATCACCTTGTGGAAGAATGATGCGCTTGACTACTAGATCACCGACTTGGTAGACCTTGCTTGACGCTCTTGTTAAATGCTCGATCATTCGCTTCGATAGATCCGTCCATGGCGATGGATGCGAGTCGCTTCTCATCAATCAAATTAATCGTCAAGGCGGTCTCGACCCATCGCCTCGCTTAACTCCGGCCCCTGGAGGACTCGTTGAGGGTATCCGAACCTCGATTGGTAGGACCGCCCATACCGTATACAAGAGAAGGGGGCCCACGTTGATGTTCGTGATCAGAAAGCGATAACCATGAAGAGAGAATGGTAACATCTCATGCCAATCCTTGTAAGTCACTATCATCTTCTATATAATCTTCTTGATGTTCTTGTTGGCGGCTTCCACCGCGCCATTCATCTTAGGCCGATAGGAGAAGAGTTGTGATGCTTGATCTTGAAGCTGCGGCGAGTTCGATGATCATCTTGTTGTTGAGATGGAGCCATTATCCGTGATAATCATTTCGAGTGCCATATCGATGATAAGATTATGTTTGATGAATCGAGCCACAACATTCTTGGTAACAGATGCAAACGAGGTCGCCTCTACCCACTTGGTGAAATAATCAATTGCCACAAGGATGAAACGATGTCCGAAGTCGGGGCTTAATTTCTCCGATCATGTCGATGCCCACATTGCAAAGGCCAAGGAGTTAGAACATTCTGTGAGGTATCGAGGTACGTGCACTTTGTCTCGCATAAATCGACATTTGTGACAAGATCGAGCATAGCGGTGACAATCGCTTCCATGGTGGACCAATAGTAACCTGCTCGTAATCTTTTTAGCCATCGTGTGTCCACCGGAATGGGTACCAAACGCGCTTCGTAACTCTTCCATGATATGTTCCGTTTTCCTTCCACACATGAGTAAGCATAAGTCGTGGTTGCGCTTGTATAAGACGCCATTGCTGAGGAAGAATTTGGATGCAAATCTTCTCAAGAACTTCTTATTGTTGACAGATGCCCCTGCGGGATATTCCTGAGTCTCAAGATACCTCTTCACGTCATAGTACCAAGGTTTCTCTTCTGTATCAAGCTCATAATAATATGCTGGTTCGTCGAATTTCTCAATAATGATCTGGGGAGCCTCGTTGTCCCATCTGACCTTGAACATAGACGACATAGTAGCCAATGCGTCTGCCAACTGATTCTCTTCTCGTGGAATGTGATTGAAAGTGATCTCTTCAAAGTAGGGGATCAAACTCAGAACATGCTCTCGATACGGAATGAGATTCGGATGTTTCATATCCCACTCGCCCTTAATATGACTGATCACTAAAGCTGAATCTCCATACACTTGCAAGAACTTGATTCTTAACTCAATAGTAGCTTTAATACCCATGATGCACGCCTTGTTCTGCCAATATGTCCGGTGTAAATGACCATGGTCCATTGAGGATCCATTGTTCGGGATCCTTGTTCGTGTCCTTCGGGGCCTCGGTTCTTCATAATCAAGAATTAACAAAACATCTTCATTCGAAATTCGAACGCATAGATCGATAGTCATATACGGCTTGATGAGCCAAATGATCGGCTACTACGCTTCCTTTGATCGCTTCGAGAAGTGTACCGGATGTCGATTCGCCAAGATCATTTTCCATCTCGCTATTCTTCCGAGAGAGATGGTTTCTCAAATATGTATTTTATCTGATCCATCTTGAAATCAACAAGGTAGTGTGAGTCAACATATACCGCCTTAGTCATGAAAGCAGCCTGTTAAAGCGTGTGCAAGTTTTCTCGAGCTGTGAGTATCTTGTTTCACCGGTAAACTTTTGCTAAGGTAGTATATTGCATGCTCTTTCGACTGCACTCATGTTGCCCCAACACACACCCCATTGAGTTCTCTAACATCGCAAGTACATGATAAGAGGTCTTCCTTCAAAGCATCGGGATAGAGGATTCAGGTACTCCTTGATTTTGTCAAAAGCGATCCGCAATCGCTGCTCCATTTCACCACTTGATCTTTCTTCAATAACTTAAATATTGGCTCACAAGTAGCGCTAAGTGCAATGAATCGCAATGTAATTCACCGGCCCAAGAAACCTCCGACTTCCTTCTCGGTGGAGTCGGCATTTCTTGAATAGCTTTAACCTTGGCGGGTCAACCTCAATACCTTTACCACCGACAACAAACCCTAGAGTTTACCTGGATCGACTCAAAGGTAAACTTGTTAGGATTAAGTCTCACTATACTTCTTCAACCTATCAAAAGCTTTTGCAAATGATCAAGATGTTCTTCTTCAACCGTGATCGAGCTATCATGTCGCCGACGAGACCTCTATCTCGTGATGAATCATGTCATGAAATAATGTCACCATAGCACGATAAGTGGCGCCAGCGTTCTTCACCCGAACAGCATAACCTTGTAGCGAAAGTGCCCCACCGTAACAAAAGTAGTCTTTCCATGTCTTCGGAGCCATTTTGATCCGATTGTAATCGGAGAAACCATCTATGAAAGAGAAAAACTTATGATGAGCGGCGTTGTCAACCTAACATCAATATGAGGAAGTGGGAATCGCTATTCGGACTCGCTTTGTTCGCATCTCCGTAATCCACACATTCGCATTTTACCATCCTTCTTAGGTACAGTACCACATTCGCAACCCATGTGGATAGGAAGTACACTAAGAAACCGCGTTGAACGCTTCATAACTTTGCTTTGATTTTCTCTCGACATCTCAGACGACGCGATTTAACCTTCTGTTTCACCGAGAAAACCTTCTTTGCTCGGCAATCGTGTACCACAATATCAATGTCTAAACCCGCATGTCTTCGTATGACCAAGCAAAACCTCAATATAGTCTCGCATCTGAACCAATCTTTCTTTAACATCGTTCTCAAGACCCGCTCTATCTTGATCTCTTTTCCGCCTTCATCAAGACTCCAAGTTCATAACCTCGACCGCTTCGTTCAGATAACTTCTTCTTGTAGAGCCCCGACAAGTTCTTGGCACTTCACAATCTTCCTCACTTTTGTCTTCGGCTTGGTAGATCGGATTATCAAGTCATATTTAGCAATAGCATAGTTGTTATCAACGATTCTGAGGATTCTCATATCACGGTGTGTGTAAGAAACACATAGCTTTTGAAGGGTGATAAAGTAAAAAAAGCAAAAATAGAATGCAAAAGTCCAACAATTTTATTGAATAAAAATATGCAAATGACAGATAATAACCCTCACAACGAGCTATGATGCCCGCAAGGCACTAGGCTTTCAAAGTTTATTGTTCAAAACATAAAGAAAACGAAGCAAAACAAAACAAGAGCAATTACTCATGACTAAAGGAGATTGGTGACGCCTTCGCCTTCCAATTGCCGAGCCCCTTGTCCGGAGTTGGGAAGATCCACTTGCCGATGTCAAGTCGTTGTCGCCGCCTTCATAGGATGGATTCCACCGATGCGGAAAGGTTGGCCAAGACGTCGCGGCGATCATCTTCGACCCTTGATGGCGGCCTAAAACCATTTTGTCAAATTTGAAAGGAAGATCGTGGAGATGACCCCAAATAGTACTACCTCCTTCAATCATGCTTGAGCATCCTTCAATGAGGACATCCTAGGCGGAACTTGTAACTTCGGGAGTGATAGGAGAGTCAATAGGCATGACCGGGATTGTTTCAAAAGCTTGACAGGAGTCTCAAGAATTCACCTTCCATCTCGAGATAACGGAATGTAGATGATCGACCATATACTCTTCTTCACCGACATCAGAACAACCTTCCCTTTTCACGGGTACTTCAACTTCGATGGGTAGAGGTACAATACCACCCCATGTATCCAAGGGCCCAAGTAGGCAAGAGTAAGTGGACGGATGTCCATGACAAAGAAAGTGGAATCAAAAGTCTGGGAACCAACTTTAACAGAGAGGAGCTCACCAAGTAAGCTTCGAACCATCAAAAGCTCTCACAATAATGTCACCGGGTCTCAAAACCAACCTTCAACATCAAGTCGATCAAAAGCGGTCTTTGGCGTGATATTCAAAGCGTAACTGTATCCACCAAAACATGAGATATAGTGCCCTTGCACTCAGCAGAGATGCAAGGCTTTGTTGTGTTTCTTTCCAAGCAGAGTCAAATCAGATCGAGAAGCCTAGGCCGTTGTTGGCAGCCGTGCTAGCAATACAAACTTCAAATTGGTCAAGAGTAGTGTCTTGCGGTACATGAGCATTCTTCGTAAACTTCACCAAGGCGTTAGCATGAGCCTTGGAGCACAAGAGCAGAGCAAGCATGGAGATCTTGGACGGAGTTTGCCCTAACTGTTCCACAACATTGTAGTCACTCTTCTTGATAATCTTCAAAATTTCCTCCATTTCTTGTTTGGAGGTGTCTTCAAGAACTTCCTTTGGTACTTCACGAGGTGATGAGTCAACGGGTTCTTTCCCTAGCTTGGGAATGGGTTGAATAGCCGGAACGCGAGTCGGAGTCTTTTGGAGGAGAGATTTGAGAATACTTACCGTTCTGGTCACCTTACTTGATCCGGTGATGTTGTCAATGTCAGGAACGGTAGCTTCAATGGTCAGATCTTCAATGGTAAGAGGGTCTTGCTTGACGCCATGATAGTAAACATTAGCTCCATAATTCCAAGGGATAGCTTTGTCAGAGGAATATGGAACTGGTCTGGGAGAAGTAATGATGAGAGGTGCCACCCTGGGCACAGGATCAGCAGAGGAAATCCTTATGGTGTTAACATCATCATAGTCTTATGGGAAATCGTCACCCCATCCGGTTACCTTAACATCTTCAATAGGAATTTTGTAGCTCTCAGGAACAGTATAGTTCACCATGTAATCGTATTTTCCACTTGGCTGCCCCAAGGTATCCCACACAGATGGTGCAGTTTCATTCACATCTTCGATTTTCAACTTAGACATATCTTCACACGCTCGCATGTGGTTTCGTAAATAGTATCTCACTGTTATTCATCATGCACGGACACGCCTTCTCAACCAAGCACAACCATCGTGTGCATGGGCACCAACGACAATTCTCGGGCATCCCGGATCGACACCGCTTGTAACAAGTTCTTCTTAACAACATCGAGGAATGGTCAAGTCATCTATGTTGAAAACATAAGTATCATCGCCAACAACATTGGAACTCTTGTCATGGTTAGGCATAGGCTGATCACATTCTGAGTCTCACAGAGGGTCAAACTCAACTGCTTAGCTTCAATCAAATCTTGAATCTTGTTCTTCGTGAGCCCAACATCATCGTTATGTCCGGCTATTGAATGGTAAGCACACTTAGCATTAGGATTGTATCCTGAGAGGAAGTGTTGATGTTTGAGGAGGATCCCTCAATAATACCGCTTTCAACATGTGTTGCAAGGCTTTGACAATGGCATGTTGATCTTCAGAACCGCCTCGCATGCTCGCCACGCTGTCTCACCGAGGTTGTGATGTAGGATCGAGATCAACCGCCCACAGATCGAGCACTACCGGTCTTGGCCCGCTTTTCCGACCATACACAAGATTAGTTTCTTCTTACCACCAAAAGATCTCTTTGCAGATTCAAGATGACTCTACCCGAATCTTCCCACCTTGATACCGCTTCAACACGCCGCTCGTCAATATCACCGTGAATTGGCCGAGGAGTTTCCAATCGATGATGAAGAATGGGCCCGTTGTTCTATAAACATATCAACCAATTCCTATGGACAAGGGTGGTTGAACTCACCGCTAAATCTCTCCATTTCGAGCATACTCCTTGAACTTCTCATCACGACCCATAGACATGCTTTGTAGTTGCATGCGAGTGGGTGTCAATTCAAAGATTGTACCATACCGCTTGTAGAAAGCATCCGCTAAGTTACCCAAGTACGGACACACCATTCTCTAGAATACCACTCCAATTGAGTCCGACAAACTCTCTTGAAAATAGTGCATCCAAAACTTTCTATCAAAGGGGTTGATCTTCGACATAGGATTTCAAATGCAGCTGGACAAGAAATGCCATCATACTTGGCAAAGTTGGAACTTTGAACTTGGGAGGAATCACAACACCAGAACAAGGCTCGATCATCAAAATTCAGCCCCGACATCTTCGTGTTTTCCACAAGATTCGACGGTCTTCAAGTTGTTTGTACTTGTCATCTTCATCGTAGTACTGGTCATTATCATACCGATCTCTCTCCCTTTCTCGCACTCACCGGTCATCTTCATTACCTCGACACCCCTTCGCCTTGACACTTCCTTCCGAGAGTCTCATCCGACCGACCACTTTAGGACCACCTTTGTAGCCCGCCTATGTCGAGAAGACCAACAACCTTCTTATTCTTGTTGATGAGCTTCTTCAGATCTTCTTGGCCTTGGACCAAGCTGGTGAACATCTGGTGGAACTGAGCATTCTGAGCCTGGAGATCCTTGACAGACTGTTCGAGAGCCATTTCTGCTAAAATAAATAGCGAGAAAATGAGAAAACCAATCTTCAATGTACCTGTGATGCAATGTTATGCCATGATATGCAATGTTTATGCAAATGCAATGCAATGTTTTCAAGGACCTTAGAGATTTAAATTTGTTAAACAAGCAATGAACAAACATTTATTAGTTTTCTTTTTATTATTCTTTTTCTTTTTAAGTACAAAAGATAGTTCAAAACAAAAAAAAGAAACATATAAATCCTAAAGCTCTAAGTCTCCCATGCGCCTCTGGTGCCAAGGTAGGCGCTGATGTTTCGCCTCGTGAAGTAACTTCACAACTCTAGCACTTTCTTCTCGCTTGCATAACACCGAGCTTCAAATGTATCCCTTCTTCTTTAGCTGAATCCGTGATCTCTTCAAGTCTTCAAAATCAGAGGCATGTCGATGGAGAAAAGATAGGATTCACACCTATAGGAACAGTTCCATAATTACTCAAAACAAAGCGTGAATGGCATCATGAGGTTTTGAGCCTCGAGCTCGCACCCATTTGAGGTAAGGTTCCCAAGGAATGGAGTTCGTGCCCCAAAGTCTTGGTATCGCCTTCTTTACCATGCCCCAAGCGCAAGCGAACCTTCGCTTAATTCGAGATCATGGTTGTAGTCGAACACAATGTCTTGGAGAAGCATATCATGTGAACCATCTCTTCGAGCAAAACCAAACTGACGTAGAGCTAGAGAAGGATTGTAAGTAATACCTCCCCTTATACCAATGAGTGGTACATTAGGGAATTCTCCACAATGCTCAATGAAAGTGAAATCCTTTTGAGAGAAAAGATTCCAACGAATGTCTGAATGAGAGAGTGACATTAGTCTTTGAGACCACTTCATCCTTTGCTCGTTCTTCAAAACTGATGGAGGAAAGTGCAAAATAAACCACCTGGAAAGTAATGGTATGCAACACATGAGAGTTCCTTGTCTTTTAGTAGTACGAGTGTGAAGAGAATGTAGGATATCTCCAAGTAAAGTAGGCACTGGATTGCGGGTAAGGAACAACTTGATGGCATTGATATCTATGAATTGATCCGAGTTAGGGAATAGAACCAAACCATAGATTAGCAAGGCCACAATGTCTTCGAATGCATGGAAACTCATAACTTTGAGGAACTCTCGGGCTTTCTTTATCAAGAATTTGGCAAGTAAACCCTTAACTCCGCTTCTAGTTTTCCAATTGGCTTCAATGTCTGAGCGCTTGAGATGTAAGGCTGATGCAATGTCTTCGTACCTAGGAACTTTTTCTAGACCGGTGAATGACATTTGGTCAAGAATAGGTACCCCAAGTAGCTTAGAGAACTCTTCCAAGGTAGGAACCAACTGATAATTTGGGAATGTAAAGCAATGGTGTTTCGGATCGAAGAACTGGAATAAGACATGCATCATATCTTCTTCAAAACCGAGGTAACCAAATCAAGATAACCATGTCTTTTGATGAATCGAGTATGATCGAATTTCGAAACCAATTCCTTGAATGAGAAGGTATACCCATGAAGTTGATTCGATAGTCTTTCTAGGCATAATCCCTACAAAACAGAGCAAAGATAAATCCTAGGTCCTTGAAATAGTTAGAGATGATATGCAATGCGAATGATGTCATGATGTCATGTTTAGCACACACAAACAATTCACACAATGAGCCTAGGTTTAAAGCTTGCATGAGGTATAGGTGTTTTTACCCTACCAAAAGTTTGAGTTGGTTCATCTTGTCCTATAATAGTAACTGGGTTCTAGGAATCTCATATCATTGATCTTTCTCGAGGCGCTTATTTCAATACGACTACCAAGTGGTCGACCGAAAATATCCCAAAAGTCCGATCTTAATGAGCGAGCATCGAGTATCAACCAACCTTAGTCTGCACCAAAGCCGACCATCTCACTACCTTCTAATGGCCAAGATGGGTCAATTAAGGTTCTAAAAGTTTAGTTATTGTTGATGACACCACGCAGAAGCCAAATACTATCCTCAACTTGGAAATGAAGAGTATCGTGACATCCAAAGTGTCACACTAACGTAGCCATCATGTTGACCGCTTCGACATACGCTCAACGGTCGCGACGATTTATTGCTACTTACCTAAAAGGAAACCTGGATCCGTGTAGGATCCCCACAAATATAATACCCAAACATCCCTTAAAAGTAAATCAAGCAAATCAAAATGAAGCAAGAAAGATGATCTAGAAATCCAAGGCATTCTCTTAAGGGTGTCTCCCACAGAGTCGCCACTCAGAACACTGAACCCGACTTGTAGGGTTTTGTATCGCAAATGTGCGGATAGCAAGAGTCGCCACCGACTTTTCTTTTATCCAATTAAGGAAGGTAAAAAGTACGTAAAAGACCTTCGTTAGATTCTCGAGTAAGGAGAATGTTATGAAAAGGGAAGGTATTAGCACCCTTTTCATCCGTAGTTATCTACGGCTCTTAGTTGCTCTTAGATCATCTTTTAAAATTGTGCTTCGTGTGTTTGACAAAAATGTTTTGAAAAGGCATTTCGCTTTGACTTTGTAATGATTCATGTAGGAATGTATACAAAGTGTTCGGAAATGTTTCGCTTTTGAAAAGAGTTTGAACTTTGACAAAAGTGTGGTGTGAAAAGCATTTTGATAGAGCAAGCAACTAAAAGTCTTATTACCTACTCGTAATTGGTCATTTTCGTGTTGTTTTACTTTCCTTTAGAATAGTGCTATCCATACCATTAGTTGGTAGGTAACCCATTCGCTGGATGTAAGCGGACATCAAGGGACATCGGATGGTCATAGAAAACAACTTGTAGGAAGTATCCAGCACATTCAAGAGACTATCATCATTTTCGAGGCTTACAATCGAGGGTCAAGATCATGTATTCGGAGGCGACATCGTGGGTCTATGATCTTTGTATCAAGGGACTATGATGATTTGTTTTGAAGGCAGTGCTAGAATACCTCTACGCTCGAGGACTTGACCATTTGAATTGTGAAGGCAACGAGAGAGAATTACCCTAAGGTGCATGTGTGAAAAGAGTGTGTTGATTTGATTCATGTTATCTTGAAAATTAGAGTGAGCTATGTTTGATTTTATCTTGCCATACACGCCTAATTACTAGCAATTATAGGTGCGGAAATTAAAATGCGGAAATGTAAGTGCGGAAAGATAAATCCTACGCTATTACATGGCTTTAGCGTATACATAATTTAAAATGCGGAAAATAAAAGCCCTAATTATACTATTACATCCCATAAGCAATTACATAATTGGAAAAAGAAACGAAAAAGAAATCGTCCGAAACGGGATAACCTGTGAAAAGATGAGAAATCGGAAAATACGAGGAAATCGAATAAGAGAAAAATGTTAGTAAAAATGATAATGTTTAAATGAGAAAAATATTTCATGCTGGAAATAATATTAATATGCTAAAATAAGTTTTTGGGATTTTTTGGAGTTAATTTAATAATTAAAAACTAATTAAAGGTGATTTAAATGATAAAATAGAAATAAAATTAAATATGCATGCAAAAATTATATTTTTAATTTTATAAATTAAATAAAATTTTTCTGGAAATAATGCAAAAAGGAAAATATATTTTGGTATTTTTTAATGCATGATAAAAATTATTGAAATAAGTTAAAATGAATGCAAAATATTAAATAAAATATGAAAATATGAAAGAAATGCAAACAAGTGAAAAAAACCAAATGCCATGGCCAAGGATCGAACTCAGGACGCTGCCTTCACAACCCCACGCCTTTGCCAATCGAATCGAGTGCACGTGTTTGAAAACCCGAGCGAATGGCATGTGAACGGGTGTCACTCCTCGGTTGCACCAATCTCGCGCCAAACTTCATCTCTTCGCTTTGAAATCCTCGAATTTCGTCGGCTTTGGTTCGACGCTATGACCCCCGCTAACATCAAAATCATGTACAAGCAATATAAATGAAATCTAAAGCCATGGTTCGATCGCCTTGGTCCACCGATCATCCCGGTGGTATCGGTTTGGTCCAATTTAACCTAATTAGAGAAGCCCTAAACGTGACTCGAAACCCTAATCATGGCATATCATGCTCCGTGCCACGAAAATTCAATTGAATGACCCGTAAAGCTTGTAAACCTTGTTCTAAGCACAAACAAACATCAAAACACATTAACAATGCATGAATAATGAATTCAATTTGAAAAAAGTATGAACAAACCAAATCGTGATTTCGTGATTCTTGATGTTTTGAGAGTTGTAAAGGTCTGGTTGATTCTAAAGACCTCAAGGAATGCAATGGAACGCTTTGAATTATGAATCAAGCAAAACTAGGCTGCCAAGCTTCATGCACGGTTTTTTGAGTTTGAATAGGGTTTCTCCAAGCAATTTTTCTGTCCTCATTCATGTGGCATGTATTGTATATATATAGTAGATGGAATTGGAGCTGATTTGAGGAAGAATTAATCATCAATCAATGCAAAATATATTTGATTTTGTACCAAATCAAATTTTCTCTTTTTTGATCAATTTTCAATCAAATCTTGCCATATCAATCCAAATTTCGAAATTTGCTGGCTTTGTTGAGTTGCTTGGATCTCAAGGAAGAGAGAAAAATCAATTTTGCAATTAATTTTGATTTTATACTTTATTTTTGAATCTAATTTGTATTTAAATGAATAAATTCCAAATTAAATAGAAAAATAAAATAAAAATTCGTGGCATTGGGCTTGGATACTCCTAATTGTATAAGGAATAAGTTTGGATGAAGAAAAAGTAAGCCCATTTGCAAAAATTTTGATTTTTACAAGTATCTCTCTTTGTGCACTTCTTCAAAATTGCTCAACTTGTGAATGGTGTATCTTGCTCAATTTTCCACATTTTTGAGTGTTCTTTGACGTTTTGGAAAGCTATAAGAGTCCTCTAACCAACCTCTTTGATTTCATCTCAATTGGAGTTTCCATGCTCAATATATCTTCAAAAAAAAATGTTGACTTTTTGTTGACTTTGAAAAGGACCTGTAATGTTTTGATCCATACCTTCCAAATGAAGCATTTTTTGAACATTCTTGTGAGACATGAAGTTGTAGAGAATTGAATTTCCTTCAAAACAAGAGGTGGTGGAAAAATTTCTGAGAAAGTATGAAGAAGTTATGCTCAGTCAAAGTTTGGTTAACTTTTCACTAAGAAACCCTAATTTAGAAAGTTTAACTTTTGAGCAAATCTTGAGTTTTCTTGATGAATCATGATCAACCCTTGATCAAATGATGAATGTAACTTCAAAATGAGGATGTTGACCAAAAATCATGAAGTTTGACTGTATGTTGACCACAGTTGACTTTTTGTCCAACACAACTGATTTTCAACCATCTAAGCAATTGTCTGAGGAAACTTGACTTGTGAGGCTTGAAACTTGACATAGAGAATCTTTGAAGCATATGAGGAGGCATGAAGGACATTGGAGATGTTGGAAGTCCATCTGGATCTGAGAATTGCCAAACCCTAGTTTGGGTTGATTGTCTAGGAGAGGGTTTGTCTGATCAACCCTTGAAGAATCCTTGAGTATGGATGTATGAAATATCTTGAGAAGATGGAGGGAAAATTTTGGGGTATGACAAGCACCATCCAAATTCAACAACAACTGACGACATCTTTTTCCCTTGTGCAGAAGCATGTCAAAAGGTAGACTTACTCATGTCAAAGAAATTCGAGCCTTTCAAAAATATTTCGAAATTGTCTATAATCCTATGGAGATACATCAAACTGTCTGCGACGCAGCAAGAACTTTGAAAGAAAAATTTAAAAAACAACTTTCAAATATTCGATTTCCTCCTTATGTAAAACCTGAAGATAGGTATTGGTGGGCTTTTAAACATCAACCACCAAAATTTCCAAACTTACCTACTTCAGAGCTGGCTATGGCCTTTTTTCCACCATATCCCTGGTGGTTGGTTTGTAGGGACATTCTTCGTAGCTACGAAAATGATGCCAAAAAATCTGCCCAAAGGGTAACGTGGGCTAAACATGATTTAGACAATTTCAGGGGGCACCTTCGCTATGACTTGTCAGCCATTTCTATCACGTCTCGAAACGGCGAAGGTGCGGAACTGAAGAAATTCGAAGTTCCCTTATTTTTCTAAACTTTGTTTTGAACTTAACTGTTTCAAATTCTTTTCAGTTGTTTATCTAAAATCTCTGAAGAAGGATAAATTTGTACCCAAGGTAGGCTCAACTTCTACCTTGAAAGCGCCAATAATCACTGCTGAAAATCCTCCCCCTGAACAAGAAGATGACTCCCCTAACAAGAAAAAGAATAAGGTAATACTTCACTCACTCCTTTCTTATTTTCGAAATTACTCTTTGAATTGACTCATTATTCTCTCCATTTCTCCAGGCGAGTGGACTACCTCCCAAGTCTCCTAAGAAACGAAGACGTGATGGTGTCCATTCTGAAAACGAAGACGTTTCTCCTCTCAAACGAAAGAAGAAGAAAACCAAAAAGTCTGGTGAAAGCTCTCAATTCACCAATCCTACTGGCAGTGAAATTCCTGCGACTGCTCCCAAACCTATATCCAAAGGACCTTCGAAGTCTCAGTCTTTGAAGAACGTAATTTCAGAACGCATTGGTAGCAATGCAACTTCTGATGAGCAAAAGGTAAATCTCACTTAATACTGTGTCTGATTAACTATGTGACATTATTTATGCTAACCCTTTGTTTCTGCGCAGAGTGTTCCCTTTGCTCCTGCTGATCCTCTCACCAATCAAGGCCAAGCTTCAAAACCTACAGCCTCTCCTCAACCAGAAGGTTTCAACGAAGTTGTTTTAAACAAAGGTTCGTCCACTGCTGCTACTCCTGCAACGAACGTCGAAGCCTTGGATCAACAAGCAACTTCGCCTCCATTGGTCGAAGCTTTAGACCAACAAGCAACTTCGCCTCCTCCGACAGAGGGTCTTGTAGCTGGCGAACTAGACACAGTGTTCGAAACTCCCATCATTGATATTCCTAGTGACTCTTCTCCCAGAAGGGTGCATTTTGCTGATCAATCCGAGGAGGAAAGCGAAGCACATACTGTGAGTCATTATTTCGCAGATGGTGACGAAGATGAGGTGACGCAAGAGGAGGTAGAAGTTCCCGTTCCTACTGGAACCATTTTCACTAAACAACCAGATCCTCCCACTTTGACTGAGGAACAGAAAGAAGAAATGAAAAGAAGTAATCCCCTGAAATATATTAAGTTAATGCTAGCTCAACGGGATTCTTCTTCTAGCAAAAATCATTCTGAGGATTCGAGCCAATCGAAGGAAAAAACCCCTCTTACTTCTATCGACCAACTCCTTCAGCAAGTCAACAAAACTATTCTTGAGGCTGACATCTTTACTATTCTAAAAGAAGACACTGGAGCCTATTTTTCGATGAAGAAGTTGCTTTCTCAGATAGATCTCAGTATCTGTCCACCTGAAGTAGGTGAAACCATATATGATCTGCAAATCTTGCTTAATGAGGCTAGTGGTGAATATATTAGGATTAATGATGCTGAGGCTAAGATTCAAACCAAACAAGGGGTTTTGTCTAAAGCTTATGATCAAACTTCGAAACTTTCTGAGGAAGCAGAAGCATTGGAGCTTGCTAAAACCCAGGCCAAAGACAAGCATGATGTTTTGGCTCGATCAATCTTGTTTTGGGAATCCCAGATCGAAGAACTCAGGAAGAAAATTGAGGGGGCTCGAAATGAGCAGGAAACCTTAAATTCTGTTGATGACAAAGAACTTGAAAATCTTATCACACGAAGTCTTCAACAGATGGAGGTAGCTGAAGGAATAAACAAAGAGATCCAGGGGCTCGAAAGCCTCAGAAATGCTACCCAATGTAAGATCAACTTATGCAAGAGAAAATTTTCCAAGCTAAAACGAGACGCCCCTTTCACCTCTTTTTATTGTTAAGGATTTTTCCTACATACTTTTGTAATTCGAACACAACCATTTTGGCATTTATGTAATACCATTTTGGCTTTATTATTTATTTTACCTTAATTATTCGGTAGTAATTCGAACCTCTTGCAAGCATGGTTTATACCTTTTTAAGTACTTCCCATTTACCTTTAAGATTCTTCTATCTTCTGCTAATTCCTCTATTTCATAAGCATTATTCGAAAATGTTTTCAAAACGCGAAAGGGTCCCTCCCAACGGGGTGACCATTTACCTAAGAATCTATTCTTCTTATCCATAGGTAATATGACTTTCCATACCAGATCATTGGTTGAGAACAACTTACTTTTAACTCTTTTGTTGTATGCTTTGGCTACTCTTTCTTTCTGTCTCCTCATAACCTCTAAAGCATGTAGCCTATCCTCATCTATGTCCACTAATTCATTCATCATCATTTCCCAATATTGGTCAGCTGGTATCTCATTTTGTCTTTGGATTCTAACTGACTGTAAATATATTTCGATTGGCAGAATTGCATCGTGCCCAAATGTAAGTCGAAATGGAGTAGTATTCGTTGCTTCCTTAGGAGACGTTCCACATGCCCATAGAGCTTGGTCCAAAGTTTTGTGCCAATTCTTTGGCTTTCGCCCAACATGTTTCTTTATCAATCCTATTATGACTTTATTGGCTGCTTCCACTTGGCCATTTGCTTGGGCATAATAAGGCGTTGACGTGAGTAACTTAAATCACATTTCTTGTGCAAATTCTTGAATTTTTCGCCCTGTGAAGACTGAACCTTGATTTGTTGTGATACTTTCTGGTATTCCGAACCTGTAAATTATTTGCTTCTAGATAAACTCCATAATAGCCTCTTGATCAATATTCACTACAGGAATTGCTTCGACCCATTTTGTGAAATAATCTATACCCACAAGGACATATTTCTGTCCTTTGGATGATGTTGGTCGAATTTCACCAATTAGATCTAGTGTCCATCCTCTAAAAGGCCAAGGCTTAACAATTGAATGTAATTCACTTGCAGGAGCATGCTGGATGCCTGCATGAACTTGGCATTCTTCACATCCTTTAGCAAATTCTATGCAGTCTTTGAGCATAGTGGGCCAATACATCCCATATCGAAACAACAACCATTTCATCTTGTGACCTGCTTGATGTGCCCCACTGTGCACACTGGACAAAGCTAAATATGCTTCATTTTCTCCTGAACATTTAAGTAAGATTCCTTCTGGGGTTTTCTTAAAAAGTTCATTTCCTATTAGCACATAAGACAATGCCCTATATTTGATCTTTTTTTCTGTACTTACTGAAGGTTCTTTCAAGTAATTTATTATAGGACTTCGCCAATCTGTATCTGCCAAAGTATCTATACTTGATACTTCGAATTCCTTTTGATTTGCATAACCAAGTTTCGAATTTTCTAAGTCTAATGGTGATAATTTGGTAGCCATTATTCTACCTCTTGTTTCTATGAGGTATTGGAGCTTTTCTTTGGATGTCTTATACCCTGAGGCTATTTGAGCCAAATCATTTTCCTCCTGATTATCTATTCTAGGAATATGTTTTATATCCACATATTCAAACTTCTTGAGTAATCTGTTTGCAATAACAAAGTACGTGATCAAATTTTCTTTGATACATTTGTATTCTTTGGTTATTTGTTTGATGACCAACTCTGAGTCTCCTCTAATTTCGACTCTAGTTGCCCCCAATTCCAACAAAGCTTCAAGTCCAGCAATTAACGCTTCATACTCAGCTTCGTTGTTCGAGCAGGGAGGCCCTTCTAACTTGTACTTGAATTTTGTTGGAATTCCTTCAGGAGAAATTATAAGTACTCCAACCCCACTTCCGTTTTTATGTGTTGAGCCATCGAAGGATAACTTCCACGGATGAATTCCTACATAATCTATCGCGAAGTCCTCACTCACAGAGTGATCCACTATGAAATCTGAAACTATTTGTCCTTTAATAGCCTTTAAGGGCTTGAAGGCTAAATTATACTCAGTGAGCGCTAAAGCCCACTTGCCAATCCTGCTGTGCATGATTGGTTTCGAAAGCATATGTTTAATAACATCAAAGTGAGATGAAACATAGACATCAACTGGTTTAATATAATATTTAAGTTTTGTACAAGAGAAATACAGACAGAGACATAATTTTTCTATACTACTATATCTAGTCTCTACTTTATTTAGGACCCTACTAATATAGTAGATGGCTCTTTCGACGCCATCATCGTTTTCTTGGGCCAACATACTACCTATAGTTACATTGGAGGCAGAGATATATAGTCTCATAGGTTTATCTTTAGAAGGAGGTGCAAGTATAGGAGGATGCATCAAATAGGCCTTGATTTTCTCGAATGCCTCCTGATGTTGTGTCATCCATTCGAAATTCCATTGATTGATACGGAGGAGTGGAGAGAAAGCCTGAGTTCGTCCGCTCAAATTGGATATGAATCTCCTTAAAAAGTTGATTTTACCCAATAGAGATTGCAACTCTTTCTTTGTTGATGGAGGTTTCGTCTCCATAATGGCCTTCGTCTTGTTCAAGTTAATTTTGATCCCCTTCTTGTGGACCACAAAGCCTAGGAAATCCCCAGCCTACACAAAGAAAGCACATTTGAGAGGATTCATTTTTAAGCCATGTTTTCTCATTCTTTCGAATGATTGGCAAAGGTGATTCAAATGATCCTCATCAAAAACAGATTTGACTACTATGTCATCTATATAAATCTGCATAAATGATTCAATGAAATCATGGAAAATGGTGTTCATTGCCCTCTGATATGTTGCCCCAACATTTTTTAGTCCAAAGGGCATAACTACCCAGTCATAAGTGCCTAAGGCACCTGGACATCTAAACGCAGTTTTGGGAACATCATCTTCAGCAATGAAGATCTGATTGTACCCAGAGTATCCATCTAACATACTCAGGTATTCGAAACCCACAGCAGAATCAATCAACATTTTTGCTATAGGCATGGAATATTCATCTTTTGGGGTAGTTGTATTCAAATCCCTAAAGTCTATGCAAATTCGTAAAGAACCATTTTTCTTAATAACAGGTACAATATTAGCAAGCCATTCTACATACCTTGTGGTCCTGATAAACTTGCATCGAAGGAGCCTTTCTACCTCTGCCTTTATTTTTGAGAGGATTGCTGGAGCGAATCGTCTAGGCATCTGTTTGATGGGCTTCTTGCCATCCTTAATCGGAAGCCTATGTTCCACCAGTTCCCTCTTTAAACCAGGCATTTCGTCGTAGTCCCAGGCGAAGCAATCTCTGTTTTGTTTGAGCATTTCGACTATCTTACTTTTTAGACTGGAACTGAGTTTCGCGCTGATGTACGTAACTCTCTTTTCGATGCCATCCCCAATATCAACTTCCTCCAAAGGATCTTGTACCATCATTTTAGCGCTTGTTGATTCTGGATCCTTTTCGAACCCCAAGGGCTCTTGATCATAAATGGCATCTAGTCGTTGATCCATTAGTTCGGAAGTTTGTCCATCACAGGGTGGGGGTGAGTGATTTCCCTCAGGATTTGCTATTTCTTTTTTATCTATGGCTTTGACAGCCATGTTTTGTATTTCGGCTTCGAGAGCCGTTTTTCGTTTGTTCTCAGCCAAATAGGCCAAAATCTTTTGGTAGTAACTTGATTCAGTCATAACAATCTTCGCTTCCCCAGCCAGTTGGCCGTATCGTCGAAGTTTCTCCATCTTCCTCAATCTCCTGCCCATTCCACATGAGTTCTCTGTCCCACTAGAATCCATTGGGACGAAGGGTCAAAGAATAGTAAGCGTTCTCATTGGGCTCGAAATATTCCTCAGGTGGGTGGCATGGCCCTATGTTAGCCATGTTTCGATTGAAGTTTCTTTTATCCACATTGTTGATCTCCGTCATATAGTAACTTTGGTCTGCTTCTATGTTTTCGACAATTTCGTCGTCTCTCCATAATACCAACCTTTGATGCATCGAAGAAGGCACTGCGCCAATTCCATGGATCCATTCCCTGCTAAGCAACAGATTGTAGTTTGCCTTCGCAGCAATGACCATAAACATTGTTGGTCTTGTGAGGGAACCAACTGTCAAGTTAACTTGTATCACTCCCAAAGTCTTACCAACCTTTCCTTCATAATTCGAAAGCACCATGTTGTGAGGTCGAACATCTGAATCCTGCATGCCTATCCTTTTTAGCATGAATCGAGGCATCAAATTAACAGCAGCTCCACCATCCACCAGAAATTTGTTCACCCCATGTTGTTCTACCTTTGCCCTAATGAATAAAGGCTTGAGGTGATTTTTCATTCCTTCGTCTGGCTTTTCGAAGAACGTGTTTTGCTCTTCGACCGCTCCATTGTTCATCACGTAATAACACACTGGCCTGTGTCTGGCCATTTCGTCCTCATCAGTCTCTTCCCCAGCATAAACTTCTGTATCCTGATTGTACTCACAAGGCAGCACCGAAACTACGTTATAGTTTGCATTAAAGAAGGATTCCCCCTCTGATTCAAAGTCATCAGTCATAAAATCATCTTCGTTTGCAGCCTCCTTTTGTGTCTTATTTTCTTCAGTGTCCTTCTTTGGTGAAAATAGCTTCCTGGACACTGGGGTTTGCCCCCAGTCTGGGTTACTGATGTTGGGTTGTTGGTACTAGATTCTCCAATCTCCATAGGCTTCGAATCCCTTTCAGCTTTCTTGTTTCGTTGGTGTCTGCGCCATTGAGAGCGAGACATTGGATTTTTGCCTTTGTAATTCTCCAACCTAATTTCTTCCCTCCTGTTCGAATTAAATTGCTTCCTGTAAGCCATCGAAGTCCTGCCTCCTTGGTCATAACTTTGCCACTTCCCTTTTTCCTTATCAGCCTTCACCTACAGCCATCTATCAGTGGGGATTTCTGCAGGTAGTTTGAAAGAAACTCTCTTTGCTCCCCTGGGATAAGAGCTATCTGGCCTCCTTGGCATGGTTCTACCAGTGTTAGCAGGATTCGAAGGTGCTTTACCTTGGTGGCCCCAGCCTGATGCAAACGGAACTCTTTCGAACGCTTCAGCCATTTCTCTATCATATACTGCTGCACATCTGGGACAGATTAGACACTCTGTTCCAATCTTGTGGCAACGAACCAAAAATTCGAGTAGACTCTCATCAGCTTTGGGATAGACTCTGTACAGTTGATTGTCTTGCCTCCAGTTGACCCATGTTCGTTCGCGCTACGCCCTTTCGAACTCAGCAGCAATTCTGGGGTTGCAGATGATGTTGCATCTTGGGCACAACAACTTATCCTGGTTCTTCTCGTGACAATGAAAAAGGTATTCGCGCAGACTCGCGTCCTTTCTGGGTAAGTTTTCCCTTCTTTGCTCTCTCTCTTTCTCTAAACAGTGCTCCACTTCTTCCATTTCAGCGTTGGGCTGTTCGAAGTCTACCATATTTACTCCCTGTATTTGATCATCAGAAATTTTGACTTCTTCGAACTTTATCCTGAGACCCTCAGTAGCCTCAGTTAAACTTTTGTCAGTAGCAAGTTGGCCATCAGCAGCCTTTATTACCTCACGAAGTATTTTTGCTTTGAGTACCTTTGGGAGGCCATCAGTAGCCTCTACTTCGTTCCTAATCAAGACGAAATCCCCATCCTCTTCGAATTCCACTTTCGACTGAACCTTCCTCTCAGCAACCTCCACTACATTGATGTCCAGAGGCTCAGCATAGTTGGTCTCCGCCATCAGCAACGGATTCGTATCAACTTTCATTAGATTCTTCCCCTTATTTGAGAATTTCAGCCTGCCATCTTTGATTGCATTTTGTATCAGATCCCTGAAAAGAAAACATTGTGAGGTTTTATGGCCTAAAAAGTTGTGATATTTACAAAAGCCCCTCTTTTTCCTTTGTTCCAATGGAGGAATCTTAAGGTTAGGAGGAACTATTAACTGGCCATCTTTTACAAGCAAATCAAATATTTCATCACATTTAGTTATATCGAAAGTATAGAATTTCTTAGGGAATTTATCATTCCTTTCACTTTCGACAGGATCCTTTCCATTGGAAGGAAGTAGAACTTTGCAAGCATAAGGGGGTGCTTCCTTTAGTTCTGCAAGATCTATTTCGAACTGATCGCAATCATAAGGATCTTGAGAATTATCTATATTCTCCCCTTCAGTCTCTATGTAGGTTATTCTTTCTTTCTTATGATTTTTACTAGCCCTAGCCTTTTCAGCTTTTAATCTTTCGACCTGACGAACCCTATCTGCTAGTTGGGCCATATCTCTAAGATACTGTGTATCCAATTTCTTTCGAATGGAATAATCTAGGCCCCCAGCGGCCATTTCGACCAATTCATGTTCAGGAACTACTGTGAAACATCTAGATTTCAACAAACGAAACCTATTCAAATAATCATCTGTCGGTTATGTGAATTTCCTCTTAATGCTTGCTAATTCTTTCAGGCTAATTTTAGATTGACCCATATAAAACTGTTCATGAAAAAGTCTCTCTAAATAAGGCCATGTATCTACAGATTCAGGGGGTAGGGTAGTGAACCAAGTAAAAGCGTTCTTTGTTAGAGAACTTGGGAAGTATTTTATCCTAAGATTTTCATTATTTGATATATCTCCTGCTTCGGTTAAATATCTCGCTATATGTTCTACTGTCGATTCACTCGTATCTCCAGCAAATTTCGTGAATTTAGGGACTTTAAAGCCCCTGGGTAATTCTGTTTGTAGAACATAGTCTACAATAGGAGATGTATAATTTGGCTTCCTAAATCCTGAATTTAGGCCATTCTAGGCCATTATTCTTTCGATCATGGTGGTTAGGTTATTTTCTGCCACTAAATTGTCATTTCTAATCCTGTGAACAATTTCTTATGCATTTTGGTCCCTATTAACCATCATTATTGGTCTAGGCTGTTCGTTCTGAACTTCCTAAACTTCCTGTTGCCTTAATCTTGCCACTATATTTCTCTCTTTGACCACTTGTACAGGGGGTCGAATTTGTTCAATTGTGGGTTCTTCATTTTGAATCACCACTGGGTTTTGCCTATGTCTTGCAGGCGCATCATGGGCACCAAAGAAATCTGCTATTCTAGTCATCTGAGCTGCATTTTCTTGGTTTGTTCTATTTATGTTCTGGATTAGGGGACCAAAAATAACATTCATTTCATGGGCTAGGATTCCTACCATATCATGATTACTGTCATCCATCTGTTGCCTAAGTGCTGCCTAACTATTGGTTGTAAGGGTAGGAAACTGGGCGAAGTTTCCCAGATTCTGAGAATTTGTACCCAAATGGTTCATTCCTGAACCAGATCCTTGGACTGGGATTGAAGTGGATGCATTATGTAATCCTGCCATAAACGAAATTGGCATTCCATACGGAGGGTTTCTGGGTCTCAAAGGCTCGAAGCCTAGAGGCCTAGTGGGGGTCGAATACAGTTGATTCCCTACGTGTAGCCCAATTTGCATTGAGGACACGATTGGTGGCATTTCTAATGTACTTGGGATCGTATTCGAACTGCCAACAGGGATTGTATTGGAGGCATCAATCGAACTTGAAACGATTATTGCAGTCCCTTGTGGGGGGATTTTGTCCCCTTTCTTGGTTAGTTGTGTTAACCATTGTTTTGGTACGTTGTCTTCTGGGTATATGTGGATTATTGTTTTTTATTTTGCCACTTCGAAGGTTCATATACCAAAACGCACTCCAAACTCAGAAAATTTCTAAAATTCTCAAACAGGTTTGATAAAAATCTCTTATTATGACACTGTCCCACTGGGCGTGCCAATTTGTTTACAGTGATTTCTAGTAAACAACCGCTAGTCTTCCAATTTACTCATTTTTATTATTGGTTACTTGCAGGATCGACTAGATTGATCCTAGGACACATGTGTCATAACTTATTTCCATATTCAAACCCATTATCTTCATAAATTTATATTGTAGAATATAAGATTCTTTAATAGATTTGTCTAAAATTGCCTATATAAATATGTTGATAGAATATGTAAAGGAAAAGACTTCGAATTGAACTTAGATTTAAAGTAAATGTAAAGCGTTTCTGAAAGCATAAAAGTTTCTGGAAATATAGAGTGTTTAAGTGAAAAGACAAAGTAAAAGTGGGGTTTCTGAGGAAATAAATGTGTTTAGAGGCAAGTAAAACAATAACAGGAAAGGAAATCGAAATATTTAAGAACAAATGTGTTGTAAAAGTGAAAGAAATATAAAAAGACTTGTATTGAAATTGTAAAGGATCATGATGTTCAGTACGTACATTTTGTCTTCTGACTCGTTTCCCTTCAGTTACGGTAATTTGAGTGTTTGAGATTTTTTAGTACACGAAATGAACACACAAAATCTAACATAAAAACACCTATTTATAGTGTCTTGACCCTAACGGTCCTACTCTAAAATCACGCCACGTTCGAAGCATGCAAGCTTTCTACGTTTACTGACTTCCACGCGTCTTCTAAGAATGGCGCTCTTATTTGAAATTCGAATCTTGTGCCATTTGAAATTCGAATTTTGTGCCAGCGAAGTATTCTGTTAGTATTCGAATTAATCTTCTACCTGGACCGTTTCCAATGCTGACACATTCATCCAAAGGAGCTCTTTATATTTTAAACACTAAACTCTCAAATCGAAATCCATCATTTGTCACTGGAAATCGAAGACTCCTTTAGAACAATGATTCTATATCTCTCACCAATATTCATCATTGATATTAACCTCCTTTTCTGTGCTTAATCGAAATATTGTTTTGATATTCCAATTATTCTTTATTCGAAATTGCCAGCTAACAACTATAAACTTTAGTACATGACTAAAATATTTACTTGCATCAATTTCAATAACAAGTACTTTACCAATTTCAAAATTAACCTATTCATGCCATATTTTTATATATCTAGTTGAAACTATCCTTTATTTATTTTGTTAGAGAAACTAATTTATAACTTTTTTCCTGATTATGTGCTTCATAATATTAAAAGGTAATTGCATAATTCAAATAACACATATAAGCAAAATAACATCAAATAAGTTAATATGCATAAAGTTAGAAAAATCATGATATTTTTCTAACTGCAAGGACTTTTATTAATGGATCAACAAGATAGTGATGACATCAGCTAGACTACAGTTAACATTATGAATGACAAGACTAGAAAATTTAAGCTAGAAAAGCAAGAACACCAACTAAAGGTGCAACAGAAGTAGTAGTTGGTTCTCCTAATTGATAATTATTCCTATAATCACTAAAACCATCATTTTGATCTGGACTCACAACAGCACCTTCCAGAACATTAGGATTTGGTGCATTTTTATTTAACCATTTGTCAAGCCCATCTTGGCATCCAACTGGTGAACTATCTTCTTTAATCGACACAATCGATGCTCCTCTATGATGAACTTGTTGTGGATATTTTGATCCATAACCCACCATGTAACTCATATTTTGTGGATTAGAACCCAATATGTAGCCCACTTGAGATCTAACAAGAGATGTGAGATCAGAAATAGAAGCATCGTCATTGCTACATTCGAGGGATGCATTGTTTAAAGATAAATATTGAGAGTATGTGGAAATTGCAAATGTAGCAGAAGTAACATATTGGATATTAGCCCATGGTAGAAACCATAATAGACCTCCTGGTGTTTTCTGTATGTTTTTATCTGATTTCTGTGCACATGAACATATGAATTTTTCTGCATTTGATTTGTATTGATCCCAAATTCCTGAAGACTCTTTTTTTCCTTCTAAAACAAGCTGCATGCACGTATGTTCCAATATAAGTGTTCCAATAAAACAATATTTAAGTAGCAATGATATTATTATGTGTACCTTTGCAATAAGAATTTGTGCACCAACATACTTATCATCCCAACTAAACATCGATCGCACACCACCATCGTCACCTGAATTTTCAATGTAATCAATATATTTTTTCAAGTTTGTGGCGCGGTGAAGCCATGCTGCTGCCCAAAGTAGTTCATCCTGTATGTATGTACAAAAATAAATTCCAGATCTCAATATTTGCCCTAGTTTCTTCTTTACAAAAATATATTTTACAATATTTTGTAATAAATAATCACCTTATATCCACTGCTAGAATATATTTTTGCTGCTGGTGGGATGCTATTATGGTATATGCCTTGATGACTGTTTGCAAAATCAAAAAGCTGAAATAAAAATAGTAATTAGAAATATTCATCAAATAAAAAATAAAAAATTCGCAGATAATAGATACATGACAGAAAATAAAAGCATACTTGTTGTGCATGAGTAACCAAAGAGGATGCGTAGTTTGAGTCAAGAGATTGTAAAGCAATGGAAGCAGAAGCGAAAGCAGCAGCAGTTTCAGCCGCAAGATCCGAACCAGGATTTTGTTCATCAATCTTATAAGAAGTCCTAGGTGTTCCCATATCTTCTGGCCTTTCCCAACATTGATGATCTGAATCCGGATCACCGTTTTCTCCGTATAACACATTTGGTTGTGGATGCGCTTTTATCAAATAGTCCGTTCCCCATTTTATCGCGTATAATGCATTATCAAGCTCATTCTTACTTGCAAGTTTGTCCTTAAACTCTATTGCACTCCATGATAACATTGTTATGGTATATGCCAATGGAAATCCAAGTTTCAAGTTGTCTCCGGCATCATAGTATCCTCCCGTTAGGTCCATCTGCGTATATATACACATGTAACGGTTATGATTAACTGACGGTATAAAATAAAATATCGAAAAATATTGGCGATTAAATATATCTTACCCCAACATCTTGACCATCATTAAGTGCAGAATTCCCTCTCCATGAAACTCTTTGATTCTTAGGCAACACACCTGAACGTTGACCCTCAAAAAACAACAAACTTTTTGTTAATGCTGTTCCATAATCATAATCATCAGAAGCAGCATTTTGAATCATATAAGAACAACAAATAATAAGAATGAACATAAAAACATTGTTCAGTGACATGTTGAAAAACAACATCAAAACAAACAAAAGGAGACAAATATGTTTTAGTAAAAGAAATTCAGATTTTAGACACTAATTTATAGAAGAATACATATTTCATATCTGATTCACCAATTAATTACGATTAATTGTGCTATATGCAAAATGATATTTTAATTCCTAAATGGACAAAGTAACCGTAATACATCGTAAATACTTGATATGTATAGTCTACTATTTTTAGTATTATATTATACAGTTGCTTGTTGGAGTCAAAGTGCAAGAAGTTGTTAGTTTTTTCACAAAATTATATCATCATAATTAATTTTTTTGAAATCGTATAAGTTATTTCCAATTTTAATTTTATAAATTAAAAGACTTAACAGAGATTAAAACATAGTCAATATCACGTAATATTTTCTGAAATATTTTTAAAAAACAATTTTATACAAGCTTATTTAAAAATATATTTAAATTTAAATAATATTTAAAATTTTAATATTACAGTGTGCAATCGATTTTCATCCTGCTGCAATCGATTGCATGGGCCACATTTTAAAAATATTTGAAAAAATTACAGTGTGCAATCGATTTGCATCCTGATGCAATCGATTGCACAGAGGCAGAATTGTGATTTTCACTTGTTTTTTGACTTGTTTTTTATATTTACTCTTCTTCTACTCCATTCTTTTGATGATTGTCTTGGATTGTAGTCTTGAACACCTAATTCCTCTTTAATCTCAATGGACTTTGGGTGTTGATGAGGTTGGAGAAATGTATTGGTGATTCAAATCTACCAAAGGATTAATTATACAATTAATTCTTGGTTCTTTGAGTCAATAATATATTTTGTGCTTTAATCCACCAAGATGAGTGGTTGAACTTAAAGATGGAAGAAATTTGAGAACATAATCCAAGTTGATTTATCATTTCTCATCCCTCTTCATCTTATACCTTTCATTCTTTTTTATTTTTACATGTGTTGACAAACATTAGAAGATGATCTACATATCATTCTTCTCGTTTGCTTTTTCAACACATACATCACCATTGATCGGCCTCGTTGTAGGGTGGCTTCTACATAAGTCACTTGGTGATTGCTTAACGTAGCGCTACATTGCTCCTTCTTCATCTTATTTTTCTTTTGTCCCGACTCGGAAAAAGTGATCAATTGGTGCATTAACTTTAATGTTCTAACATAAGCCCCAAAAGATGACTTGAGCTTTAATCTTGGTTCAACACTTGTGGCGCTTGTCGTGTGCGCTTGTCGTGTGGTCGCATTGATTTCTAATCAAGCTTCTGGTAAGTTTCCACTAACCTTGTCCATTTGAAATTCTCAATCATCTTTGATCAAGTGATGTGATAATTCCAAAACCGGTGATATACTTGACAAAAAATAATTGAAACTTGTCGTGTGGTCACGTTGATTCTATCAAACTTCTGGCAAGTCTTCATGTGTAAGTTTCAAGATGGTCACCTTGATGACAACTACCAACTAACAATTAGATGATATACTTGACAAGTTTCAAGATGGTCATCTTGCTAACCTTTATTAATTGCTTCTTTTTATTATCCGTTCTTTACTTTCCGCATTTACTTTTATGCTCTATATTTTTATGCACCTTTAATTTTGGCATTTACATTTCATGTCATTTTTGTTTTGCTCACTTGAGCATTTATTTTCTATGTCATTTTTCCTTTGCTCATTTGAGCATTTTATCTTCTTGTTATTTGGAATTTGCTCACTTGAGCTTTATTTTTCTTTTCCAAAACACTTAATAATTCAACCTAAACATAAAAAACTTTTAATTGGACTTGGTTACTATCCTTGTGCTTGGGGCTTTATCTTTGGACTTAGGATTAGGACCTCTACCTCATCTTGGAGATTTTTTTTGCCCTTGATGTTATTTTGTCTTGTCTGGTTATTATCTTTGTATGCAGATTATTCCGTTATACTCGATTAAGAATGAATTTCCTCAAAATACAGTTGTTACTCTTCTTGTTTTTATTGAGACAAGAGACTTCATCTGAGGCATTGACTTATCTAAAGCTTGTTTTTTTTGTCTGGTTATTTGTTGTTTATGTGGTAATCTAAAGGATGGGATATGGTATTGGCTCTTGATGTCAAGTACTAATCTTCTCACCCGGTTAGATCTTTCTTTACCCTTACCTTTTACTTTATGCACATAGGTTAGCCTCTTAATTTCTTCCCCATTCTTTAATTTTCAAAATCTTCTCTCATTTTCAAAGGATTCTTGCTTTCAAAACTCGAACCGCTTTCATAAAAAACTTGGACTCAGGTCCATGCATTTTCAAAACTTCTTTTCTTAATAAACTTCCACTCCATTTAATAATAGTTTGACTTTTCTTTTCATAAGACTAAAAAACATCTAACCTCATTCAAACCTTTTTGAGCTCTTTGTAGCTTTTCTAACAAACATTTTCTTAAAATCAACCAACACACAATTTTGGTCTTTTTTAGCCGAACTACTTGGTTTTGATTTCAATATTGCATATTGTTGGTATGTCGGCCTGGAATTCATTGGAAGTTCTATCAAACCAAAAATTATAAAAAATACTTCTTTTCTCCCTCCACCATCCATTTTGTACATATATTTTTTTAGAACACATATACAAATTTTCAAAAAGTTTCCTGCAGAGTACTGTAGATGCTTTGGGTGCCTAACACCTTCCTTTTGCATAACTAACCCTAGGTCCCAGATCTCTGATATTTTTTTAGGATTTTATTCGCTCTTTTTCTTAGTCTTTTGGATAAAATAAAAGCGTGGTGGAAACTCTTTTGTTACTTTTTTTGAGTTAAGTCAATTTAATGACTTACTCGCAATTTTTGCCACTATAGAAAAAAAGTGGCGACTCTGCTGGCTGGGGATGTTTGACCTATTGTTGTACCATCTCTAAGTGGGTTGACCATATTTTTGTTTATTTGTATATATGTGTTATATTGTTTGTATATATTGTATGCTTGTTTGTTTGGATGCTTTTCTGGTTTTCAGGGGTGCTTGGTGATCTTCTTTTTGAGTTTCTATACCCGAACTCGGATAAACTTAAGATAAGACGGGCGGTATAGTGATATTCGGGTATGTTTTATCTAAGTAACCATGTTTCCCATCACCAACCTCTAGAATGTTGGATTTTGTCTGTTGGACCACTTCAACTTCCTAAATCTCTCCCTCCTATTGATTCGACTCCCACGCCTCATCTTCATCTTCTGAAATCTCAGTTGATCCCCCTATTTGTGATGAATTTACCCTATCTGGGTGTAGCGATATTCGCAGTGGTCCATGAAAATCATCTACTACTTTAATCGCAAATACGTTATGATTTATGGAGATATTATAACTTTCATTTAGCACCACAATGTATTTCGTCCTTATGAGTATTCTAGCTACATCTATACTTGTTTGTCTTGAAATATTATCATCTTCACGAACGAAGACGCCGACTGGTTTCAGAATAAAATCAAAAACCTTTGGATTTCATCCTTGACATGGCAACCCAAAAACCCTTAACCAAGTTAATGTTTCATTATCTACCTCATTCGGACGCCATGGTCAAATTTCCTCGAATAGTTTGCCAATACACTCCCCTTCCTCCTTAATTAGCATCTTCAACTCACCCTCAATACCTTCTTCCATTAAACATTTATTAGCTCCCAATGGTGTAATTTTGATACCAAAGAATCCTTCTTTGTTAAAATATTCTTGCAAATTGTAAGTATCACCAGGGTTCTCCACGATTCCTATATATGCTTTTTAAAACCTTCTCAAATCGTCCTCCTCCAAGTTGTATTCCAAGTGTGCAAAACGGGATTTTCTTTGCGTGTACAACGTTATTTGTTCTTCTCGTATTGTTATGATTATTTCTCACAACTTGAGCGTATGAATTCATTGACACTCCCCCGCCCTTCTGAAACATATTACCTTCGTTCACCATGCCATATCCTCCCACACCTATCAACTCCTCCCCTCTTATATGTTGGTTTCTAACCTTCTCACGCTTCAGTGCCACACCCCCCAAATCTACACCTCTCCTTTCTCTGTTGAACATTGGGACGTTCGCATGAATCTTCTTTGTTCCGATCATTATATTGCCCAATTTGACCGCCATTATCTTCACATCCTTTACATTGAAAAACCTTACGAATCCATACCTTTTTTCTTTATTATCTTTCCTTAGTGGAATGATAACTTCGTCGATCTCTCCATATTCCATGAACACCCCATACATCTCCTTTGCTCTGAACTCATCAGGAATATCTGTAAAGAAAAAGTCTGCTTTTCGACTACCGACTCCTCTACGATCTTCCTCTTGCCAATTACATTGTCCCATGTATCTTTTCTTCACCACCCTCCTTGCATCCTCCTCCCCCTCCTAATCTACGTCCATTCGTTAGATTCCTTTCTTGTCTCCTCGTAGTTCATGCTATTTTCCATCTTGCACGCTGTGAATCTGGGTTTAGAGTTTAAAGTAAACTTTGTTTTGTGTGGTTTGTGTTTGGATGTTTTCTTCTTTTTTGTTAAAGTTAAAGGTTGACATGGTTGTGACCTTCTTAAGTGGTTCCTACGCCACTTTTTCCCTAAAGCACAAATTACTAATGCTTACTTATGGCATCCAAAATTCACGTGTCATTCAACTAAAGTTTTGCTTTGAATTTATGAGTTTTCTAGTTCCTCTTCCGCACGAGTCTCAAGATTTTAAAGTGGAAAAACAATAAGATGAAGAAAAACAAAGAAAATGAAGTAAAAATCTTGCAGTTATATTAAAGCGAGGAACACAAATAATGAAGATTATGATAAACAAAACAAGAGTGATAGAACAAAGATAAGAAGTAATGAAATTTGATTTTTAAAGGGTATGAAAACGAGAGATAAGATGAACAAAGAGAAGGTGCGGAATCGTTACCTTTTGCGAAAGAGGGAAAGAGGTGACGAACCAACTAGGTGGAATTTGCAGCTTTGAGATGAATTTGGGGAAGAAATCGCAATTAGGGTTAGGATTGAGAAAGAGATTTTTGAATGATTAAGATGAGAACGATACGATGAGTAGAGAGAAATTGAATGTTGTTTTTGTTTTTAAAAAATTATTCATTTAAAATATTTGATACATTTTTAACTAAAATATTTATAATAAATAAATAATAAAATATAATCCATTGGATTTTTATAATGAAATGGATGAATTGGATCTATCCATTTAATTTGGTGGATGGATTAGATCAAATCTAATAAGGGCATGTTTAGATTGACAGTGGACAGAATTGATTCTAGCAGAATTGAGTTTGATAGAATTGATTTTAATAGAATTGAGTTTAGCAAAATTAATTTATGTTTGGATACATTTATGTAAAAGTGAGTTGAATAATAAATTTCAGTGTAAAAATCATCCAGAATAAATTCTGGAGGCAGAAGCTACAAATTCTAGCTTCAAGTAGAATCAATTCAAGAGCCATAATCAATTCTACTTTTGATAAAACAAACACCTCAAAATTAGCTAGAATCAATCCAACACACACTAAGCTATTTTTAGTTTATCGGATGGATTGGATGGATTTTTGCCACCCCTAATCATCATTAAACCACCTATGATACTTGTGAAGTGATCAAGTGTTAACGTGATCTCATTTTTTTCTCTAAATCTTACACGCACAAATTTGAAAAATCTATGATAATCCATTTTGAAAAATCACTTGGAGCAAATATTGTTTTAGTCTATTCACCTCCCCTATTTTGTTTTCCTACTCCATATTCTCACCCAAAAATATACATATATATTATGGCCTCCAAATTCATCAAGGGTAACCTCTACTCCATTTTCATTAACATTTGAAGAACCATCAATGAATATGGACCAACAATAAGCGTCAGGTGCTTGTGTGTCATCTTTGTCCCGAAGCTTGCCCAGACCTAGCAAGACTTAATTGTTTTTCTTAGCTTGAAGTCAAGTAGGAACTTGAAAACTCGTGTGTTTTCAAGATCATACTGATGGTGAAATTATCCTTGATGACTATGAGATGTGAATGAAATTTGCACAAGAGTCTCTAAAATACCATTACTAAGGAAAAACCATTATTTTTCTTCTAATTTTTGGTATCACACCAAAATTCCTTGTCACACGTTACTCATGAAAAACACTATGTATTGTATTTTCTCTCTTTCTCTGGAAATCATCAACGTCTTTTATGGATGTTAAGTTCAAAGATAATTTAGTGCATGAAGTTGGTTTGGTTAAGATTAAATGTGATGAAAGAAACATCTTCAATTTGGTGAAGGTTTGTTTGCATTGGGGGCTCGTTAGAAATGCTCTAGATGGAGAGCCTTCAAGGTCAACTCATCAAAAAATGCTCGAAGAAGCACAGGATGGGGCAAATCATACAGTTGATGGGCTTCTGATATTGCAATCAACTTTATTAAATCTTTTATGAATTACCTCTCACTTTTTCAAAATAGATATATTTGATTAACCATATTTAAAGACACTATCATCGTTAAACTAAAGCCTTTTTTTTAGTGATTGTGTACCTTGTCCACACATATAGTTATGTTGAGACGAAACTTCTAGGCAATGATAGGAGCACATGGAAGAATATATGTTCTTCTAATTGTAAAATCATGTGTTGGCCAATCTGAACCGATTTACTATAATCGCCCAACTTCATAGTAAATAAAATTCAATATGATCCGAGAAATATTATCAACCAATTAAGATTTCAAAGGATTTTTCTTAAACTTATGTTATTGTAAAATGATGTTGTTTTTAAAGGAGGTATGTATCTTATTATGTTGTACTACGATCATTGCCAAAATTATCCATAGTATTGAAAAAAATATTATTTCAATTTACCATGTAGAGATTCAACTCTATGTATAGTGACGTTGCCAAAGTTTCTAATCCGACCAGTCCATGTACTTACTGATTTTTTTATCAAACCATTATATTTGGTTAGTGAATTGAACCGCTAAAAATAAGGAGTGAAAATATATTTTAAAGGGAATATGAAAAATCGTGTGAAGTGAAAATGCGGATTTCTATGTAATTTGTACTTTTAACTTTATTTTGTAAAGTTTTTACATTATTAATAATTAAATAGCACATTTTGGTACATAGTAAGTAAACGACTAGAAATTTATTTTATTATTATGGCTTAAATGCATTTTTAGTCCTCCTAGTTTCAAAATTCTGAAGTTTAAGGCCTTCTAGTTTAAAAGCCAGGTTTTTTGGTCCTCAAGTTTACTAGAGTTGGGAATTTTGCAGTCCCTCTCCATCTAACTGTGAGTTTGATGACTTGGCAAGGTGATTTTTAGCCATGTCATACATTATAAAATTAAATAATTTGATATTATTCTAAAAATATTAAAAATTATTTTTTTTAAATTAAAAAAATATGTTAAATTAGGGCCCGTTTTCATCCCCAATTCTATTTAACATATTTTTTTAATATAAAAAAATATTTTTTAATGTTTTTAGAATAATATCAAATTATTTAATTTTAGAACGTACGACATGGCTAAAAATCTCTTTGTCAAGTCATCAAACTCACAACCAGATGGAGGGGAACTACAAAAATTCCAACTCTAGTAAACTTGAGGACCAAAAATTTGAGTTTTAAACTAGGAGGCCTTAAACTTCAGAATTTTAAAACTAGAGGGATCAAAAATGCATTTAAACCTATTATTATTATTATTATTATTATTATTATTATTATTATTATAAAAATAGTTTTAATTTAATTGTGATTTTTTATTTATTGTTGTGTTTTTTTAATTGTATTGTTTCTAATTTATTATGTGCGCTATGTTAAAAATTAACTTGAAATGAGATGATGGAGTACCTAGACATGAATTGATGTTGATTTGCGTAGTATTTTTTTATTTTTTTTATTAAAATTATAACTATTAAATAAATGTCTGACAAAAATATGTAAGACTATCCCATATATCGCACAAACAAATATTTAATTTTACTAACAATTTTTAAAGGACCAGTGCGTTCGAATAGGTCGTGTAATTGATATATATATATATATATATATATATATATATATATATATATATATATATATATATATATATATATATATATATATATATATAAAAGGTGTATTAAAAGAGAACTTTAATTATAATGAGAATTGAGAATTTTTAAGTCGATCCATCATAAATGTATATTTTAATAATAAAAAAAATTAAATAATATCTATCTGTGTCTTCGCAGAAGTCACACAAAGTTGATATAAATATTAATTAAATATTATATATTTGTGATTAAGAAACATATATTAAAATATGTACGAATTAAAAGAAAAAAATATCTTAAATTATGAATGTCATATATACTAAATATAAATACTAATTTAATTGTATCAGCAGTTAATTTTTTTTCCGTTCATAAAAGATACCATACCCGTGAGTCCGCCCTGTCCGTACTCATGGTTTTGCAAGATTTTAGAAATTGTGTATCCATTTATAAAAATATTTGTAAGTTATTCATGTTATAAAAATAATTGTATCAATAATTTTAATTATTTTTAAAATAATATTTAACTTTAAAAATAAAAATTTTAAAAATAAATTATTAGTTTTAGACCAAAACTTCTATTTTTAAAGGTTAAGAATATATATTGAGAACGATTTACAATAAAAGTGATATTAAATAAGAAATAAAATAGTAATTTAGATAAAATTAAAACAACACATTTAAATCTCATTATTTAACTTTACTTATATATTTAATTTTATTTACCAATCAAAAATCTGAAAACAAAATATTTAACTTTAATTATATACTCTCCAACTATTATGAACAAAAAAAAATATCTTCCACAAAGAAATCTTATAAGCCAAAATTTTCAGCAACAAAATCTTCAAACAAACAGCATAATCTGAAATTCAATTCACACTATAGGTAAGTGGTAAAAACAGTCCTTGATTTACATAAGCATAACCATTTGATTTACATAAGCATAACCATTTCAAGTAGCTGATCAATTCTGTTTAATTTACATAAGCATAACCATTTCAAGTAGCTGATCAATTCTGTTTATAAACTATGTAGTGTTGATCCATTAGAATTTTATATCTTAGTAGAAAAATAATAATTAGCTAATCATTTAGCCGTACGTTTCCACCTGTGACGCAAAGTTAAATATAAATATTAATTAAATATATTACACACTTATGATTAAAGAACATATATTAAAATATGTAGGAATTAAAAGAAACAAATTTCTTAAATTATGAATGTCATATAAAAACTAAATATAAATAATAATTTAATTGTATCAACTTTCTATTCATAAAAGATGCAATTTCTGTGAATCCGCTATATCGGTTTTGTAAAGTGGAACAAGATTTTAGGAATGGTGTGTTTATTTATAAAGATATCTGTAATTTATTCATATTTATAAAAATAATTGTATTAATAATTAATTTTTTTTATTTATAAAAATATTTATAACTTATTCTAATTTATAAAAAAAAATTTGTATTAATAGTAAAAAAATAAATTCATTAACAAAAATATTTGTAACTTATTTCTGTTTATAAAATAAATGTATCAATAATTGTTGAATTTTTCACATTTATAAAAATATTTGTAACTTATTTTAATTTATAAAAATGGTATATTGATGGTTAAGAGATGCATATAAAATATATATTCAATAGTCTTGGTCAGTAAAAAATGTATATATTTGAATAATTACTCATTATCCGATAATTTTGAACATTAACTCATATTTTTTTGGTGATGTTTTAAATTAAAAAAATAACAAATTGTGTTTTTCATAAAAAAAAAAGTTGTGCATTCGTCAATCATAATTGTCTCATGTTTTTTGTTAAAATATATGTATAATATTTTTTTTAAAACTATAAATACTACCATTTTTTCATACAAAAATGCATTTTTAAAGTAAGTAAATGTTTTTTTTAGTATAAATTTTTGACATCCAAATTTTTATTGTCATTCAATTAATAATTTTATAATGTCACTAGTAAATAACCCGTGCTGTCGCACGGGACCGGTCGAGATTTCATATAACATGGAACTAACTTTGTCATGTAATAGAATATTTCTATATTCTTTAAGTATGACCGCGTATTTTCAATTATATAAGACAACAATTAAAAAAATAGTTAACAAATAGATATTAAAATGACCGCGTATTTTCAATTATATAAGACAACAATTAAAAAAATAGTTAACAAATAGATATTAAAATGAGCAGTCAATAGTTGATTGTCATACGTTCACATTTTACCCGTGAATTTCGATGAGTTAAGAAACCCTAATTGAATCCAAATAATTAATTGTAAAAATGTATTATTAAACCAATTTTAGATATTAGCATATTTTCCAAATATAAAATGTAAGACAACTTCCAGGCGTGATTCACACTACATGTCTACCAAATGACAATGTATAACCACTTTAAATTTTTTTATATATATTATATTTACAATTTTTCCAAATCTACCATATATAACAACTCCTCGTCAAATTGTAGTCTTTTAACATTAGCTACATTGTGAATATCGTAGGCTCTAACAACAACCTTGATTAGAGAAGTTCTTCCCAAAACATATATTCAACTAAATCAAGAGAAATCGATATAGTAAAAGATCATATAGAAATGTTTGTGGATATGACATGACTTTCATTTTTTTTTTAAATATATCAATAACATTCAAAATCATATAGTTTTTTCTTAAACTACTTTCTAAATACTATTTAAAATTATACCAATATTATATATTGTATTTCCATTATTTACATTTAATTGATTTTTAATGGATCAACTAATATTTTGAAAATAATTTAATTGAATTAATTGATCAATTAACTCTTTAATAAAGTTATTATACATATAATCGAGTAAATGATTAGTTAAATAAATATTTCTTTAAAATACATGATTTTATTAATATTTCATAAAATATATGATTTTAAATATTTTTAGTAACAAAATATTATTTAAACTATAACAAAATGTAACTTATTCAATTTATAAAAAGGATTGTATGAATAAATTTATACCTTTTATTATTAATTTTATGATTATCATTTTCATTAAAATTTCATGACTACAATTTAACATTTTTTATCATGATTACAATTTTAAAGTTAATTTAAAAGATTGTGATATGCTTTAAATATTTAAGATAAATATTAGAGTTCTTATTTACTTTACCTTTTATATATTTATAATATACTTTTTTGTTAATTTTATTAACAATATATTTATAGTTAGCAATACATCGTTTAAACTACATTAATTTTTCAAAATATAAATGTAACCTTTCAAAAATATACACAAATATATTTAGAAGTCAGCAGAAAATTTTATTGGTTAAATTATAATTCCATTCAAAATTTATTGATCATAAATTTTTGAAATCAAATCACGCTAAAAATAAAACGTATTAATGTTACCATTCAAAATAATTTCTATATATAATAAAATTAAATAATATTAATACCTCCATTCAAAAGATATATTTGTAAAGTTTTGATTTAATTTTTTTCATATTTTTATATATTCTAATGTATAAAATATTGCTACAATATGAAACAGTATCAAACCTATAATATTAAAAGATAATTATTGATCATAATATTTTACAAAATCAAATCATACATAAAAATTAAACATATTTATGTCACCATTCAAAATAATTTCCATATAAGTATAATAAAAATAAATGATAATAATGTCTTCATTCAAAAGATATATTAGTAAAATATCGAATTAAATGGTACTCAAATATTTGATTAAAAAATTGTAATATCTGTTTCTAATATTGTATAAAAATATATTAATTAGTCGTACTTTAAAAAAATAAATCATAAATATTTTATTAAAAATTATAATATTTGTTTTTAAAATTATAGCAATTAAAAATAAAAAAATATCAATACAAAATAGTATTTTTATTCAAATTTCACAACAAATGAGAATTATAATTTTGATTCAAAATAAATTAGATTTACCGTTTCATCTTTGGGAAAACGATTTTTTTGGTTGTATAGATTTACCGTTTCAAAAGGTGTTGTCTTATAGAAATATTAGACTAAATGTTTTAAGTTTTGTCTTATAAAAAAAAATTAAAGTAAATCATGAAATTAAATCCACTTAAAATATACAAAAGCTAATTCTAATGATAGAATGCATTTATTTAAATATAAATTATAATGTCTATATCTATTTCATTTAATTATATTAGAAAATTATTTCATTTAACTTAACACACATTTTTTGGTATAGTTACATTTAATTATCTATTTCGTTTAATTACAAAATGAAATAATTACATTTGAATTCATTAACTTATATTTAATTATCTATTTCATTTAATTATCTTATTATTTACATTTGTAATTATAAATTATGCTGAATCTGTCTCAATGTCAGTTGAATTAGAACAGTTGCCTTCAGATTTGTTCACACCATCAGATTTCACTTTGAACAGGTTTCTCATGCAATCCATCAGAGATCTAAAGAAAAAACAATGAACAAACATCAATAATATGAACATATAAAACAGGGTTCACAAAAATAAAACAATTTGAATTTAAACAGGTTTAACACCTTCACAACTGAATTTAAATCTTGAATATCTCCTGCAGCATTATCATCTGAAACAGCTGAAGTATTCAAAGTCATCATCACCATCAACAGAATCCTAAATATAACCAAATTCACAAATGTCTCAATTAAATGTAAAAATAACTATAATTCAAATGCGACTAAATAATTTTAATACGAAATAAAATGAAACATAGTATCATCAACCTTTGCAACAGATTTTGAAAAGGAATGTTTGATCAACAAAGCCACCAATTACTTTAGGCACAATTGTTGGCTCTGATTCCTAAAAACAGAAAATTCAGTTGAGATTAAGATAGGTAATATGTAGTTTATATTGTGATAGTTGACATGAAGGAAATAAAAGTCAAAGTTGCAGTAGATACTTACCCTGTCGATTTCAGCAATCAAGTCCAAATATGACATTTTTGTAGCAAATAACAATCAGAAATGATAATTACCAATCGAGTAGTCGATGTCAAATTTCCAGGAAAGATACAAATGAGTAAGGGGGCATGTTATAAGATCAGCACTAACTTCTGAAACCAGTGTGGAATTTTGCAAGTTCAACTTGAACTGGTGTTGGTTGGTCCTATATGATTCAGTATTAGCGGCTACACTAAAATACTTAAAATTATAAACATTCCCCTCAAGAATCTTGTTGTAAAATCGAGATAACGGAGATTTTCGAATAGAAGCTTGAAATGTTCTCAGAATGAGAATTTACCTCCTCTTTTTTCTTCTTCTCAGCTTCTTCAAATGCTGTCTTCTCAGCCTGCAAGAACATGTTTTCATCAAAGAGATTAACATTCATTCAGGAAAATTTCAATAAGCCAAATAGGTATGGTTAATCGAATCAACTTACATCCTTCATTTGCCCCATGTTTCTTCCGCTAGTTGCTTGGCATACTGGATCATCGATAATAACAACATTGTCAAACAATGTTCCATTTCACTGTCAAGTTAAGAAGGTTCTTTGGTCGAAATTGGATAATTAAGGCTCAAATGAAAGTATGTAAAGCAAACATAATGAACCCTTTACACGCCACAATTCAATACCAACATACTTCAACTTGAACACATATAGGTCGGTCATCCTTGAAGTCCGCAAATATATATACTTCAAATGTTACGATTAATACACCATAACAAACAATTACATATTAGCTTAATGCAAGGATGAAAGTAAACACAGGTTGTCAATCAATGGTGCCTTCCACTTTCCATGTAGTTAGGGTTCTTAATTTTCTGAGGACGTAAACACGAGTTAGTAAAGAAATCCACCCCAAACATATTGTAATATACCGTCAATCAACGTTTCCACACAAACCTTTGGCTTCCATGGTCCCTTGTATTACGGGTTAGCAATGGTAGTGCGATCCACTCACCATCTTCCTCATCATCCAGTCTTGAGCTACAATAAATACAAGTATAATCGGCAATCACAACATTATGAGAGACAAATGAACACAACAATAGGAAACAACAAACCTTTTTGGCATCGAGTGCAACTTCTTTAGGGATGTCATCGTATCCCTCTGGTTTCTTGTCCTCGGGATCAGGAATAAACTCTTTGTCATCCCAATCTTCTGGCTGCAAGTATATAAATTACAATTAAAAATTATTAATAGACAACACAAACATGAGTAGACAGTGGGGAAGCATTGAAGGAAGAGAGAAGAACTTTTGGTGTTCCATTACAATTTGAATTTTGATGAAGAGAAAGATAATGAATTGGCATGGAGAAAAGAAAGTCGTTTGGTATTCCCGGATATTGAAATTGGTTGGGCTATAATCACGTTGCAAAACTAATTATTCTAATTGGTTTGTTTATTGTAAAAAAGGAAAAAATTTAAAAATGGGAATAAATTGTGGGAGTTTATTGTTAAAAAGAAAAAAATAAAAAAATGGGAAAAAATTGTGGGAGTGACACATCAGATTCAAATGAATGTGGTGCAAGCATTTTATAAAGTTACTTTATTACCCTTAAAGAATAGACCAAATATGATTTTTTCAGTTCGGGTTTTGTGGTAAAATCCAGGTACTTTCATTTTTATAGATTTATAATAGATAGATAAATAATAGATAGATTCAATAATTTCCTTTTCTATAAAATAATATTATTGATTAGTCATTTATTTAAAATATTTTTTATATAAATAGATTTTAAAATTATTTTTCTTAATAAATTATTTCCAAAGATAGCCATTTATTAAGCCATTTATTATTCATTAACTTGATTTTTCTATTTTCAAAATTGATTTTCCACAAACAAATATGATCTTTGAAATGTTACCATCAACATAAATTATTTTCATATTTAATGAGTTTTTTTTTATTTCTTTATTCCAATCTCACCTTATATATGAAATAAATAGAAAAACATATCAAAGAATTTATATTGGTAGATGGTTGACATTCAACAATACCTAGGGACCAATTTATAAAAGTGATAGTATTCAATAAGAAATAAAATTGTAATTAAGATAAAATTAAAACAACACATTTAAATTTCATTATTTAACTTTAATTCTATATTTAATTTGATTTACCAATCAAAAATCAAAAAAAAAATATTTAACTATTATATTTCCCAACTGTTATGAACAAAAAAAAATGTCTTCCACATAAGAAATCTGATGAACTCATATTAGGTTACTCAATGATTAAATATATATATATTTAAATTCGAACAATTTTCTCCATTAGGTTACTCAATGATTAAGAATTTTGCTTGAGCCAAAATTCAGAAACAAAATCTAATATAATATAAATAATGTTCACAAAAACAGCATAATCTCAAATTCAATTCACACTATAGAAAAGTGGTACAAACGTTTTTGATGTAGATAAAACATAACCATTTTTATAATATATATGTGATAAATTCTATTTACAAATTTAATGCAGCAATCTTTCCCTTTCCCATTTACCTATAAAAATTTATCGTCAACTATCTTGTAATTTAGAAATAAATTTCTTCTGCTTGCCCATGTTATAACAAAGTGACAAATATGAATACGGTTAGTATATAAAATCAGAAGTCATAGTTCTCTTAGCATACAAAATTTCAATAAATGTCAATACTGTTGGTATACAAAATCATATATCTGTTTGTTCTTTAACCAAATTAAAATTAACCCTCTTTGACGTTATTGAATGCGTCAATGCCTTACTTCTCTCTTCTTTTCCTCTTCTTTGATCCAACTCTAACCTCCATCTTCGCTTTCTTGCAGCCTTCCTTCCTTTCTGGTACTATAAACTTTCAGGACCTCTTTCCAGAGGCAGTCACCCACTTCAGTGGGATGAAAACAAACATTCTATATCCAATGGATGTCGAAGTCCTCCAAAAACTAATAAGAAATCTTTTGTTGAAATTGTGGGTAATATTTGCAATATCCCTACTAGTCAGCTACCCATACCTTGTGTCCTTGTGTCAAAGGAGACAGATTATTCATCCTCATTCCTGAAGAAGAATATCAGATTGGTCTAGAAACCCGTAAACATAACCTCCATGGAAGGATCCTTTGGCCAAAAGGAGCCACTCCCCTCACAGGACAACAACTCAAAACAAAACTTCAAGATTTATGGACCTCTCTTCCGAAATGGGGTTTAACCTCATTGGGAAAGGGATTTTTTGAGTTCTCTTTTTCCAATATTGAAAATGTTCGGAGAGTTCGAGCTAATCCGTCCTGGAATCTCAACCCTGGATTACTCAAACTGTTCTCATGGACAAAAGACTTTGTCCCAGCTAATATGAATCAGACCTCGGCACAGGTTTGGGTGCGCATCCATGGGCTGGCCCAAGAATATTGGAGGCCCAAAATCATCTTCTCAATTGCAAACAGTCTAGGAACCCCTATATGCATCGATTCTTCTTCAAACAAACCAATGGTAGATCCCCCATTTGGGCATTTCATGAGAGTCCTCATTGATGTAGATCTCCTCAATGAGCTTCGGGATAAGATACTTGTTGAAAGAGGTGGCTTCGCGTTCTTTGTCGATATTGAATACGAGTGTATCCCGGATTTTTGCAGCTATTGCAAATACCTTGGCCATCCTGTTCTCTTCTGCAGACGAAAACAACACACAGAAAATTCCTCCCTGAAACCATCTGACCAATTACAGCCACCAACCACCAAAGCCAAAGCCAAACCTCCTTACATTAACCAAAACCCATATATCGCTGGCCAAACTAGTGGAATCTTAAAAACCCATCTAACAGAAAACATAGCAGACACACACCCCGTCCTAGAGCAGATCACAGTGGTAGCAAACCCTGTAGAGCCTTAACCATTGAATCGAATCCATATCAAGTCCTTTGATTCAGAGTATGTTCCTGACTTTGTAGAAGAATCCCAGCTACCACTTGACAATCCTAGCAATAACAAAAACCTTAGTGATTCAGAAAAATTTCTTAATGCTGCTTGGGCTAACATAGAAGAAAAAGAGAGAACGGGAGAAATTTCTAATGCTGATGACATGGAGAACTTCACTGAAGTTAAAAGCAAAACACAGAAGAAAAAGATTAAGAGAAAATCCAAGATAAAAGAGGCTCACTCACCATATTCAAAGTTGGTTCTTTGATCCCCTCCCAATGAAGTGCCTATATTGGAATATCCGGGGAATTGCCAACTCCCCTTCAAAGTTGGTGCTTAAAGAGATTATTAAAACGCACAAACCTGACTTCTGTATTATTGTTGAGCCATGGATGTCTCACAACTATTTTTCTCCTACTTTCTGGAATAGATTACAAATGAAGCTTTTTGTTGTTAACGAAAGTAGTCCTCCCATGCCTAATATTTGGTGCATCTGCAACAACAATATAAATCCCACTATTCATAGTATTTCTACTCAGCATGTTGCTTTCAATTTCGTTGTTGATGGTATCACGTTAGGGATTACGGCAGTTTATGCCTCCACCTGCCACATTGGCAGACAAGACCTTTGGGAGCAACTTTCCATAATCAACAACAACAAAAATCCTTAGTGTTTCATGGGAGACTTCAACGCCATTCGTGGTGCTCACGAACATAGAGGATCCCGTCAGCCCAATAGGATTCCTATATTGGAATTTCAAAATTAGGCAGATACCAATGATCTGATTGAAACGCCATCCAAAGGCAGCTTTTTCACTTGGTACAATGGTAGAGCTGGTTGTGCTTCGGTGGAGCGCAAGCTTGATCTAATTCTCTGCAATTTCGCTTGGTATCATCATCATAACACATTACAGTCTGTCGTCCTTCCTCGAAACCAATCAGACCATTATCCTATTTTATTAGATTGTGCCTCCAACAATAACAACCACAAATCAAATTTTAATATGTGGACTCTACATCCTTCGTGCAAAGACGTGATTGTCAGTAGCTGGGCCAGTCCGGTTGTGGGCTGCCCCATGTGGAAACTAACAAAAAAATTGCAAATCCTTAAAGCCAACCCCAAACCCTGGAACTAGGATACTTTTGGGAACATACATGCTAGAGTGCAGCAGCAAAAGAACATGTTGGAAAACATTCAAAAGAGGATATATGTGGAAGGCTGCAGCACAAACCTTAGAGATCTTGAGAATACGGCGCAAACCGATATGGACTTAATCCTAAAGCAGGAAGAAGCTTTTTGGGAAGAGAAGGCTAATCTTAATTGGCAAATAGATGGAGACAGAAACACTGCTTATTTTCACAACATGGCCAAAATCAAAAATTCTAATAATTCCATCTCTTATTTGTTGGAAGGAGGCACAGTTTACACAGATAGGAGAGACACAGCTGACATAACAGTAAATTATTACACTAACCTTTTTTTTGATGCAGGTACCTCCATCCAAGATGATCTTGTTTCAGAATTCATCAATCCTTTGGTCACTGATGACTTGAACTGGATGTTAACCACTCTCCAGCTGATGGACGAACTTCAAAATGCAGTTTTTAGTCTTAATAGGAACAGTGCGTCCGATCCCGACGGTTTCGGTGGAGTTTTCTATCACACTTATTGGGACATTATTAAAGATGATGTTTGTGCAGCGATCATTCAATTTTTCAATCAGGGCTGGATCCTCCCTAATTTTAACTCCAGCAAAATTATTCTTATCCCTAAATCTCCTGATGTGGCCTCTATGGACATGTTCTGTCTCATTGCTCTCTCAAACTTCAAGTTCAAAATCATCACCAAAATCTTAGCCACCAGACTTTCCTCCTTTCTACCGATTATCATATCTAAGGAGAAACGTGGATTTATCATTGGTAGATATATAAAGGATTGCATCTGTCTAGCGTCGGAAGCTATAAATCTGCTGGAAAATAAAAACAAATATGGTAACCTTGCCCTGAAGGTTGATATATTAAAAGCGTTTTACACCATCAGCTGGGATTTCTGTTGCGGCGGTAAAGCGACAAGCAAATAGTTGGTATTATTTTTACCGGGTGATATATACCGGTTAGGTTATATCGTATCGTGTCCAAAGAGATTGGTTATTGATTTGTCGTTCGATAATTCTACCGTTAATGAGTTTGAGATTAAAAGAAATGAAAATAAAAGACAAAAAGTAAATGAACAAAAAGTATAAAGGATAGACAACATGTCTGGAACGAATGTAAACTACCCGTCACAGACTTAAATCTACCACCCATGTCATACTCGGCCTACGATACGCGTCCGTGTCATCACATACCTCTCACAACCTAAGCTATTTCTAACCCCAAATTGAGAATCCTTCCGAATCACCTCGATATCCATTTTTGGCCTACCTCGACAACACAGAAGTCAACTGCGTCACCTCCATACCCATCTATGGCATACTTCACCAACGCAGAGGCATTAAGATCAGATACTTTAAGTGAATGTTATCTCTAAACCATTTCTAGCATTCAGAAACTAACAAATAATCATCCTAGGTAAGAATCTAAGCAATATATCTCTAGTAAAGCTCAAATCCCTAACATAGAGTAAAAACCTAAGACAATCACCAACATAGATTCATAAAGCAAGCTTTATACAACGCCAAGGGCGACAAATATACATGAGTTATGAGTAGATATACATACAAAACCCAACAAAAGAGATTACAAAGAGAAGAGAAGAAGAGGAACCAAACATTTCTTGGTTTGTCAACACCAATCGATGAGAGATTCGACTCCGGACCATCCAAATGCAAGCTCCAATGTTGTTTTCTAAGCAAATCTATGAAAAAAATGATGTTGATGGTGTTGGGACTCAAAAATACCCAACCCATAACCTAAAAATATGTTTTTAGCCCCTTTTAAAGAATTCTGAAGTCACAGGGCGCGCTAAGCGCGGTATTCATGCTAAGCGCGGTCTGTGATGTTCCGAATAAAATCAGCATCTTGTTTTTGCCATATCTTGAGAACCGTAACTCGGAATTGCGTCCAGTTTGAAGCGTTGGAAAGCTTATTTAATGCTCTATATAACCATGAATAAATATCAAGCTTTTATGACTTTGAAATATTTGAAAAACTTATTCTTTTCTTTATGTGTCCTCTTTTATTGCTCGAAATCATGCGTTTGAAGTCGTGTCTTCGACACTTTATTACTCAATTCTCCAATTATGAATGAATACCTATAAAAGAGATGAAAAACTACCAAATGATACAATATTTACACAAAAAATTAATTATTCTATTATGTACACATTTATACAAAAAGCGGGGGATTTATTCGAAGAATATCAACAAAAGAACCGATAAGTGCCACTAAACATATATACAAAATAACTTAATTTTGGCACTTATCAACTCTCCTCAACTTGACACATTGTTTGTCCTCAAACAAAGTCAAGTAAACCTAAAGAAACAAAAGATGATAATCAAAGAATCACAAATCAACAAGTTTTTGAAAACGGAAAACAAATGTATGGTTCAAACGAAAAATATACACGACAAATTGTCATACCCCAAAATTTGCCCTCCATCTTCTCAAAGATATTTCATACATCCCTACTCAAGGATTCCTCAAGAGTTGATCAGACAAACTCTCTCCTAGACAATCAACCCAAGCTAGGGTTTGGTATCTCTCAAGCCAAGATGGATTTCCAACATCTCCAATGGTCTTCATGCCTCCTCATATGCTTCAAAGATTCTCCATGTCAAGTTTCAAGCCTCACAAGTCAAGTTTCCTCAGACAATTGTTCAGATGGTTGAAAATCGGGTGTATTGGACAAAAAGTCAACTGTGGTCAACATATGTCAAAACTTCGATTTTTGGTCAACATCCTCATTTTGAAGTTACATTCATCATTTGATCAAGGGTTGATCATGATTCATCAAGAAAACTCAAGATTTGCCCAAAAGTCAAACTTTCTAAATTAGGGTTTCTAGATGAAAAGTCAACTGAACTTTGACTGATCATAACTTTCTCATACTTTCTCAGAAATTTTTCCACCACCTCTTATTTTGAAGGAAATTCAATTCTCTACAACTTCATGTCTCACAAGAATGTCCAAAAATTGCTTCATTTGAGAGGTATAGCTCAAAACATTACAGGTCATTTTCAAAGTCAACAAAAGTCAACTTTTGATTTGAAGATATATTGAGCATGGTAACTCAATTGAGATGAAACCAAAGACATTGTTTAGAGGACTCTTAGAGCTTTCCAAAAAGTCCAAGAACACTCAAAAATGTGGAAAATTGAGCAAGATACATCATTCAGAAGTTGGGCAATTTTGGACAATTGCACAAAAGGACATTTTGGTCAAAATGCAAAATTTTCCAAATGGGCCTATAATCTTTTGATCCAAACTTGTTCATGATGATATTCTTGACCCATAAATGCTTGGCATTGGTGATTTTCTATTTTCATGATTTATATTTGAATTTTATAACATTTAATTCAAAAATAAATTATGTAAAATATGAAAGTTAAGTTTCTTTTTCAAATAAGTTGGATTTATATCTTTCTTAATGTCCAAGAAAGCCCAAGATGCTTGCCTAATTCATGATTCACACATATGGGAAGAAAAAATCAAGTTTTAAGAAAAATTTGATTTGTTTTTAAGAGAAAATATTTGCACATTGATTGTCCAATCTTTTTTCCACTCTTTTGCCATCCAAAACTCTTCTATAAATTGCCAGCATTGTGTACAAACAAGGACACGAAACCCTAACCCTTAAAACCACCCAAACTCTTGCAAAATTTTTTTCAAGAATTGGAGAAATTCGAATTTCAAAAACCAGCCAGATTCAAGGTGTTGTGATCATTCAATCGTGCTCAGGAGATTCCCAGCAAGCCAAAGCATCATTCACTTAAGCCAGGCGCCGGATCGCGTTATCCAGCTCTCACCGGTTTGGAATCTTCTCAATTTGGATTTCGATATTTCATGCATTGTTAATGTTTTTGTTATGTTTATTTGAATTCAAGATGATGATTATGTCACATTAGAACCATTACATGCAAGCTTTAACGTCCGGAATGCCAGTTGCCATTGTTAGGGCATTTTGAACTGTCTTCATCGAACCGGCTTGTACAAGCCGTTTCAGCCAAAAATAACACCACCATCGTGTTCTCCATGGTCGATTTAGGGGGGTAGGGTATCCCTTTGCTTTTTATTTTTGCTATTTTTGCAGGTTGAAGTTTTGATCGATCGGAGAAGACGACCGGAGCTAGGGCTCCGGCGTCGTTGACCTGAGTAGACTCCGGCGTGGCTTGCGTGGCGCGAGGAAGCATCCTGATTCGTTCTCTCATCCAACGAGGACCCCACCATGCTGATTGTGCATTGACCTCTCCAGATGGCGACGCGTGTTGTTCATCATCCCACGTTTCTGATCCATGACACGCTTGCACATGTGGCGTAGTGGTAAAGGCAGTCCCTGTTCATAGATACCCCTCCTGGTCATGGGTTCGATCCTCACTAGCACCAGTTTTGTTTTTCTTTTACAAACTTTGCATATTTTCATATTTTTCTATTTTATTTAATATTTGCATGTCATTTTAATTAATTTCACATTTTATTTCTGCATTTAAAAATTCATCAAAAATTATTTTTCTTTTTACATTATTTTCATAAAATCTTTATTTAATTTAATAAATTAAAAAATATATTTTTGCATGCATATTTATTTTTATTTGTAATTTTGCATTTAAATCACTTTTAAATTCACTTTTAATTATTAAATTGCATCTAAAAAATCCCAAAAAATTATTTTAATATATTTATCATATTTCCAGCATATATTAATTTTCTCATATTAAAAATTGCATTTTTTCTAACATTTTCTCTTATTTCAATTTCATCATATTTCCCGATTTTCTTATTCTTTCACAGGTTGCACCGATTCGGACGTTTTTCTTTTATCGTTTTATTTTTTCCAATAATGTAATTGCTCATGGGTTGTAATAGTTTAATCTAGGTTTTTACTTTCCGCAAGTTTAAATTATGTATCTGCCCCAAAGCCATGTAATAGCGTAGGATTTATCTTTCCGCACTTTACATTCCGCATTTTACTTTCCGCACCCTTATCAATTGTTAGTAATTAGGCGTGTATGGCAAGATAATAATTGGACATAGCTCACACTAATTTCAAGATAATATATTCTAAATTCAACACACTTCTTTCACACACGCACCCCTTAGGGTAATTCTCTCTCGATGCCTTTCGATCCAAAATGGTCATGTCCCTCGAACGTAGAGGTATTCTAGCACCGTTGCCTTTCAAACAAATCATCATAGTCCCTTCGATACAAAGATCATAAGACCCACGATGTCGCCTCCGAATACATGATCTTGACCCTCGATTGTCCTACGAAAATGATGATAGTCCCTTCGAATGTGCTAGGATACTTCCTACAAGTTGCCTTCGATGACCATCCGATGTCCCTTCGAATGTCCCGCTTACATCCTACGAATGGAGCTACCTACTAACTAATGGTATGGCTAGCGCTATTCTAAAGGAATGTAGAAGTACAACAAAACGACCAATTCTGAGTGGGTAAATAAGTCTCTTAGTTGCTTGCTCTATCAAAAGCTTTTCACACCACACACTTTCTTCAAAGTTCAAATTCTTTTCAAAACAAAAACATTTCCGAACACTTTGTATACACTCCTACATGAGTCATTACAAAGTCAAAGCGAAATGCCTTTTCTCAAAACATCTTTGTCAAACACACAGAAAGCAATTTTAAAAAGTGATCTAGAGCAACTAAGAGCCCGTAGATAACTACGGATGGAAAGGGGTGCTAATACCTTCCCTTTTCATAACCATTCTCCCGAACTCAGAATCTAAACGAAGGTCTTTTTCTGTACTTTTACCTTCCCTTAATTGGATAAAAATAAAAGTCGGTGGCGACTCTTGCTATCCGCACATTTGGATACAAAAATCCTACGAAGTCAGTTCACCGTATCACACAAATACAAACTTACCACTATACTACAACAATAACATATAAACGAAACAAATTCTAAGTACAAAAATCATGAAAAACATTCTAAAACAAAACAAACTCAATCATGAATCACGCCTAGCAAAAATTCATCGGTAGATGAAGAACACACAAAGGTGGGGATAAAAAACACTCCTCCACAATCTTGCAAACAATAGACTAAATTATGCATTCATCCAAAACGTATTGAAAATACAAATGCAAGAATCACAAGGGCTTTTCAAGGTTGTAATTTGGCTTGGTTAACAAACAAGTGATAAGTCCTAAAGCTAATCGAAACAAAAACCTGCCTAAACCTAAGGGAGTGATCAACTCATAAAGTTCCAAACAATATAATTTCAATCAAACTTATTCTTCATCACAAATTTCACACCAAACACACCTCACTTACTAACATAACATTATTCCTACTCTTTTTGTTTTTCTTTTTCAAAGCTTTTCTCTTTTTTCTTTCTTTTTCTAATCTTTCTTTTTCACATTTTTCTTTTCTCTTAACCTCATACCAACCACAATATAAGTATATAAATATTTCTCTACCCAACTTGAATTCAACCAACATTAATGTGTGAATAATCCCTACTTTCTAAGGCAAGGTAAAAATCCATACAACAACATGTAGTTGAGGGTTCAAGAAACAAAGAAATCAACATCCATAGAAAAAGGGTGAATTGACACTCATAGACAAGCATCAAGTTCAAATAAAAATGGATGTTGATAAAAGTTTAAAGGGGCTAACAAAGGTTCACACACTCACAAGGTGAATTGAATATTTGGCCAAGGTAGTTATGCTCAAAATCAACAAAATGCCTTGATCATTTTCTTGTAATCATACAATCAACACAAAACAAAAGATTAAGCATAATAAAATCCAGTTAAAACAAGAATGTGGACTCTCATATGTAAACAATGAAAAGATTCCTCACATTTATGGGTAAAAAGGGGACTAAAGTGATTCAATTCATGAGCAAGTAATGCAAAAAGAATGAATGGCATGGTAATTGTACAAATGATACATTTCCTAAACATGTTATGCTATAGAAAGCGATAAACGAGTACCTGACGTGTATCAACTTTGAAACTATCATTACCATACATCCGCGAGTTGAAACGATCAAACTCGGAAAATAACCTCAAAAGTCTTCAAGTTACCGGACCAAAATTTGAGTCCAAACAACAACAAAAGAATTAGAAAAACAATACTAATTTTATTCAATACAAAAGCCTTCGTGAAAGTGGGAAAAGGAAAACCAAGTGAAATTTTAAAAGAATTCACCCTGCATAGCGAGCGCTAAGCGCCAGAGAGCCAGCTACACGATTGAAAAATGAAACAGTGCAACTGCTATGCAAGCTCCACTTACACACCTATACAATCTCATTTACACATCTAAACAATATTTACAATACATACACACTTCCACAAGCTAAAACACTACAAACTTGTGGAAAATAACAAATTGACATAACAAAACAAAAGCAAATAACAATACACACAATTGGTGAAAAGGAATTAACAAGTTGAAAAGTGGAAATTTGAAATTAAGAGCAAGTCTTATTTCAACTTGTCAAAACACAAGTCACCACACACATAAACAACATAAACAAACATGCTTGTTTTACGTCGTAAGCTCGACGCCTTTATTGTGCGAGCACTAGTAACCTCCTCTCGTCATGCCATGGTATTGCCACACCGCGCAAACCTAAAGAAAGTGTCCTAACAACCACACAATAAACGTTACAAATACGAGACAACTTACAACAATACTTGAAAACAAGGAAAAACACACATATTTACAAGTATGGAAAGTAAACACAACATGTACAAGTAACAATATACAAGTTCATATATAAAGTCTATACAACATATACATTAATTACAAAACTCAAAAACAACGGAATTATCGCAATACATAAAAAATAAACCAATCCCCGGCAACGGCGCCATTTTGTTGCTGCGGTAAAGCTGCAATCAAATAGTTGGTATTATTTTTACCGGGTGATATATACCGGTTAGGTTATATCGTATCGTGTCCAAAGAGATTGGTTATTGATTTGTCGTTCGATAATTCTACCGTTAATGAGTTTGAGATTAAAAGAAATGAAAATAAAAGACAAAAAGTAAATGAACAAAAAGTATAAAGGATAGACAACATGTCTGGAACGAATGTAAACTACCCGTCACAGACTTAAATCTACCACCCATGTCATACTCGGCCTACGATACGCGTCCGTGTCATCACATACCTCTCACAACCTAAGCTATTTCTAACCCCAAATTGAGAATCCTTCCGAATCACCTCGATATCCATTTTTGGCCTACCTCGACAACACAGAAGTCAACTGCGTCACCTCCATACCCATCTATGGCATACTTCACCAACGCAGAGGCATTAAGATCAGATACTTTAAGTGAATGTTATCTCTAAACCATTTCTAGCATTCAGAAACTAACAAATAATCATCCTAGGTAAGAATCTAAGCAATCTATCTCTAGTAAAGCTCAAATCCCTAACATAGAGTAAAAACCTAAGACAATCACCAACACAGATTCATAAAGCAAGCTTTATACAACGCCAAGGGCGACAAATATACATGAGTTATGAGTAGATATACATACAAAACCCAAAAAAGAGATTACAAAGAGAAGAGAAGAATAGGAACCAAACATTTCTTGGTTTGTCAACACCAATCGACGAGAGATCCGACTTCGGATCATCTAAATGCAAGCTCTAATGTTGTTTTCTAACCAAATCTATCAAAAAAATGATGTTGATGGTGTTGGGACTCAAAAATACCCAACCCATAACCTAAAAATGTGTTTTTAGCCCCTTTTAAAGAATTCGAAGTCAGAGCGCTAAGCGTATTCATGCTAAGCGGATGCGTGATGTTCAAAAATCGACATCTTGTGTTTGCCATATCTCGAGAACCGTAACTCGGAATTGCGCCCGGTTTGAAGCGTTGGAAAGCTTATTCAATGCTCTATCTAACCATGAATAAATATCAAGCTTTTATGACTTTGAAATATTTGAAAAACTTATTCTTTGCTTTATGTGTCCTCTTTTATTGCTCGTAATCATGCGTTTGAAGCCGTGTCTTCGACACTTTATTACTCAATGCTCCAATTATGAATGAATACCTATAAAAGAGATGAAAAAATATCAAACGATACAATATTTACACAAAAAATCAATTATTCTATTATGTACACATTTATACAAAAAGCGGGGGATTTATTCGAAGAATATCAACAAAAGAACCGATAAGTGCCACTATACATATATACAAAATAACTTAATTTTGGCACTTATCAATTTCATCATCCAGGTGCTTCATAATTTTGGTTTTTCTCAAACTTTCACCAGTTGGATTCAAACTATCTGCGCATCTCTTGGTTTGTATTAATGGAGAATTTAATGGTTATTTCACTTGCTCCAGAGGTGTCCGGCAGGGAGACCCCTTATCTCCGCTACTATTTTTCCTTGCTTCAGATGCCTTTAGTCGTATGATCAGTAAGGTGGTACTAAAGGATCTATCGGCTACATTAAAGCCTCCAATCATAATTCCGTCCCCTCTCATGTGATGTATGCTGATGACCTGCTGCTTTTCTGCACAGGAAAAAGTTCTAACATTCATGTTATCAAAAAGAAATTTATGGACTATGCAAGAGCTTCGGGACAGACGGTTAATCTCTCAAAATCTCACTTATATGCTGGCTCCATTACAACCAGAAGACTGCAAAGAATTTCTAATATCACTGGTTTTCAAGTAGGAACTCTGCCTTTTCTTTATTTAGGGATACCTCTTTTTAAAGGTCGTGTTAAACAAGTTCACCTTGCTCCATTTGCGGATCGTATTATCTTGAAGTTGTCCAGTTGGAAAGGTTCATGCCTCTCTATGGATGGAAGATTAATCCTTGTCAAGTTTGTCATTCTCAGCATGACCATGTACTCCATTAACGTTTACAGATGGCTGGTCTTATTAATCAAAAGAATTGAAATGGCGTGTCAAAATTTTATTTGGACTGGTAATATTAATACCAAAACTATTTGCCTTGTCTCCTGGAAAAAAACCTACCAACCTTTATCAAAAGGGGGGTTAGGTCTTCGTTCTTTAATCGTTTAAATGAAGCAACTAATTTGAAGCTCCATTAGGATCTGCTAAATAGCAAAGAGGATTGGGCTACTCTGCTGAAAGGTAGAATTAGGAGACCTTGTGACACCCCAAATAATTCAATTATTAAATAATTGGAATTTTAATTATTAATTTAATTAAAAATTTAATTATTGGTATTTTTGGATTATCGGATTTAATTAAATAATTAAATAATGGATGTGTTGGGGGTGTGGAGTGGAATTGGAAGGTGCGTAGAGTAAAAGGCTCTAATTATTCTAATTAATTTATTTCTATTATTTGGAATAATAAAAAGGAATAAATAAAGGAATAAAGAGAAGAGAATTAGAGTTTTCATTCTACGTGCTTTTGAGAAGAGAAGAGAAAGAGGAAAAGCCAAGGCGTCGGAAATTCGAAGAATCAACGCGAGGAAAGGGGTGATTTGGTCTGATTAATATGCCTTATAGGTTTTGATAATCAATAGGATGATTTGATACGTTAGGAATCTCGAATTAGGAATTCTAGGTTATGCCCTAATGCTATGATCCGACGTAATATCCTCAATTGGAATTAATAAGAATGGTTAATAGGTGTAGGTGGATTGTAGATTAATTAGAAAGTGTAGTTATGTTGTTAATTGGAGGAGAAAACACTTAATCATTATTGATTCTGATGTATTATGGCTGTTGGTGATGAATGGATCAATTGGGATTCCAAATAGTGAGAATAAAAACTGATTTTTAGTGAAAAAACGCAGCATGGATCGACACATGCTGTTATGCATCGATGCAAGTAGTCAAACGTGTGAAAAACAGAAGCTGGAATAAGGCTTGCATCGATACAAAACCCCATGTATCGATTCATGTGGTGAAAATTAGAGTTATGCATCGACACATGCGTGTTATGTATCGATGCATACTGAAGGAAATTGGTTATGTATCAATACATGTGGTCTATGCATCAATACAAGTGGTTATGTATCAATACATGTGGTCTATGCATCAGTACATGTGGTCTATGCATCAATACAAGTGGTTATGCATCAATACATGTGGTCTATGCATCAATACAAGTGGTTATGCATCAATACATGTGGTCTATGCATCAATACAAGTGGTTATGCATCAATACAAGTGGTCTATGCATCAATACAAATGGTTATGCATAAATACGAGTGAGTTATGTATCAATGCAAAATAGGTATGCATCGATGCATACTGAAGGAAAATAGAAAAGAATTAATTTTGAAAATGTATGCATCGACGCATACGATGTTTGTGTCGACGCAAGCTAGTTATGCATTGATGCATGAGCTTATGCATTGACCCAAGTTGGATAGAATTAAACATATACTTTTGAAAAACTGTTTTAGTCATATCTTTGCGACCGTAACTCCGATTTAGGCATAGTTGGTATCGTTGGAAAGCTTAGAGCACGTATTATCTATTAAAAACATTTTTAAAACTCAGTGACTGAATCTTGATGAATTGATATGGATTTCCGTATGAAAAATTCGTGTAATTCGTGATTGTGCGTCATTGACGTTGTGTATGTTTGATAGATGTTAATACCATGTGTTGTGATTAACGTTGTATATGCATGATTTATGTTGTGCTGTTGATGGTGTTAACCATGTATGGAATGATGTTGTGATATCATGTTCCTTATTTGAATGTTGCATGCTTTATGTTGCGCATGTATATGTATTCTGGTGGTGGTTAATTCCCATTGTGTGGAATTGAACCTGCAGAGCCAATATCCGTACCCAGTGGTTTAGTGGTGGTGAGGCTGGATTCGTGTCCCAGTGGTGTATGGGCGAATCGTTGATTAATCTGTTTCCGGGGTATAAACAGAACAGGGTGAGAATTGAGTTCACGTTTGGTACCACATGCATAGAGTCTGCATTGCATATGTAATTATAACATGTTAGGATGGTTTCCAGTGTTATAATTGCATTGATTGTTATTATGTGCATAATGAACTGTATGGAATGTAATTGTGGATTGTAATCTGATGATGCTAATGAGGGTGGAATAATGTATTGATTATTTTATTGTTTTAAAGAAACATATAATGCATTTTAATTGTTGATGAAATCTCACCCTTACTATGATGATTTCAGATTGTTGTGTTAGCCGCTTAGGAGCTGGTGAGGATAGCCTTGAGCTGTGCTATTTAGATTGTCCGCGTGTCAGTGTCATGCTCTGGTAGTTGTAACACTGGGGAACGATCGTTTTGGAATCATCGAATTGACTTGTTTCTTGTGGTTTATGTTTGGAATAATTATGAATTGAATTTATTCTGGATTTTTATGTTATTTTCCGCTTTGTAGAACATAAACATTGATTTTGAATTATTTAATAAAGTTCTTCAGTAAAAGCATGACATTGTTGATGAGAAATTCTGTTTTAAATAATTGTGACGCCCTTCGTTATGTTAAACTCTGATTAAATATACAATTCGCGGGGTATTTTAGAAGGGGTGTTACAGACCTCGTGGTTTTATTAGATACCACATCTTCTCCTCAATATGGATGAACATAAAATCTGAAGCCAACGCGTTGTCTAACAACACTGCCTGGTGTATCGAGGATAATAGCGCTGTGAGGTTTTGGATAGATGGATGGGCCAGTAATCCTTTAATCCATGATACTGACATCACCACTTTGCAAAACCTTTGCATTAACCCATACATTAAAATTGCGGATCTCACCTCCAATGGGATCTGGAATTTCCCTCCTATTTGGTTTGTCTGGTTCCCTTTTTTGCAGCAAAAAATAAGTTCTCGCCAGCCCCCATTAGAAGGTGACGAAGACTTTCTTTACTAGAAACACAATAGCACATGCTTCTTAACTCTTAAGGATGCCTATCAGTTTAAAGCTCGACCAACTCAATCAGTCCGATGAAACAAAGCGATTTGGCACATCAATATACCCCCTAGCCGTTCCGTAACTGTTTGGAAGATGATTTATATGAGGCTGCCCACTGAAACTTTCATTCAGGGTTGCGGCGTAAGTCTTGCATCCCGTTGTCATCTTTGTTGTGCTGACATCGAAAGTTTCAATCATCTTTTTTTCAATTGTAAACTCTCCAGGATTTGTTGGAAGTGGCTACAGAAGAAATTCAAGTTATCCATAAACCCTCTCTCTATAGTAGGCTGGTTGGAGCATTGCTATAACAACAAATCCCCATAAGCCTCCCTTGTCCTTTCAGCTGCTGTAATCAACACTCTTGTTATGATATGGAATGCTAGAAACTCAGCGAAACACCATGGAAAGACAACCCTCCCTACTGCTGCTATTAATTGGATTGAATCTCAAGTTCAAATGTCGGGAAATCTTTCTTCTAATTCTGCGATTTTAGCATTTTGGACTTCCAATACATCAAAGCTTTTAAAGTTAATATCAACCCCCTCTTGCTCCTTCGGTGAAGGAGGTTAATTGGTCCCTGCCGATTATGGGATGGACTAAATGCAATTGCAATGGAGCTTTCATACATCAAAACTCAACTGCTGGCTGTGGAGGGATATTTAGAAATTACAGGGATGATTTCTTACTTGCTGTTGCTGAAAATTTAAATTGCGTTTCTTCGGCTCAAGCAGAATTTGGAGCGGTTATTCGGGCTATGGAAATTACCATTCAGAAGGGTTGGAATAGGATTTGTTTTGAAACCAATTCTAGTTTGATGGTCAAAGCCTCGTCCAATTGGTTCCCATTATATATCGGAATAGATGGAAGGCATGCCTTAATCATAGTACTAATTATTTTGTTTTCTCTCACATTTATAGAGAATACGAACTTCGTGCTCGGTATGAGTAACATCACTTTTTTGGGAGAGGCGAAAAGTGATTTTGAAAATAAGCGCTTTTGCGCGTTCATGAAGCTTACTCTACTACCGTAGTTGTGTTTTTCCAGCTGAAGTCATGTTACTATATAGTGAATATGGAGAATCACATTCGGGGAGGTGCTTCTGAAAAGCGCGTTTGACTGTGTTCCCGCTATGATTGTTCCGTTCCATTACCAAATCATAAGCTTCATAGCAGATTTTCAATCGTTACATAAGTTATTCATCTTCTCTACAACTTTATCTTTTTCTCTACATCTTCTATTGCCGTCAATTTCTATGTCTCTTTTGGTCCAATGGAATCTAATAACATGTTTTTATTCAAATACTTTGCTACTGAGTATATCTTTATCTTGAATGCCCATTAACTGTTTGTTAAAATGTTTCTTCCAACTGTTCCTAGTTCTAATATTTAGTGTTTTGTTGGTTACTTCTGGGAAGTGGGATTGTACAAATGTCTTTTCTTGGAGATATGTTTCTTCCAATATTCAAAAGTTACCTGAAATTTAGTAAATTTTGTAATAATTTTTTGTAGTGTTTTTGTTTACGATGTTTCAATCATTTTCTATGTGAAACAATATCCCTTCGTTGGAATAAAAGTAGAATTGATACCTCTTATAGTGATTTCCATACAATTTCAGTGACATTAATTTCTACCAGCAAGTGTTTTATGGATTTATTCTTTATCAATTGAACTTTGGTGTGCTTATTATCAATTATGGATGCTCAAAATATAAGAACCAGTAAACCTTAATATCCACATGCAAGTAGAAATCTTCCATTTGATATTTTGTTGCAAAAGGTTGGAAATAAGCTTCCAATAGCCTATTAATTAACCACCTATGTGATAAAATGTTGGTGGTTAATTCACACCGCGGCGACTGCATTCATCGTCAGAACACATGTACTGACTGAAATTGAGAATGTCTTTATGTGACCGTGACCTTTTTTAGAACTGGCATAATATCATATTGTTAGAATATGTATAATTCAAGTTCGAACTAGTGTCAAACTAGTTGTAATGTTGTGTGCTAATCGAAATAGCCTATGTGTGCTGGTCGAATTAGTAAAAGTTACTCTGAAGTATGTTAGAGTGTGTCGAATTCTTTGGGCCTTTGTATGTTTTTGGGCCTTAGTTTAGTTTACACTATTGGGCCTAAGAAATGTGTCTATATAAGGAGCATTTCTTTGTAATCATAACAAGATATTACATTTCAGTAAAACTATCTTTCACATTCAGTTTCATAATCATTCTCTTCTCAATTCCCTTAATCTTCTTCTTCTTTCACAAATCTATTTTTCTATCTTCTGTTCCAACAAATTGGTATCAAGGAGCTCGGTTGCGATTCAGAGAGAATCTAATGGCAAACAGGACAACAACGTCGACATAGATTCCAACAAATCTACCAGTTTTCAAAGGAGAAAACTATCAACGATGGGTTGCACAAATGGTCATTTTCAGATTTCAAGATGTTGTTGAAATCTTGAATGATGGTGTATCGAAGCTGGAAGAAAACGCGACGGAAGCCCAGAAAGCTGCGCACAAAGATCAGAGAAAGAAAGATTGTAAAGCATTATTCTTGATTCATCAGTGTGTAGATTCTGATGTATTTGAGAAGATAATTGAAGAAGAGTCAGCGAAAGAAGCTTGGGACAAGTTAAAGAACTTGTATGGCGGAGGAGAGAAATTGAAGAAGGTGAAGTTGCAAACGATGAGAAAGCAATACGAGATGATGCACAGGAAGGATGATGGATCAATTTCTGAATAGTTCTCAAGGATTGTGACACTGACGAATCAAATGGAAGCATGTGGAGAAACAATCACTGACTTGCAGAAAATAGAAAAGGTATTGAGATCTTTAACTGTAGATTTTGACTATATTGTTGTGACAATTGAAGAGGCCAAGACTCTATCTGAGATGAAGTTAGAAGAACTTCAAGCTTCATTGGAGGCTCATGAGATGAGATTGAAGCAAAGAAACACAGAAAGAGAAAAGGTGACTAAACAAGCATTGCAATCAAGATTCAGCAAGAAAGCTGAAAAATTGAAGTTTCGAAAGCATCTTGCAGATGATGAGAAGTTAAGCAAGAGTGCTGATTCGAGCAAAAAAGGTGTAAGCAACAAGTATTCTAGGAAGAAAGTTGTTAGGAAAGAGAAGAAATGCTACAATTGTCAAGGTTTTGGTCACTACGCTTGAGACTATCGAAGGAGGAAAGTAGAAAGGACAAAAGAAAGTGATGAAGCTCAATATGCACGTGCAGGAGACAATGACTCAGATGATGTGCTGATGATGGTAACCTCTCATTCGAACTCTGAGAAAACCAACATGTGGTATCTAAATTCAAGATGTAGAAACCATATGAGTGACAACAAAAATTGGTTCACCAAGTTAGATGAGTCAGTAAAAAGGGTGATAAAGTTTGATGATGGAAGACACATCAATTCAGGAGGCAAAAGAGATATTTCGATTGTCAGAAAGGATGGTGGAAAAGCTACAATCACTGAGGTATTGTATGTACCCTCTATGACAAGTAACTTGATAAGTGTAAGTCAATTACTTGCAAAAGACTTCAAGATGAAGCTTGAAAGGAATGAGATGAAAGTCTATAGGGCTGATGGGAGGCTAATCATGAAAGCACCATTGGCAGAAAACAAGACGTTCAAAGTTGAACTCAACACATCAGATCACAAGTGTCTTGCTTCGACTACAGAAGAAGACAAGACTGGCTATGGCACCACAGGTATGGACATATAAACTTTAGAAGTTTATGCATGCTCAATCAGAAGAAGATGGTGGTTGGTTTGCCTTATGTGAAGGAACCAAAGCAAGTATGTGAGGAATGTTGTAAAGCTAAGAAGGCAAGGAAGGCATTCAAGCATGACTTGCCCATGAAATCCAAGTGCAAGTTGGAGCTAGTTCACTCTGATGTGTGTGGACCATTTGAAGTGAAGTCATATGGAGGCAACAGGTATTTCCTTACTTTTGTTGATGAATTCACCAGACATTTATGGATTTATATCATTGAAAGAAAAAGTGAGGTATTCACACAGTTCAAGAAGTGCAAATTGCATGCTGAAAAGAAAAGTGGCTGCAAATTGAAGAAGTTAAGAACTGATGGTGGTGGTGAATACACGTCTATTGAATTTTCCAAATTCTGTAATGAGGAAGGTATAGAGCATGGGATTATTGCACCCTATACACCTCAACACAATGTCATAGCTGAAAGGAAAAACAGAAGTATATTGAACATGACGAGAAGTATGTTGAAAGCTAAAAATATGCCTAAGAGATTTTGGGCTGAAGTAGCTCCGACAGTAGTGTACATTCTAAACAGGTGTCCAACAAAGAAGATAGTTGGAAAAACACCTTATGAGGCTTGGACAGGATCGAAGCCAAGTGTGAGTCATTTTAGAGTTTTTGGATCAATGTGCTTTAGGCATGTACCTGAACAATTGAGAAGAAAATTGGATGATCGAAGTGAAGCTATAGTTCTCATAGGTTATCATTTGACTGGTGCGTACAAGCTGTATTCGATAATCGAAGATAAACTAGTAATTAGTAGAGATGTTCGTATCGACGAAAGCAAAGGTTGGGACTGGAGTCGAAGTTCAACACATGAATCAGACACTGTTATAACTGTGTTCGAAGAAGATCCATAAGATGAACCCTCAAATAGTCGAAGTGAACAAGGCAACGCTTCAACTAGTCGAAATGAAGAACCACCTGAACAAAGTGAAAGAAGGTCGACAAGAACAAGAACTGAATCAACAAGGCTAGTTGGGTATGAAAGATTTCCAGATCAAGTAATTGATGATGATGGTGATTTAGTTGAAGAAGCCATGATGATGGCTGAAGCAGAACCAATCGATTTGAATGAAGCAATGAGTAATTCGAATTGGTGCGAAGCCATGAAAGAAGAACTCAGAGCCATTGAGAAGAACAAGACTTGAGAGCTCGTCGAAAGAACGAATAAGAATCCAATTGATGTAAAGTGGATATACAAGGTGAAACGAAGGCCAAATGGAGAAATTACTAAGTACAAAGCAAGGCTGGTGGCTAGAGCTTTTCTACAAAAGCCTGGAATAGACTTCGACGAAGTATATGCACCGGTTGCTAGGCTGGAAACAATTCAAATAGTTGTTTCGACAGGAGCATACAAGGGATGGAAGATACATCAGTTGGATGTAAAGTCAGCATTCCTGAATGGTCCATTGAAAGAAGAAGTTTATGTCACTCAACCATCGGGATTCGACGTCAAAGGACAGGAGTCGAAGGTGTACAACTTAAGGAAGGCTCTCTATGGTTTGAAGCAAGCCCCTCGAGCTTGGAATAAGAGAATAGATAGCTTCCTGATCGAATCATTTTATGCCTCTGTGTAGATGACTTACTTATTACTAGAGATGACAAAGCTGAGATAGTAAAGGTCAAGTCGAAGCTAATGCAAGAATTCAAAATGTCTGATTTAGGGAATCTCTCATAGTTCCTAGGGATGAAATTCAAAAATACTGAAGAAGGAGTATTCTTGCATCAGACTAAGTATGCTCAAGACATTCTGAAAAGATTCAACATGAGCAACTGTAACGAAGTTGTCACTCTGTTAGAGACAAGAGCAAAGCTGAAGAAGGAATCGAATGATGAGTTTGTAAACTCAACTTTGTACAAACAAATCATTGGATCCTTGAGATATCTTTTCAATACAAGACCAAATATCTGCCAAAGTGTAGGATTGCTGAGCAGATTTATGGAGAAACCTTAAGAATGTCATCTCACTGTAGTAAAGATGATGCTGAGATACATAAAGGGAACTTTCGACCATGGCGTGTTGTTTCCCAAAAGGTCGAAGAACAACACAAGCGTCGAAGTTCATGGATACACTGATTCATATTTCAGTGGAGATCAAGACGAAAAGAAAAGCAAAACATGCTACATTTTTATAATTGAAGGTGCTCGAATCTCCTAGAACTCGAAGAAACAAAGCATTGTGGCTTTGTCATCTTATGAAGCAAAATATGTAGCTGCATCATATGCAGCATGCTAAGCAGCATGGATCGAAATGTTACTTGAAGAACTCAAAATAATGGAGCCTAAGAAGATAAAGCTATTTGTCGACAACAAATCAGAAATTAACCTGGCGAGTCATTCAGTGTGCCACGGTCGAAGTAAACACATTGAAAGAAGGTACCATTTTTTGAGAGATCAAGTCAACAAAGGGAAGGTCAAAATAAGGTACTGCAAGACTGAAGTTCAACTAGCTGACATATTCACCAAACCTATGAAGAAAGTCAGATTCGAAGAGCTGAAAAAGAAGCATCGGGATGAGAAGTCTCGAGAACATGAAATAAGGGGGTGTGTTAGAATATGTATAATTCAAGTTCGAACTAGTGTGTCGAACTAGTTGTAATGTTGTGTCCTAATCGAAATAGCCTATGTGCGCTGGTCGAATTAGTAAGACTGTCGAAGTTACTCTGAAGTATGTTAGAGTGTGTCGAATTTTTTGGACCTTTGTATATTTTTGGGCCTTAGTTTAATTTACACTATTGGATCTAAGAAATGTGTCTATATAAGGAGCATTCCTTGGCAGTAATTAATTGATCTGTGTTATGTAATAAAAGGAACTTGAGATATCTTAGTTTTTTTTTTTTATTTTGAATTTATAGGCCTTGGCGTTTTGATTCAGGAAAAAATGATTGTAATTTCACAAATACTTTTCTCTGTTGTCCAACCATATTTATTTTGAAAAAGGTTTGGCAGTTGGATAAGTTTAGCATCTGCTTGTTTGCTATTTTTATAACTTCAAGCAGTCATTTCGGACATGTTTCTTATCTTATTCCTTGTGCTTAGCCTTACAAAAAATAGGATAACTGTGAGGTAGCTTTGATACATAAATTATTGTTGTTAAGTTTTTTGTTGATCGACTTGTGGTTTACTACCAAAGTACTAGTCTTTTTCTTAAGGCTTCCGTGCTTTTTTATCTGTCAAAACCAATGGAGAAACAAATGATATCGTCAGAGTGGGTGCCATGGATACTTAGAGCATCTCCAACCGTGAACCCATTTTTGAGTTCTTTGTGGGATCCATTAAACCACGGCAACTTGAAGCAACTCAATTAGTTTTTCACTCCAATGGTGCAACTCTAAAGAACTCATATTGGGTCCCACAACTTTACTTTATATATTAATATTTTATTCATATTAAATTTTATATCATTTAAAATAATAATTTTAATTATTTATATTAAAATTGATATAAAATAAATAAAATTCAAATTAAACTTATAATTTATAATGATAATTAAAATTAATTTCAAATACATGGCATATAATTAAAAACAATAAAAATAAATAACATCACATAAATTAATCAAACTTAAATTTCATCATCTTCATGTCCAAAACGTTCCCAAATATACTCGACTAAATCTCCTTGAAGTTGACGATGAATTTGTTTTTCACGAATATTTGCTCTTCTTTGTAGTCTCGTTGCAAGATTCGGATGATGACCGCTAAATATTTCAGTTGTTGAGTTGTTGTTAGCCACATTATCATAAGAGTAATCAAAATTACCTCCATATGTATGTCGTTCATCTTCAACAATCATGTTGTGCAATATGATGCACACATATATGGTATGTTTGAGGGTGTCCATGTGCCTAGGCAACGTATAATTGCAAATCGAGATTGAAGCACTCCAAATGCCCACTCCACATCTTTTCTAGCTGATTCTTGATGTTGAGCAAATAATTTTTTCTTCTCTCCTTGTGGCATTGAAATGGTCTTCACAAATGTAGCCCACTCAGGATAAATACCATGGGCTAAATAATATCCCATATTATATGGTGTCCCATTGATTGTATATTGCACATTGGGAGTATGTTCTTCCAAAATATCGTTAAACACGTTGGATTGGTTTAGCACATTAATGTCATTGTTTGAACCTGCAATACCAAAAAAAGCATGTCAAATCCATAAGTCTCGTGATGCCACTACTTCAAGCATGATTGTGGGCTTTCCATGATCACCTCGACAAAATTGTCCTTTCCATGCAACAGGATAATTTTTCCATTCCCAATGCATACAATCAATGGAACCCAACATACCTGGAAAGCCACGTGACTCTCCCATTTGCAAAAGATGTTCAACATCAGTGTTGTTAGGCTTTCTCAAATACTCATCCCCAAATACAGCATTCACGCCCCAAACGAATCTTTGTAAGCACTCAATTGAAGTGCTTTCACCTATTCGAACATATTCGTCTACAACGTCAGCAGGAGACCCATACGGCAACATACGAATAACAGACGTACATTTCTACAATGGTGAAAGACCCATTTTACCAGTTGCATCAACCCTCATTTGGAAATATTCATCATGATTTCCAAGGGCATCTACAATTCGAAGAAATACATGCCTATGCATTCTGAACCTTCTTCGAAATTGAACACCTGTGTATACTGGATTTTTCGAGAAGTAGTCATTGAATAATCAATTATGCCCTTCTTCACGACTTCGATCTACCACTGTTCTTCTCTTTGGCGTAGAGGAACTTCCAGATTGATGTTCATTCTCAAATGGTTGTTCTTCATCACTGTCATCCATAAATTCTTCTTCAACCAACTCCCAAAATTCTTGGTCAAAATCATCTGAATTGTCTGAATCCATTTTAGTGACTAAAGAATGAATGAGAGAAAAATGATAGAAGAATTAGAGAAGTATAAGAGAAGAATAAGATGAGAATGAGAAAACAATGACATAAATGGTAATATATATAATGGTTTGTATAACGGCTAGTTTGAATAACGGCTAGTTTGAATAAGACTAATTTGAATAACGGCTAGTTTGAAGAATATAATTTTTAGTATAATTTAAAGTGGTACTAACGACCATTTTACATAGGTGTTGATAATTTAAAGTGGTACTAATGACCATTTTACATAGGTGTTGATAAATTAAAGTGGTGCTAATGACCATTTTACATAGGTGTTGATAAATTAAAGTGATACTAATGACCATTTTATATAAGTGATACTTACTGCATTCCATATTTTTTTCATCTTATTACAATATTTTTTATGAAGATCTCGTTGAGTATCATTCATAGTAGAAGTGTCTTTCATGATGATATGCATTTCCTTTAATTCTAGCTCGTCCTTTTTACATTGAGCTAGTCTTTCCATTGCTGCTGCTCTTTTAATCCTTGCATCTTGCATTGCATTTGGAATTTCCTTTGCCTTACCCTTCCTTTTTGCTGCTTTTTGTCCCATTGGACGCTCCATTGGTGATGATGAGTTAAACTCATAACTTGAAGGTGTATCTGGGTTAGCCGATGATGCCCTACTAGCAGAAGTCTTTGTTATTTTTGAAGAATTACCAATCGATTCTCCCATCCATTTAGGTTCATCTTTTAACAATCTCCATGCGTACTCAAGATTGAATGTTGTACCTTCATCCTGAGTAAAAAAAGCATGTGCATCGGTCATGATATCGTTCTCCGATGTCCCACTTTTCTTTTCATTAACAGCTTGTTTGTAACACCCAACAAATTTTTGAACCAAACCATTTACTCGATGCCAACGACATTTTAATTGCCCACCTAACTTTTCTCGGTATTGCCCACGATACTGGTTATAATTGGTAGCGATTCTTAACCAAAAACTCAGCTTTTTGATCAACTCCCACAACTGGATCCTTTGAAACATTGAGCCATGATCAAATAAGAAGTATATCCTCATCCCTTGTAAATTGCTCTCGAGATTTTTTTTAACGACAACCGTTTCTTCTTTTTCAGTACCAACTTGAGTAGAAAATGGTGGAACTTGACATCAAGACATAAACCCAATCGGTGTTTCCGGTTCATGACGAAAAAATTCCATACTATTAGAATTCATTTGAGATCTATGATACATATTTGGATTGTTTGGTGACGAAAAAAATATGGCGGGGTTTGTTGGCACCGATGGAAATTGAGAATTTTGAGGATTAGGATTTTGATAATTTTGCATGTAATTGAACAAAGCTTGTTGATAATGAAAATGATTAGGATCCATTTGGCCTAAACAATTTTAATTTGAAGGAAAAAAGTGAAAATTTGCGTTAAATATTTTATCAAAAAAAGTCTAATAAGAAAAAATTTATGTGTGAAATTTTTCAAATAGTATGTATTTATAATAAACTAATAGTGTTAAAAAAAGAAAATATAAAAGAAAATAAAAAAAATAGCCGTTTAAGAAAAACAAACAATTATATTATTTTTTTAATAAACAGTACTGTTGCATAAAATTGTTACGTTGGCCAGCTGACCAACTCCAACGACTTAAATTATAAAGATTACGTAATGCCACGTTTAAGAACTTTTGAAAATCCTCCCGTTAGAGGTACTCTTAGAGTGATGGAATTCGATGATAAATTGCAGACACTTTTCACAGTACAATGTAGTCCTCAAGTTGCCGCGTTTTACATTTTGGACCAACTTCTCAACGGTTTCGATGAAGATAAGAACTTAAAGAATGCAAGGCAAGTTCTTTGACCCGGAGGATTGACACTTTTGATGAAAAGAGTTCAAGAAGGAGAGATTCATGAGAGGGAGAATTCTGTTTCGATGATTTTGTGTTGTGTTCGAGCCTAAGGAAGCTTTAGAGCCTATTTGGCCGAAAATATTAACAAGAGTTCTTTGCTTGAACTCATTGTTCTTGGATGGAAACAAAATTCAAGTTCTTTGCTTGAACTCATTGTTCTTGGATGGAAACAAAATTAAGTAGTTATGCATTGACTTAGCTATTTAAATTGCTTTACCTCAATAGGTATATTCTTATCATATAAAACCATTTAAATTTATTTTATTTTTGCTATAAAAATAGCTTATACAAACTTATTCACAAATGTTTATTTTTGTAAACTCAAACTTATTCACAAATGCTTATTTTTGTAAACTCTTGTGCTATAAGCTGTAAATAAGTTGTTTATCCAAACAACTCTAAATATTATAGATATATAATAGTTGACTAATTTGTGATTTTGTGAATAAATTTGCAATTTTGATTGTGAATGTAGATTAAAAAAACAATTGTATAAGTTAAAAAATTACATAAAACAGTATATTAAAAATGTTCATAAAAAGAATACTAAAAATAAAATTCAAAACCAAGTATAACAGTTCGGCTTTGCTCTTTAACAAATGATTCTGTTTATAAAAATGGTCTTCTAATGGTTTGGTACGGTTCGAGATTCCGAACTGTTATATTAAACCAAAACTTTTGATTCAGTTCGATTCTAGAAAATTTGACATGGTTCGATACGGTTCGGATAACTTTATATAATTGTTCATTTCAGTTCCGCACACTACAATAAATTTCTAAACATCTGAAATCAGAGAATACATACACAACCTAAATGAACATCCATATTTCCTTGACTTACTGCAATCACTTTCAACTTTCTATTTGTTTTTTTTTTATAGTCACCACCTCTTTTAAATCCAACACAATAAAAACTTTCTTCTATAACAACTTGATAGAACTTGTTCTTATCCTAGTAACAAAAATCACTTTACCACAGAGTAAAACTAAGTATATACCTTTGTCCAGATTCTGTGCTTCATAATATTAAAAGTAATATGCATCATAGTACAATTTTTTTTCTTTCTACAAAATGTATGTAATAAAGCAAAGTATAAGAAAGTTACACATATCTGTTATTTACTTTAGTACTTGACATCATCATTAACCTTGAGATTTAGATAGTTCCTTCAGAGCATTAGCAATCTTTTCCTCAGATGGTTCACTAATGCATGCCACAAGATGACTCTCATCTGGTACAACATCATCTCTTTGGTAGCTTCCTGGACCTCTAAGTTTATCATCTGAACCTTTAGAAACTACCCCTTTCATGATTATCGTCTTGTGCGTTCCAAAAATCAATTCCTCATAATCAGTGTCCCCGGTTTCTCCAAGAATCACATACATGTTTGCAACGTTTAGTCTCCAACGGACAAACAGATACCTGACACGAGTAAATAGTTAACAGTTAATAGCGAATTCTAAGGCATTGTTTGCAATTATAAAACCAGTGTTTGGAATTATGATCGGTATTTACCTGAGTGCCTGTGCTCGAGATGCAAGGAGTGGAATAACCTGCATATATGATGAACCTCTGCAGTACATAGGATGACATCGTAGGCCTCGCATACGAAGCTTCTTCCTCAAGTCATCGACTCTCTTTGCCTGAAAATTTTCAATTTTAGGGACTGAATTTCTATTTTGCGAATTTGAGGGAATAGATCGGCTGGTCCTTATAAATTACAAGGACTAAAATGTTTATTAAATAAATAAGTGAATTTCATCATGTACCTTACTAAGATCATTTATTTTGTATGAGATGCAATGTGCATTACTTGATTTCAAATCTTCTTCAACAGGTGTGTTAGAATTTTCTCCATCTTTTGCAGGATTCATAAGATGCCAAATGGTTTTCTTTAAGCCTTCGCAACCCCAACGGTAGTTGATATGCTCGGCATAATCCGGATCAGGAACAAGCTTTCCGTCTTCGGTATAAGTACCGGGATAGTAAAGTTCACTCCCACTACTGCAAATCAAAGCATCAAAATCATTGACTTGAATGTTTCCAGATTTAAGAAACTCTATTGTTTGTTGTATCGGCATAGCCGTTGATAAAGCGAATCCCGAAACTCTTGCAGTTTGGGGGTCTAATTGAACAGCTTTAATAATTCTTTGAACTATTTGGATCATTTTCTTATCAGGAGCTCCTTTATCATCATACAAATCGACTGCGATAACGATCAATCTACGCCGTCTTCTCAATAGAGGATATTTTCCAGTTACATTCTCAGAAGTTTCATTCAAACCACCAGAATCTGAATTCTTCATCTTGCTTAGTACCCTCTTAACTTGATCTTGCGTATCACCCGCACCGTTTGCTCCAGCCAAGTCTCCGTCAATAGAGAGCCTAAGTGACATATCCTGAACATCTTTAAGAGATTCGCTGAAAGATTCATCGACATTTACATCGTCTCCCGGTGTACTAGTTTGCCATTGTGGATGCCTCATTCTGCATGCTGCGACCCGAGTCAAATACGTACGACAATGTTCAGGCCACGAGAATAAGTGTATATTCTTCCAACCATTTTTTCTGCATTCATGCCATAGGTTTTTCTCCGACAACAGCTTGAGCAATGCATTCGTAATTGCTTGCTGGTCATGAGGGTCCACAAGCAAACCATTGTTGAGAGCCTAATACATTAAAAGGAAACATAATGAGATTCATGTTCAAAGTACACACACACTAGGGATTCACATCAAATCGGTTCAATTTTGTATCAAATCAAGACATGACTTGCTTGCATTGTAAGAAACTACAACAACCTTTGTGACAAGAGACTGTTGCATTTAAATGTGAGTAAAATATGGTGCAAGGTTCTTGCATTGATCATGTAACTAGTATAAAGGTAAATCCTTCATTTACCCGATGAATGTCGACAGGTCCTCCGTTTTGAGTGGCCACCATTGGAAGCCCATGTGCTGCTGCCTGCATGATCATGATCAAATTCAGACTAAAAAAAGTAAAAGAAATAACTTTAACCCAAGTAGCTAACTAGTTAAAACCTACCTCAATTAAAGTAAGACCAAAAGGCTCTACTAAAGCAGGATTTATGAAAACACCCTGAAAGAAATTTCAGTCATTAGTATATCATAATAGTTTGTGTAGTAATTTAGACTGACAGTGCCTGGCTATTTAACAATTTACCTTTGTTTTTGCCGAGTATCGGTATATGTCTGGAACATCAGACTGCCTGTGATGTTTAGGGTATGCTACTTGCCCATAAAGATCATACTTATCAATTAACTTCAACACTGTTACAAGAACGCTTGCATTCCCGGACGACATCTCATCTACGTCGTCCCTATTTCCCATTATGAGCATCTGTTTGAAAACATATTAGTCCTTTTAAAACCATGTTCGGATAAATAGTTTAATGAAGCGCTTATTGTATAAGCACTTATCATTTAAAAGAAGTCAAACTGTTTTCATTATAAGTTATAAGTCGGTTTTATAAACTATCTTGGATAGCTTATGGAAATAAACTAAGACCTTAAGAACATGTCTAAATCTGTTTTCATAAGCTTGTTCAGACAGTCTCACAAATGCTTATGTCAGTAAATGAACTCAAATAAGTCAATCTAAACAGTAAACTTACAAGGTTAGCAAGTTCTCGTAAGGGACGGCTTTCTCCAAATGCTTTTAACAGAGTGGTTAAGTTCTTCTTTGGATCTGGCCTTGATAAGGCCAAGATCACAGGTTTGTGAGGATTTGAAAAGAAACGCATAACCTGCGCTAAAATGAAAATCCATAATCAATGTCATTGAGAATATTGTTAGAATGTAAGCAGGCTCTTCGTTACTCACTTCCGACAAAATTGGAGGCACTGCTTTTGGTGAAGACCCTTCAATACCGCCACCAGTAAGCTGAGCAAGTTCTCCATCAACATCAGGGCAATCTTCTTGTATCACAACATTGCTAAAGTCCATACCAGGTGGAATTACCGCCATCCTTGGCATGTATCGACCATGACAATTGACACCTCGTCTAGCACGAGCGCGCAATACTTTCTCAAGCTTGACATCGAATCCATCGTAAAGCCCCCACTGCTCCTCAATTTCTTGTTTTGTACTAGTGATAACAAGTTCTGCAGCATCAAGAGAAAGTTCTTCTGCTTCTATCCTCCTCATCATCTTATACGTTGAATTGATATCCTCCTTCGATTGGCGTCCTTGCTTAAGAAGTTGTTCAAGCTTGTTTCTTCCGAGTGAATGACCAGTCAGAACCATCGGTACATTTAAAGCACCTGAAAGAATAGCAGCACTATCTCCCGCATCTGCGTAATGTCCATGAATTACATATGGCCAAACAGGTTGGTCTCCACCGACTTGTTCACCCAATGCTTTTGACATATTGAGGATATGCGTTAACGCTCCATCGACAAACTCTTGAACATATGGCCAAAGAAGCTCTTTCGGTAGATATTTATTGCGCGGACCGAATGGTATTCTTATGATATATGCACCACTGCTCTCCCCAATGCTATCGTCATCCTCTCCACCTACGGTTAGCATTTCTGTTGGTTCTCCGTAGCTCCAATCAACCTCTGGCGATGAGATTTGGCGCGTAAATAGATCAACTCTGTAAACTCCAGGCATTTTCGCTAGTGCTCGAGCAAGTTCTACTACATACTTGATCTGAAAATACAATATTTCAAACATTATTAGGAGGGATAAAAGAAATTCAAACTTATTTCTAAATTGATACGAGTAGAAATGTTAAATACCTGTCCACCGGTGTCAGAATCTCGGCCAAGCTCCATGTTTTCTCCCCTAACCAATCCATGCAAGCTATGCAATAAAAGGACAAAGTTGTAGGATTAACAACCATTAAATTTTCTCACATTTCTAGATTAACAACCATTAAACTGTGAATGGTGATACCTTATAAGGACAATGTAAAGCTTCTTTTCATTTTTGTCATCAGACCAAACTTCCAAATTAGAAATCTGACGCTGAAATTGTTTTCTTGGAGTTTCACATTGAACCATCTCTCCAAGACTGTCACCTTTTTCTCCTTCTGATAAGTCTTCTGATAAGTCCTCTGTAGCTTCTCGGCGTCCTTGTTCTCTCTCCCACCTTCGATGCGCCTGTCTCTGAGAGTCTTCCCATTCCAACTACAGAAGAAATTATAGAAATGTTGCATGGTTCCTATTTCCCAAACAGAAAAATATGGTGAATAAGAATATAAGAATATAAGAATATATAAAGAACCTGTTTCTTCTTGCGTGCAAGATGCCAAATACGCCAACACATATTCTCCAATCTCGAACTTCTCTCCCTCGTATTACGTGTAGCAACCACCTTGATCCAAGTTCTATACAAGTCAGATTCATCCACACTCGCCACCACTTCCTCCACAAAATACTTTGTCGGATTGAAATGGCCTCCATCTCTAAGAGCAGCTTGTGGTGGCTTCTGCTCTTCAATGTTTGATGCACCGGTTGATAGTATTGCCTCAAGATAACCATTGATCCATTCATTCCCAGCCATGATCTATGTTATGTTAACGTAGACAATTATAGATAAATGTTACTGTAGACCTATTTTTGAAACGTGTTTGCATGTAAAAAAAACATGTTTGCATGGGGAAGATGAAAGTGTTTTGAGTTATGAGATTGGGAATGATGAGATGAGAGTAACAGAGAGAGAGAGAGAGAGAGAGAGAGAGAGAGAGAGGAAGAGGTGATGGAGAAGGAGATGGGAATGGAGAGAGAGGCACGTGGAATTGAATGGTGGGAAATGTACATACACACGTGTAGTGTAGACTATAAACAAGGGGTCCAACTTTGTAGAACTTGGGTAACTCTAATCATATCATTAAGAAAATACATTATTTTGATTCTAACCATACTACTTTTAATAATTATAAAATTAACCCTAATCATTAAAAATGTGATAGTTTCTATGCAAGATTAAAGACACTGTAAAAAAAATTGACATAGGTTACGTTTAAAAACAAAAACAGCGACTTATTTTTTTACTCATTATTCTGTTTATTTTAATTTTTTTTATTCAAAATGCTAATTAACGTTTTTTAAATGTTTCTAACAAGATAGTAAGAAAAATTAATAAGTTGGACATACATAATTTAAATATAATTTTATTTGTTATTTTTCTTAGGTTTAAATGCACTTTTGATCCCTCTATATTAATTTTTAAACATTTTAGTCTCTATAAAAAAACTTAACTATTAAGTCCCCTAATATCGTATTTTATGTTTTTTTAGGTCCTCCATAACAAAATAGTCTAATTTGCATATGTGATATTGAAATTATGAGGTGACATTTTTTAATTGTTGTCACATTATTAAAAATAGACCCAAAAATATATGTTTTAAAATTAAAATTTATAAACAAAAATAATTAAAAAAATTTAATTATTATAAAGAAAACTTAAAAAAAAATTTTTTTTAAATATTTATAATGACGTGACATCAATTAAAAAATGTCACTTCATAATTTCAATGCCACCTATGTAAATTAGACTATTTTATCATGGAGGACCACTAAAAAAACATAAAATATGATATTGGGGGACTTAATAGTTGATTTTTTTTATAGAGGAATTAAAATGTTAAAAAAATTAATATAGGAGGACCAAAAGTGAATTTAAGCCTTTTTCTTAAATATATTTTTAAATAATTATAGAATATCTATTTTATATTATTTTTAACAAATTTAAAAAAAATAAAAAAATTTCTTTTCATAAAAATGTACTATGAAAAAAAGGATAGTTTACTGATGTGAAGTCATTTATAGATTCATTAATGTAAACTAATATCTCTATTATGAAAATTATTGTTAATAATTTTTATATTTGAATCTATTATATTAATTATATTTTATATTTTTTTAAAGATAATTTTGATTTTTTTTTCATTCTCTTTCTTAAATTATAATTATAATTTAAAAGATTATACTTTTTTAATTATAATTTCAGGAACAATTTGATCTGAACGTAGTTGGTAAAATCGGTCTCCAACTTGGTCAATTTTTTTTAAAGATCCACAATCATTGTCTGCCTCCTTTTTAGTTCTTTGGCGGGACATGACACCTCTCCCGCATAGATCAAAGTCATCTCCACAATTCTCATAAGGACGGCGACATCCTGGACATAAGTTTCTTAAGTCATTATGCTAAAAATCTGTTTACATATTCAGCTTGTGTAGAGCGCAAGTGCTAAAGTGAGTATTAATAAAATCAGACTAATATTTTTCTTTTTTCAACACATTTAGGATGCCACATATTCAAAATCACAAGGATGTTAGTAATGAAAATACCATGGCTTCATCCTCCATCCACTTCTTCAACTGTTTAACAGATAAGAATTCCGCATCCTCCTCCTCTTAAGAAGTAGAAAACCTCACAGATTTATTGAAGCAATTAATATGAACATGATTATATTATAACCAGTTCATACCTAGAATCACATCCAAACCGCTCAACGGCAAACAAATTAAATCCACAAAGAAGTCTATGTCATAGATCGACAAAGGATACTTCAAACATACTAGAGAAGTAGTTACTGATCCTTTAGTTGGAGTTCGATAATCATTTCACCAGACATGGATGGTAACAACTTTTTCACACAATCAATAGAAATAAAATAATGAGTAACACCAGTATCAATAATAGTAATTAAAGGAGTATCATTAATGAAACATGTACCTTTGATCAAACGATCTCCACTGGATGTCTGACTCCCTGCCAAATCGAACACCTTCCCACCGGCCTGAGCTTGTCTCGGTTTTTGACACTGAGTGTTGATGTGTCCCTCTTCACCACAGTTGAAGCAGATCACTCCTTTGTGTTGACATTCAACTATCCCATGTCCAGTCTTCACGCAATAGTAATATTTCTTCACTTCAGTCTTATATTCACCGATCCGATCGTGTGTCGGTTTCTTAAGATAAGAGCAATGATTCCCCTGTTTTTCATAAAATAAAATATCCTATGAATTCAATTCCACCCAGATGTCTCAGATGAACTTACATGTCGTATCATATAACACATATATTTAAAATATAGGTGCATGTGTCATCTCATCTGATGTATCTACTTAACTAATTTTTGAAAATTGATTGTTTAGGTGATTTTAAAAAAAATCTAATAATTGATGTATTTTTATTTCAAAATATGGTTATTGCCAAAAAAAGAAAAACTGATAAAATAATAAAGCCAAAAGAAAAAACTTTAAAATTATATAGAATGACTTTATTATTCAATATTCCTACTTTTTCATTTTTTATCTTTTACATCATCTTCTCTTTTTTTCACATAATAATTTAACACTCATTCAATTTATATTCACTACAATAGTTTTGTTTAGTAAAATTGAACACCCTACCACACTACCATTCACAACACACTAAAAATTTAAATAATTAAAACAACTAATAAGATTTTGCAAAGTATTATATGTGGTATCCACTCTCTCTTATTCACTATGTTGAATCTTTTTAACAATTAATCCACATCATTTTCAACACCTCATTTAACACTCCATTGCAAATATTCAACTATTGAATAATTTATTTAACACCAAATAGTCTAAGTATAAGTTCAACCACCTACCAAACTAGAGAAATTGTCACACCAGAGAAAATGCATAATGATAAGAAATTCAATAGGCCCATTAGAGAAAAGAAAGTTTCACTTCACTTAAAATATTTTTATTATTAAGGAGGTGTTTTTAGCAGTATTTTAATTAAATTTTTTATGGATTATTTAATTTCTGCTGGCCCTTGGCCCATTATTAGTCTTGGCCCATTATTGGTCTTAAACTCTAAGAATTTCTTATTCCATTTCATAGGGGTGAAAAACACCCTATGCAATTTCAAAAGTGTCTCCGAAAAACTAATAATATGTTTCCGATTTACACCCTCACCATTTATAATTTATTCGTTTTGAGATACACCCTTCAAAAAGTAAGAAATGAAACCAAAAATAAACTTTCGATACAAATCGGAAATACATTTCCGATTTTCACCAAAAGAAAACATATGCACCAAGTGGCTTATGCCACTTTTTGTGTTGTTTTGGCAACAAAATTACTTTTATTAGAAACCAAAAATATATTTCTGATTTATACTGGAAATACATTTTCGATTTTTTGTAAATGCAATTTTAAAACGGTGTACATCAAAATATATTTCCGATTCTAGAAATATTTTTAGAGTTTCACATTATGCCTAGAAAAACATGGTGTGATATAAGAATTGCATAACTCTAACTATTTATATTGAGCTCTTGTCTTTGAGATCATCAATTATGTCAATTTTTTTAATGCCTCTTAAATCTAAGTCTTTAATCAAGCATAGTCTATCACATAAACTCAAAATTCAGACAAAGCTTGATCTTTCCAATCAAATATATCTACAAAAGTCACATAAACCAAAAAGAACATACTCAAAGGGAGTTATCCCTCTATTATATGAGTTGTCTTTCTTTCTTGCAATTATAGAAGATGTAATTATTATAAAAATAAAATAAAATTATAGAAGATGTAATTAAAATATGTGGAGCTCTTGAGCACTATAGATACGTTCGTCAACAGAGGTATGTTTAATTAAAATTAAAACATTTGAGTATCCCATATGGTTCAACAATAGTTGTGTATATTTTAGCTATTGTTTGAACTTCAACAATAGTTGTGTTTTGGCATCCCATATGGTTCCAGGTTGCTTCCACTTTAATATCGTATTTCTCATTTTTGAAAGTTGCTCCAAGGTTCCACTCACCGCTTATAGCTAGATTTGCATCCTTATTGATGTAGATTTTCACCCATTTCCAGATATCATTGGGATGCTCCTTCATAATTTGGTTGGTATCCTCCTTATATGTTTTATTGTTGTGTCTATTGGTTTTATGTTGATATTCAGGATTGTTGATATTCACCTTCTTCTTTGTAGCATTATCTTTATCATCTTTATCAATGGTTCTATCAATGAATTATTGACACCAGAATTTTCTCCCACATACCAATCTCTCTTTCTTTAAATGTAGAGTCTCTACTAGCTTGGTCTTTACCTTTGTTTTTGGTCGTTTTATACAAGATTTTCCTAATATCTTTTATTTGATCAATAGTTTTTAGGTACTTGCATATATTTTTTATTGTAATTCCTCTCATCATCATTATTGTCAAATTTAAGCTTCCTTTTCTTTAGTCAAATTTTATGAATTATTTATTATTCTGGTAGGTGTTACAGACATTATGGTAAGCCTCGGTATTAGGAATGCTAATTCATCTCCTTTATCATTTTCTTTTTTATTCCTTTTGTGAGGTCACACCTTGTTAAAATATTCATGTTCATAGCACTCAATTTGGTGGTATAAAGACTCACTTAATATATTATATTATAATTTTTAATTATTTAAATAATTAAAATATATATTCTAAATATTTATACCACTCATTTAAAATTTTAAATTGGGTCCTACTAAAATTACAATATATTCACTATGTCTCAAAATAAGTGTCTTTCTAATCATAAAAATTTGTCTCAAAATAATAGTCTATTTACTTTCTCAATGCAGTTTTTATCAACTTTACCTCTTATCTACACTCTTTTCAAGATATGACAATATATAACAAACAATAATAGTTAAGGATAATTTTGTCAAAATACTATCTTTATTGATTCAATCATTACTTTTTTTAATCTACGTGTAATAACCTTAAACGACATTTATTTTAAGACAGAGGGAGTACTTCAATTTTATTTATGATTGATTAAAAGAAAAAAAAATTGTCAACTCTGCCAAAACTACGGTGTCTAAGAAAGCAACGGTAATATTAGGATATCAAAACATTTGTATGTAAATATTATTATTATTGACACAAATTTATTTATTGATATTTGTGTAGCACCCATCGATGTGGATGCTGTAACACCCCTTCTAATTTCCCCGCGAATTATATAATTAATCAGAGTTTAACATAACGAAAGGGCGTCACTATTTAAAAATTATTCAAGTAATAAAACACCATAACCGTAGTCATGCATTTACTGAAGAACTTATTAAATATAATTCAAATCAATGATTATGTTTTACACAGCGGAAAGAATATAAAATCCGGAATAACTCAATCATAATTATTCCAAGCATAAACTCAAAAGAAAATATTTTAAATCCTTAAAATTCCAAAACGATCGTTCCCTAGTGTTACAACTACCAGAGCATGACACTGATACGCGGACAATCTAAATAGCATAGCTCTATAAGCCATCCTCACCAAATTTCGAAATTAATCACTCAATCAAATCATTAAAGTAAGGCGAGATTTCATCAAAAACTAAAATGCATTATACGTTTCTTTAAAACGATAAAACAATCAATTCATTATTCCACCCTCATTAATATATTCAGATTCCCGTTCACCAATACAGATCACACAAATCAATATGCACATAATAACAATCAATACAATTACAACACTGGAAAACATCCTAACATGTTATAATTACATATGCAATGCAGACTCAAATGCATGTGGTACCAAAATGTGAACAAGTCACCAACATCGATTCGTCCACAATCACCGGACACGAATCCAAATTTCACCACCCACAATCACCCGTACCAGTAATCGAGCCAAATTCCACACAATGGGAATTAACTCCACCAGAATGCATATGCATGCACATCCAAAAGCATGCCACATTCAATAAACAGAATATGAACACCACATAATTCCATACATAATAAACACCACCAACAACACATGATAACAGCAGAATCATGCACATAAAACATTAATTACAACATATTGAATTAACATACAACAAGTATACACAAAGTTAATGGCACATCCACGAATTACAACGGATTCTTCCTACGGAAGCCATAACAATTTCTCAAGATCTCAATTACTGGTTTTAAAAGTGTTTTTAATAGATAGTACTCGTTCCAAGCTTTCCAACGATACCAACTATGCCTAAATCGGAGTTACGGTCGCAAAGATATGGCCAAAACAATTTTCAGAAAATCACCTTCTGTTTCTACACAGCATGTATCGATCCAAAACCCCATGTGTCAATACATGAACTGCTTGTGTCGACACAAAACACGCATGTGTCGACTCATACATAATAATTTTTCCCATTTTTCAAAATCTCTTCAGTATGGATCGACCCATAGCCTTCGGTCGACATAAAAGTTATTGACACATAACTCTATTGTGTCGATACAAGAGTGCAAATTTTGCCCTATGAGTCGATGCATGACTGTATGTATCGATGCAAGCCTTTCCCACGCCTCTGGTTTTCTAATTTTTCATCACTTGCATCGACACATAGCCTCTTGTGTCGACCCATACTGCTATTTTTCACCAAAAATCAGTTTATTCCTCACTGTTTCCAATTCTTATGGATTCCATTCATCACCAAACTTTATAATACACCAAAACAGAATTAATTAATGCGTTTTTACATCCATTTGACCACAAAATTATCTTTTCTAATTAGCCTACAATCATTCTACATAATTTAAGCGTTCTTATCAATCCTAATTGAATTATTACGTCGGATCATAACGTTAGGGCACAACCTATAATTCCTAATTCGAGATTCCTAACGAATCAATTCATTCTATTGATCATCAAAACCTATAAGGCATAATAATCTGATCAAATCACCCCTTACCTCGCGATGAATCTTCAAACTTTGACGATTGGCTTTTTCACCTCTTTCCTCTTCTTTTCTCCAAAGTACGTAGAATGAAATCCTAATTCCTCTCCTCACTTTCCTTTATTTATTCCTTTTTATTTTCCAAATAATAGAAATAAATAAATTAGATTAATTAGAGCCTTTTACTCTACACACCTCCCAATTCCACTTCACACCTCCAACACTCCCATCTATTTAATTAATTAATTAAATCCATAAATCCAAAAATATTAATAATTAAACCTTTAATTAAATTAATAATTAAATTTCTAATTATTTAATAGTTGAATTATTTGGGGTGTCACAACTCTCCCCCACTAAAAAGAGTTTTCGTCCTCAAAAACATACCTTAGACAAAAATTCGGGATACGAGTCCTTCATCTGGCTCTCCAGCTCCCAAGTAACATTTCCACCTGTTGGTCCTCCCCAAGCCACTTTCACCTGCGCTATCTCTTTACCTCACAATTGCTTCAACTTCCGATCCTCAATTCTCGCAGGTAATGCTTCAACAGTCAGATTATCTCGCACTTGTATATCATCTACCTGAATCTCATGAGACGGATCAGCAATGTGCTTCCTCAACTGAAATACATGGAATACATCATGCAAATTCACAAGGGACGGAGGTAAAGCAATCTGATAAGAAACTCTTCCAACCTTCTTGGTAATCTGATACGAACCAATAAAGCGCGAAGTCAACTTCTTTGACTTCAAAGCTCGACCAATACCAGTCATCGGAGTAACTCGCATAAACACATGATCTCCTTCACTAAACTCGAGATCCTTCCTCCTCTTATCATGATAACTCTTCTGTCGACTCTGAGAAACTCTCATCTTCTCCTGAATCATCTTAATCTTTTCTGAAGTCTGTTGGACAATTTTCGGTCCAATCACAACACTTTCTCCAAATTCGTACCAACACAACAGTGTTCGACACCTCCTACCATACAATGCCTCAAACGGAGCCATACCAATACTCGAATGAAAACTATTGTTGTATGTAAACTCAATCAATGGTAAGTAACTATCCCATGCTCCAGCTTTTTCCAACACACAAGCTCGCAATAAATCCTCTAACGACTGAATCGTTCTTTCCGTCTGACCATCTGTCTGCGGATGATAAGCGGAAATCAACCTCAACTTAGTACCCAAAGCTTCTTGCAGCCCCGTCAAAAACTTTGATGTAAACCTCAGATATCTATCCGACACAATACTAGAAGAAATACCGTGCAAACTTACGATCTTCTCAACATACAATTCTGCCAACCTCTCCATAGGATAATTCGTTCTTATCGGGATAAAGTGAGCGGACTTCGTCAACCGATCAACAATAACCCAAATAGAATCACAATTCTTCACTATACTCGGCAAACCCGACACAAAATCGATAGAAATGCCATCCCATTTCCACCCCGGAACAAACAACGGTTCCATCAATCCTGACGGTTTCTGATGTTTAATTTTCGACTTCTGACAACCCAAACAAGCATAAACAAACTCGGCAATTTCCATTTTCATTCCAGGCCACCATAATAACTTTTTCAAGTCATGATACATCTTAGTAGCACCGGGATGAATAATCAATCCACTACGATGTCCTTCTTCCAAAATACTCCTCCTAAGTTCTGCAATATCTGGAACACACACTCTATCACCAATTCTCATAACACCGTTCTCATCAATTCAGAATTCACCTCCTTGACCTTGGTTGATCAATTTCAACTTATCCACCAAACCAACATCATATTTCTGTCCAGTTCGTATTTCCTCAAGAATACCACTACCGTACCCACCTTAACACTATCAGAAGTAGTTTCACATACCAAACTCAAGTCTCTGAACTGCTCAACCAAATCCAATTCATGAACCATCAACATAGACATATGCAAGGACTTCCTGCTCAATGCATCCACAACAACGTTTACCTTACCAGGATGGTAATTCAAACCAAAATCATAATCCTTCAGAAATTCTAACCACCTTCTCTTCCTCATATTTAGCTCTTTCTGATCGAAGAGATATTTCAGACTCTTATGATCGCTGAATACCTCAAATCGAGAACCATACAAATAATGCCTCCACAATTTCAAAACAAATACCACAGCTGCCAGCTCTAAATCATGAGTCGGATAATTCCTTTCATGAACCTTCAACTGTCTTGAAGCATAAGCCACAACCTACTTATCTTGCATCAAAACACCACCTAAACCCATCAATGACGCATCATAATACACAACAAAAGATTTTGTCGGATTCGGCAAAATCAGAATCAGAGCACTAGTCAACCTCTTCTTCAACTCTTGGAATCCTTTCTCACATTCAGAATCCCAAACAAACACTTGACCCTTTCTTGTCAACTTAGTTAACGAAAAAGCTAACTTCGAAAATCCTTCAATGAACTTTCTGTAGTATCCTGCAAGACCAAGAAAACTACGGATTTCAGAAGCATTCTTCGGTGCTTCCCACTGAGATACCGCTTCTACCTTCGTAGGATCAACATTAATACCATTCTTGGAAATCACATGACTAAGAAAGCTTACTTCACTTAACCAGAATTCACACTTAGACAACTTCGCATACAACTTCTTCTCTTTCAACAGTTCCAACACAATTCTCAGATGTTCTGCATGCTCTTCATCATTCTTTGAATAGATCAGAATATTGTTGCACCCCAAAATTCGCCCTCTTCATTTTGTTAATTAATAATTGGCTAACACTTAATCAATAGGTGCATCGCATACATATCATTCATTCATTAACCATGGGTTCGAGATTTTCCAAATATATGAACCTGTACAATTTTGAAGAAGGGGTTTGGTTCTCGAAAGTTGGGTATCTGAAGTTCTGTTATTTTGAGCGACATCTCAGTATACAAGATGTGAACATCCGAAAGATGCTGATTATCTCTCGAGAATTGAGGTTTTGGAGTTCTGATCGCCTATAAGGTGGATATTGATTACAGTTTCGACCTACAGTGTGTTGTAGTCGAATATTTGAGCCCGAATTGATTCTACGGTCTTCTGTAGGTGGTGAAGTATCTGAATACGGCTTATCGATCCACACGATTCATCAAAAAATCAAAAAAGAACGGGCGGATAAAATGATATTTGAGTGCATGTGTCAAAAAGTCAACAAAAAGTCAAAGTTTGACCAGACGGAATTTCGGGTCAAAATTATTGTCAAAAGTCGACATTTGAGAAAATGTGATCATTTATTGAGAAAAATCGGGTGAAAATGAGGTTTCTTGAATTTTAAGTAATCTTGGACTTAGAAAATTTTTCTGTTTTATGCACTTTGTGTTCACGGAGCCATGTTGCCGCATCCGTATCTTGCTCGTCTGTGGTCAGAAATTTGTGAATTGATAGTCGTTGGAAAGAGCGCATTTCATACTCCGACTTTGTCCTTGTGAAGATTTTTCCAGAAGTGCCCGGATTTCGAGTTATAAAGCTCCGAAGTTTGAAGTTTATAATTTTTGAAGTTTACGCTTAGTAAAATTTTAAGTGTTTTTTTAAGGTGTTCAAGTGCTCGACTTCGGGGATATTTTACACGTGTTTCGAGGCGTCGATTCGGGTCGAGTTCAAAATCAAAGTTGTTCATTTAACGGCAACCTACAACTTTGCTGAAGAAATCGAATCCATTCGGGAAACGGATAAAAAATTACGGAGCTCGGAAGTCACGTTTTATCATTTCTCAAAATTTAACACTTGGAAATATTTTGAAGTGTTTGTTTCTATGCTCAAGCTGACAGCTTCAGGGTCAATTTTGTCATAGTTTGTGGCTCCGAATCGGAAAATGCTCAACTGAAAAGTTGTTTATCTCACGGAAATCTAAAACTTTGCTAAAGAAATCGAATCCATTCAGGAATCGGATCGGAAATTATAAAGCTCGGAAAATAAGAACTCATTATGTTTGCATCGCATCGAACGGTTTTGTGCGCGTGTTCAGGGCTGTTTTCGTCATTGATTCCGTCGCCGCATGGAAAAGTTCCAAACACAAAAGTTGGAGTCTGTAATTCCATCTATAAGTTCCGTTTAGAAACTTTTTCGTTTCGGACGTCAGAGCTAGAAGATACGGAGCGCCGTAAGTGTCAGTTTGAAATTGCTAAAATGCAAGACAGCATACACATTTCTTGCCAAGCTGCGGACGCATTCATCGAACAGTTTTTGTGCGTATTTTCGGGGCTATTTTCTCGTTGATTCGATCGCCGCACGGGGAAACTTCGAACACGGAAGATGAATTTTGCCGTATACTCTACATGTTCCGTTTAGAAACTTTCTCGTTTCGGACGTCGGAGCGGAAAATACGGAGCTCCGTAATTGATGACTTGAAGTTGGAAAATTGCCGCATGTCATGTACAAAACTTGCCCAGCCAGGCCAAGCATTTCATCGAACGGTTATGTAGCAAATTTCAAACACTTTTTATTTGATGATTAAGGCCTCGTTCGGATTTTTTTCAGACTAAAGAGTTGTTGTATCACAAGCGAGCTTTCTAACGGTACCGGGTTTTTTTTGTTTGATTGAGTATCGAGAGAGTTACGGGGCTGCAAAGTAGTACACTTGGCATGAATGAATAATTGGTAATGTTCAAGAAAATCCTCAAACACTCAAACCAGCTTGTGCCGTCATGATTTCGAAGCTGAATACGGCGAGCTTGTGATCAATTCTTCGTCGGGAACTCAACATCAAAGTTGTTCTGCCACGTGCCTTCTTTCCAACGACACCGAGTTTGCGTTATTTCGTCATGTATCGAAAGAGTTATAGGATCACAAACTTGACACTCGGCCATGATTTGAACTCGTGATCATTTGGCAAGAGTTGTGTTGGCACGCGTTTTACAGTAACAGATCACACTTCACGGTTCACTTTCATTTTCCTCTTTTCACCCTCCCATCACCTTTTTTTATTCATTTTTTTTCCAACAATTCTCTAACAGCACCATAACAGAATTCTCACCCACAACTCCATTCATCTTCTGGGTCTTCTTTTTCTTCTCTCATCGCTGTACCCTCTTTTCTTTTTCTTCATCAACTCTTTCTTCTTGCTACTACCTTCATCCTGATACAAACTAACCGAAACTAACAGAACCATCTATTTATCTCTCTCCCTAACCGTGCTCCGTCAGTAACGGCTTTTTCACCATTCTTTTTTCTTCTTCCACTGAGAATCACCATCACCGATTCTCTTCATCTCTTCCTCACTTTCCTCTCAATATCCACAACACCCTTTCTCTTTTTCTTGAACAACCATAACTGCCATTCCTTCTCCTTCTTTTTCGTTCTCCATAACTACCGTCATCTTGTTGCTTCCGTCTTGCCGTAACAACCATATACTCCGTCACTGTAACTTAACCACTTACCAACCATCTACTTCCTTTCATATTTTCTTCATCTATAACAAACCGAAAAGAAACGGTTACGGCAATAACAAACCCTCCATTCTTTCTCCTCACCCCCTCGCGCTAACCTTCATCCCTTCTCTTCTCCCTGCTTCAACCAGACTGCCTAACAACCACCCTCTCTCGCACTCTTTTTCCTCTCTCTCGATAACTACCATGACAGATCCTCACCATTAACAACTCTTCCATAACCTTCATCTAAAAACTAACAAACTGCCATAACAATTCACCTCCATCCTTCATTCTTTTTCCATTTTTCTCACTCTCGTCTCCAATCAATCGCTCAGAAAGTCTCGTCTCCAAGAATGCAGAATTTCGCTATTGCACGAGCAGCTTGATTCATGGCCAATAGAGGTTCCGATGAGGAATATCTTCGTGTCATATTCGTCGCCGTATACATGGATAAGAGCAGCCGTGGAGTACTGAAACCGATCCAAGATCAAGATGTAACATACGTTTCATCGCATTTTCTAGAGTTTATGTCAATCTCACGCGATATGGTGTGATTTCGTTGGAACATTTCTCGATGCTATGCCCGCGATCTGTGAAGACTGAGTCCAGATTCAAACTCTCCACGAAAAAAATTCGAGCAAGACAGCACAGGTTTGGTTTGTCGCCGTTGACGTTTCCGACGAAGGCGCGTTGAGGATGACGATCGAAACCTTGTTCTGGTGGATGTGTATGCAGTCCTTAGGCGTCTCGCAACTTGATTGAAATGGAACTCATATCTTGAACCTATGCGAAATTCCGAGAAGAACGGTGGTGTTCGTTAAATTTTTCCGATGATTTCAGGTTTTCCGGCCGAGAGTCCGACGGAAGAGATGACCGGAGGTGTATTTTCCGGCAGCCATCCTCACGTGCCCTATGCGTGTCAACCCATCACAGGTACATGTTTATTTGCCCATGTGTCCAATCTCATCGCGCCATGTGTCTTTTTTCTTTTATTAAAAAAATTCTGAATAACTTAAATGGAGGGATGACCAATTGATGTTATTATGCTAGTATACATGAATAAACGTGACACAATAATAATAATAACATGAAAAATCTGGATAATATAAAAAAATAATAATCATATTGTTTGGATAAAAATAGAGAAAACTGGACTGGACCGAAATCGGTACTGGACTTCATGCTTTTTACTAATTCGTACCCGCTGTTTTTGAGCCCAAGTATGACAATAACTAGATTCAGTTCAGTTTAGAATTCTGCTTTACACCTCCCTGTTTCCATGTTATGTAACTTTAGTGCAATTTCGATTTTATCCCCGACTTCGATTGTTTCGAATTATAAAAAATATATAAAAATAGTTTCTGATATTTTTAGGATATTAGAATATTTTTGACATTTTTTAAATATTTTTGCAATTAATTCTAATTCATTTTTAAATAATACATTTAGATGTTTTTAATTTGAATTAACTTAGGAAGTATAATGCCATTTCTTCTTTGGAACTCTAAGATATTTTTCATACTATTTAATTATAGTCGAAAGTATACCTTATCTTAGTGTTGTAAGTAAAATTTCAAATTTATTTCTGATATTCCGATTTCTTTGTAAATAATCATTTTTTTTGCGTTTTACGCTTTATTTAAAAGCCGCATTGCTATTTCTGACATTCTGTTTTGTATGCGAGGTACGCGGAGCGTTATATCATTGATTGGGATTTATAAAATCCATTGATCTGATGTTACACACATGTGTGTGTATTCTGTATCTTTCTGTTTGGTTTTTTACCATCTTTGCGTTATCGATTGATTTTGGATGTATAGAATCCATACTGCTGTTCGACACCTGTGTGCCTTCCGTCTCATTATTCGGATATTTTCTGCAGTTTATTGGATATACGCTGTGTGTATAGACACACATTCTTGACCGTGCATATAGATGCACATCCTTTATCTCGTATTGTCGGATTATGATCTTGTACAGTGTATTTGCTTGATGTGTAATCACACACATTCCGATTATGCTTTTGTGCCTCCGCATACTTTTCACCGGATTTCTTTATTATGCGCGCAGACTTTGAAGTTTTCCGGAGTATTTCTATAGTTATGCTGTTTTCTGATTTAATATCCGCTTTGTATTTTACCTTATTTATCGATTTCTTTACCGCTTTCTAGGAGCATGAGAAGTAGGATTTTACCGCTTTCCTGCCATGAGAAGTAGGAATAGAGATGTATGAAGGGCTCATAGTTGGAGCATGTTGTGAACCCTCCGTTTATTTAAAGACCCGCTTAGGGCAATTCTGTCTAATTGTGTTTGGTTTGTTTAAAATCCTCCATCTCATAGGGAGGTAATTCGCAAGTGTTTATATTTGTGCTTGCATAGTCGTAGTGGTTAGGACACCGACGTGGTACCACCAAGCAAAGTCCCGCTTTTATATTTCCGTCATCGAGTCATTGATATGGGCAAGCTTTAAGGTAGGGTCCGCAACCAACCCCCGCACACGCTCTAGTTCGTGTCCCGCACACGCCAATCGTGTTGCTTTCTTTATCGAGTCAATAAAAGTGGCCGAGTCCCCTATTCCACTCTCCACTCATTCATGGGTTCATTTATTACGTAACTCGTGATCATTTGCTCTTCAACAGAATTGATGTCGCCTCGTCGACTCATGGTATGCTCATCGCCGAGGCTATGGACTTCCTCCTTTCCGCGCTTGTGTGCCATTTGTTTGTTTGCATTGCATTGTTTGTGTGCTTTTGCCAAAGCGCTTGTTTGTTTATCCTTTTGTCGCCTTCGACTTACTTTAGTTAGTGATTCGAGATGGACAGACTTAGTTGTAAACCTTTTCCTCCTTTTGTCATCTTCGACTCCATTCTAGTCAAGTATTCGAGATAGACATAGATCTAGGTGGTAAACCTTGCATGTTCCTTTAGGATTCTCTCGACTTACCTTAGATAGTGATTCGAAGTTAGACCTTAGGATGTAATCCATGCATGATGACATTAGGGATAGTATTAGATAGTTTCCTTATTTGTTTTCTAGTTTCTTTTGCATCCATGCATGTAATAAAACTAAAATTGTTTTTTTTCTTTGCAAATTAAAACACTTAATAATGGTTTAAACTCCTTTTTCAGAGGTAAAAACAACCAACCAGATGCAAACCTTTTTTGCCTACGGGTTTTCTTTTTGTTTTTAAATTATTTTCATAATTAAAAAAACACATAACCCATCAAAACATGTGAGCCAAACTACTGCGCCCGACTTTCCCATTGCACGCTGGAATACGAGGCATCTTGTCACTGGCTCGATCGAGCAAACTTTGTAAATACTTCCTTCTTTTCCCCGTGTTTTCTTTATTTTCCTTTCTTTCACATGCATTGTTTTTTTTAGCATTCAGTTGTAGCAATTAAGTAGTAAATAGATTTAAACACACCCATTAGACAGAAAGTAGAAGTGGATACCGTAGAGTACTACGGACGTGCGGGTGCTAATACCTTCCTTCAGAATAGATTCCTTACTCCTATCTCTAAGACCGGTTTTATCCCTTTCTGTGTTTCGCGTTCACCTTTCTCCTTTGCAGATAAAAATGTTCGATGGCGACTTCATTGATATAGTTATCGGATGATGTTCAGCCGGTTGTTTCAAATATCATCAATAAATACTACCACAAATTTATTAAGATACAGATGAAATATTCTGTTCATATACTCCATGAAAACACCAGGTACATTAGTAACTCCAAACGGCATAACAAAATACTCATAATGTCCATACCTCGTTCTAAATGCGTCAATATCTTCGCCTTCACACAAATCTTATGATATCCAGATCTCAAATCAATCTTACTGAATACACAAGCTCCAACTAACTGATCCATCAAATCATCAATCCTTGGCAATGGATACCAATTCTTGATTGTAACTTTGTTCAACTGCCTGTAATCAACACACAGTCTCATTGAACCTTCTTTCTTCTTAACTAACAACACAGGAGCACCCCACGGCGAAACACTAGGACAAATAAACTTCTTCTCAAGCAATTCTTCTAACTGCTTCTTCAACTCAGATAATTCAGATGCCGACATGCGATAAGGCGCCATCGACACCGGACTAGCTCCAGGAATCAAATCTATAGTAAATTCCACTCTCTGTGGCAACCACTAACATCTTCCGTAAACACTTCGGGAATTCATTCATGCTGTAATTCATCACTCTTAGCTTTTCCTTTCACCTTCGTCGAAGAATACAACATAAACACTACCACACCATCATTAACAACTATGCAACTCTGATTCATCCATCTTAATTCATTATCCTTATTAGAGTCTTTGTCAACTCATATGGTTCACAAGCTTCTACCAAACTCCATTCATATTCATCACTTTATGCCCCATTTAGATAGCAAGACAATTGTATACCATCCAATATGATTCCGTCTACTATCAACAAGAGATTAAGGGTGACCAAGTCCTCAATTCGTCAATAGACATCCGATAATCATACTGGAGTATAAATCATCATTACCCACACATTCTGTTCTCAGAATCGTACTCACCTTTTTGCACTTCCACCTATGACTCATGATCCAAATGATTCCAACAACTCTAACCACTCTTGCACTGTCTTCTCAAGCAGTTCCTCTTACCAATGACTTACAATCGGAACATATCCGGGAAGCATCTCTTCTCCCCCACTTGGTTTCACACTACCCTTCAATAAGCAATCGAAAAGGAACAAGACTTGTTACATACACTTATCGCATAAAAGGGATAACAAACCTAAGACGCGACCGACTATGCTCTGATACCGCTATTGTAATACCCCTTCTAATTTCCCTGTGAATTATATAATTAATCAGAGTTTAACATAACGAAGTGGCCACAATTTAAAAATTATTCAAGTAATAAAACACCATAACCGAGTCATGCATTTATCAAGAACTTATTAAATATAATTCAAATCAATGATTATGTTTTACACAAATGAAAGAATATAAAACTGAATAACTCAATCATAATTATTCCAAGCATAAACTCAAAAGAAACTATTTTAAATCCTTAAAATTCCAAAACGATCGTTCCCCAGTGTTACAACTACCAGAGCTTGACACTGACACGCGGACAATCTAAATAGCATAGCTCTATAAGCCATCCTCACCAAATTCCTCACCAAAAATTATTTTGTTTTCAACAAACGCCTCAAAGTGTCCAAAATAATCATAACTCAAATGATCTAGTATATCAGGGTCGACAAACGCATCAAGGACAAAAGCTTCATCTACCACTTCAAAATTTCCAAAATATTGAAAAAAATTAAATCTGGCATTACTTTAGGATCTTCCCCCCAAGTTTTTGTCTCTTGATCGCCTACAAATTCAAGTTTATTTTTAACTTCAATGAATTCGTCAGTCTGCTCTCTAGGTACTTTATACCTAAATGCCAACTGGGCCATAGTGTCCACCTCTTGATTATCCATACGTTTTACATGGCTAATTGACATATTATTAAACTTTTAGAGTAATAACAACGCTCTAGCTATATGCTTAACCAAATGATTTTTTCACATTTATATTCTTTGGTTAATTGTTTTACTATTAACTCTGAGTCTCCCTTTATGTTGACATCTTTAATGCCTACATCCAACATGATCTGAAGCCCAATTATTAAGGCTTCATATTCAACCTCATTATTAGAACATTCACCTCTAATTTTGTAGCGAAATCTAGTTGGGATTCCATCTGGAGATAGAATAAATATCCATAATCCAATTCCTTGTTTATGTTTAGAACCATCAAAGTATAATTTCTGTGACTTAGTGCTTACATAAGCTTCATGTATGCTTTAATAATCGACCGTTGACTATAAAGTCTGCCACAATTTTCCCTTTAACAACTTTTAAAGGAACATATGTTAAACAATATTCAGTTAAAGCTAACACCCATTTACCTATTCGACTATGCAAAATAGGTTTAGACAACGTATGTTTAATAACATCAAAATGAGAATAAATGTAAACTTCAATTGGTTTTATATAATGCTTGAGTTTCATACATGAAAATATAAACATAAACACAATTTCTCAATAGCACTATATCTAGTTTCAGCATCATTTAACATTCTACTAAGATAGTAGATGGCTCTTTCGACCCCATTTTCATCTTCTTGGGCTAACATACTACCCAGTGTCGATTCAAACGCTGTAATGTACACTTTCATGCCTTTTTTTCTGTTTGGGGAGATAACATTGGTGGCATTCAGTAGTCCTTTAATCGTCGAATGCCCGATGGTCTTTCTCCCATCCGACCCGCTTTTGCTCAATTTTAGTAAAGGAGAGAACACTAGAATTTTTCCCCTCATGTTCCACACAAATCTTCTCAGAAAATTGATTTTCCCCAACAAAGACTGAAGTTCTTTCTTCGTTGTTGGCGCTTTTGTATTCAAAATTGCCTTGGTTTTATTCTGATTGATTTTGATACCCTTTTTGTGTAGCAAAAAAACCTAGAAAATATCCTGCACGAACATAAAAAGCACACTTTAATGGATTCATTTTTAATCCATATTCCCCCATTCTAACAAAAGACTGTCGAAGGTGGTCTAAATGACCAACCCCTGAGGGAGATTTGACTACAATGTCATCAATATTACTTGCATAAAAGTATTTATGAAATCATGGAACATTGAATTCATTTCTTTGTAAGTGGCACCAAGATTCTTAAACCAATGGGCATTACCACTCCACTCATAGGTGCCTAACGACTGTGGCATCGAAAGAGGTCATATGCACATCTTCCAAGCAAAGGAAAATCGATTATAATTTGATTCGTAGCTCCAATGAGTCGATGCACTTCTTCCATGTGCATTGATATTCATCCTTTGGGATAACCTTGTTTAAATCTCTAAAATCAATGCAAACTTTAAGTGATTCATTTTCTTTATAACAAGCACTATATTAGCTAACCATTCAACATACACTACTGCTCGATGAATTTCCTCTTCAACAAGCGTTTGATCTTTGTCTTTATCTTGTACAAAACCTATGGAGAGAACCTCTTTGGCATTTGCTTGACTGGCCGATTACCTAGAGTTATGGGCAATTTGATTTCCACCATATCTCGACTTAACCCAGGAATCTCACTATAGTCCCAAGCAAAACAATCTCTGAATTCTTTAAGCAACTCGACCATTAGCTTTTTCATATGTCTGTCGACCTTAGTGCCGATATATGTGATCCTCTTGGTCATACCATCACCAAGGTCCACTTCTTCCTGCATCTCGAGCCTGCTTGTATTTTATATCGTGGGTCCTTTTCAAACCCCAAAGGCTCTTCTTCATAATGCAATTAAGCCTCCCGGCTCAAGTGTTGTTTGACTTGGTACCCCAAGCTCCTCCACTACAATGGCCTCAGGCGCCATGTTCACAATTCCATCAGTCTCTAATGTTGAATTTATTTTGTTTTCGGCCACATAGGCCAAAGTTCTTTCCAGAGCGTTCGATTCAAGCATATTCATATGTTCGCTCCCACCTAGTGGCTCAAACTCCCTTTCTTCAATTGGATAGGTATCCAATTTTTCTTGGTCCCATATGAAACCATGAGTACGGTGTAAAGTTAAAAAGTTAATCATATTAGGATGTTGCTCCAAAACTTCACCTCAGGTGCATAAGGAGGATAATAGCCAGCGCCTTGTCAAATTTTTCTGTTCACCATGTTCACATCAATGGTAAAATATCCATGATCCGCTTCTATATTCTCCATTATTCCATATTCATGCCAGATGGATAAACGTTGATGCAAGGTCAAAGGCACTGCATCAATCCCATGAATCGAATCACGGCTAAGCAGCAAATTGTAGTTCACCTTAGATGTAATCACCATAAACAATGTTGGTCTAGAGGTCTAACCAACTAATAAGTTCACTTGGAGCACTCCTAGAATGTTATTAGTCTTTCTCTCATAATTGGATAAAACCATATTATGGTGTTTGAGATCAGTGTCAAACTTGCCAATCTTCTTCAGTAAGGATTGTGACATTAGATTCATAGCAACACCACCGTTAACAAAAACTTTGTTCACTGGGAAATCATCGACTTTAGATTTTATAAATAGGGGCTTCAGATGATACTTCATATAAAAGTTGGCCTTTCATACATAGCCTCTTGCTCTTCTACCACACCATTATTCATGACATAATATCACAAAGGAGTTTGACCTGCAAACTCTTCACACAAAGCTTTTTCTTCCTCATCTTCTGAGATTTCAGGAGAAAAGCCGTACTCATTTGGCAAGATCAAAAAAAAATTACAATGAATAATCAAGCCATATTTTGAACGTTCTTCAAAATCATTAGATAACTCATCTTCAATATTATCATTCTGGTCATACTTTTTCACTAAAGTTGAACTGTCAGCTTGCATTGATAGCCTCTTTTTTCGTTGGTCTACGATGTACTTTTTTCTGTTTGACCTTACCTCTTGTTAGGGTAACCTCCAGTTCTGCTTCCCTAGCAGCTTTCTTGTTCCTTTGGAATCTCCTCTATTGAGTCCTTGCCATTCGATTCTTGCCCTTAAGTAGGAGGAACCTGGTATTTTTTTCCATCATCAATGACTTGAGAAGAACTTGATCCTTTCTCCATTATTTCCCACTTTTGGCTAGAACTTGAACCTTTCTTAATGACCTTCCAATTTTGATTTCCCTTGGGAAAAGGTGCAAACCTAGCTACCGCTAGAACATCACCGTGGCACAAAGGTTTTTGGCACGTGAATTTTGGCTTCTGAGTTATCGACCTTGAAAGGTCCTTTGGCATGGTCGAATACCACCTTTGGACTTTTGTGGAGGATTATTCTCCTTAGGATTTCAATCTTATTTTCCACTTCTTCACCAGAAATCACATTATAGTTTCAACATGGACCTTGAACCACTTAACTTGCAACGATTCAAAAAAGCCACAACTCTTCTTCAAGTTGAGGAAACACCACCTTCATCAATTCAGCAACTATTTCATCAGAGAATTCTTCATTCTTGACATCCATTTCACATCCATCTCATCATTGGGCAATTATTAACTTCAAGTTCCTTACCAAGGTTGACCATCATCACTTCTTGTGATTCAGATACCTCACCATTTTTGAGATCTTCAGTAACCTCAACTTGTTCATTCTGGAGTCCATCAGTAGCCTCAATTGTCAATGCAACCATCATGTCCACGATATTTGATTGTTCATGTTTGAAACCATCAATAGTGTTGTACCTCAATTTTCCCCCTAGGGTTTTCCATCATTTCATCATCAAAATGTATCAAGATCACATACAAGGGTTGATTCTCCTGCTTCTCCTATTCTTAAGTTTGCTCTCAAGGGATTGCCGAGCACCTTAACTGTGTATTTTGTATATTTGTGGTTTACATTTTCCTAACCTATGATTAAAATACTAAAAATATTTGCTTTTGTCTTTGTATGTTTGTGTTTTGTAGGCATCAAGCCAAAACATCTGACTAGTGTAAGTTTTTTCGGTGTTTTCCCCCACACTTGTTTTGCACTAATTTTTTTATAAAAAATTGTAGTGCAATCGATTTGAACTTTAAAGCAATTGATTGATCACTGATCATTTCAGCCAAATTAAAAAAAACTCAGTGTAATCGATTTACACACGTGAAAATCTGAAAAATTAGGCAATTTTCAAGTTTGTGGGTTTTGGCTCCAATTTTCTTTTAATTTTCTTTTTAATTTCGAATTTATTCTTTGATCACCCAAAATTCCACTACCTTGTCATAATTAAAATCTATCATACACCCTCATTTGATGAAACAAACACCATTTGATTTAAATTTGACTCCAAATTCATTTTCCAAGCCTAATTCCGTACCCAAACCAAATTCCAAACCACCCCTAATTCTCAAGCCTAAATCCTATAAATAGAGGCCTCCTCTCATTCAAATTTCAAGCTTTTGATAGCCAAACTCACCTTGCCAAAATATCTCTACTCTTCTTTTCCCAATTCACCCATTTCACTCAAAGATATTCTTCTTCATAAAGTTTAACAAATTCTTCATTGAATTTGTTAAATCTTTGAGCTAAACTTCCATCCACTCTCTTTTTCTTCATCATTTCTCTAGATCTAAGCTTGTGATTCTGATTTTTGGACTTGGATTGAAGCAATTTGAAGTGTCACTCTTGTCAATTTTTCTCAAGATCTTCAAGTGGTGAGTGTTGATCTTCATCTTTTATTATGTGATGTCTTGATAATTTTATGATTTGATTCATTGAGAAAACTTGTTTTAGTTCCATTGGTGTTGATTTCTCAAAAATTAATGGAATTTTCGTGCTCAATTGAATCAAAGATCACAAGGTATTTGGTGAAAAGTTTGAACAAGAATTTGGCCTTTTGAAATGTGATTTTCTGTTTCAAGATAGTTGAGCAATCGATTGCCCAGCAGTGCAATCGATGCATGCTGCTTTTTGCAAAATGTCGAAAAATAAGGTCAGGAAATCAATTTGCACCAGAGTGCAATCGATTACATAGTGCAGAATGTGTTTTTTGACTTGTTTTGGATGATTACTCTTCTTCTACTCCATTCTTTTGATGTTTGCCTTGATTGTAGTCTGAACACCAAATTCTCTTTAAATTCAATGGAATTTGGATGTTGATGAAGTTGGATAAATGTATTGTTGATTCAAATCTATCAAATGATGAATTAATTAATTCATTCTTGGTGCTTTGAGTTAAGAATATATTTAGTACTTTAATCCACCAAGATGAGTGGTTGAACTTAAAGATGAAAGAATTTTGAGAAGATAATCCAAGTTAATCTATTATTTCCCATCCCTCTTCATCTTATCCAGTTCTTTTTATTTTACATGTGTTGATAAACATTAGAGGATGATCTACATATCATTCCTCTCGTTTGATTTTTCAACACATAAATCATGCTTGACTGGCCACGTTGTAGGGTGACCTCTATATAGGTTACTTGGTGATTTCTTAACATAGCTCTACATTTTGTCCCAAATCAGAAAATGATCAACTGGTGGCATAAACTTCATGTTTAACAAAAAGCCTCAAAAAATGTTTTGAGTCTTGATTTTGGTTCAACACTTGTAAAACTTGTCGTGTAGTCGCTATGATTTTTTAATCAAGCTTCTAATAAGTTTTTATTAACTTTGTCCAATTGAAATTCTCAATAATTTTTGATCAAGTGTTGTAATTCTTTATTATTCCAAAATGGATGATATACTTGACAAAAAGCAATTGAAACTTGTCGTGTGGTCGCTATGATTTTATCAAGCTTCTGGAAAGTCTTCATGCGCAAGCTTCAAGATGATCATTCCACTAACCTTACTAATTTACTAACAATTGAATTTATTTTCATGCTTTTATTTTGTGCCTTTATTTTGTGCCTTTATTATTATGCTCTTTACTTTATGCATTATATTTTTGCATTTACATTTCATGTCATTTTTCTTTGCTCAATTGAGCATTTATTTCTTTTTGTCATTTTGAATTTGCTCACTTGAGCATTATTTTTCCTTTTGAAAATACTTAATAATCCAACTTAAACACTAAAAAACTTTTAATTCTTTTTCTTGGACTTGGTTACTATCCCTATGCTTGGAGTTTGACTTTGGACTTAGGATTAGGACCTCAACCTTAGCTCGGAGACTTTGTGATTTTAGCGTTATTCTGTCCGTGCCGGGGCTTTTATTTTTCTATGTGCAGGTTATTCTATTTGTACTCGTTTACAAGTGGATTTCCTCCAAATACAGTCGTTACTCTACCCATTTTTTAAGACATGAATTCATCTGAGGCATTGATTTATCTGAGATTTGGTATTTTTGTCTGTTATTTGTGAATTCAAAGGATGGAAATATGGTTTTGGCTTCTTGATGTCAAGTACTAGTTTCCTACCCGGTTAGATCTTTCTTTACCCTCACATTTTCTTTTTGTACATAGGTTAGCCTCTTCATCTACTCCCATATTCTTAAATTTTCAAACTCTTCTCCCTTTTTCAAAAGCTTCTTGTTTTCAAACTCGAACCGCTTTTATAAAAAACTTGGACTTAGGTCCATGTCCTTTTCAAACTTCTTTTTCTTAATTAAATGTGAATCCATCTAACCATATTCTAACTCTTTTGAAAAGACTAAAAAACATGCAACCTCATTCAAACCTTTTTTGTGCCCTCGTGCACTTTCTTCTTTAAAACTTTTTTTTGTGATTAGACATGATTCATTTATAATTGAGATGTTCTTCCTTTATCCCCATGGTTTTCGACTTCTCCACTTTAGTACTAGAGGCGTTCTCAAAATCTCCTTCATGTAGGTGCGTAGTCCTTTATTCTTTATCATATCTTGTGGGCGTTTAGACGAGTCTTCTCCTTTAAAAATGATGACTTGTCTCAATTTAAAATCAACCAACACACCAATTTTAGTCTTTTTTACACGAACTACATGAGTTTTGATTTCAACTTTGCTAACTGTTGGTATGTAGGTCTGGAGCTCATTGGAAGTTCTATCAAATAAAAAATTGTAAAAAATAATTCTTTTCTCACCTCCACAATCCAATTTGAACAAATCTTTTTTAGCACATATACAGATTTTTAGAGAGGTTCCTGCGGAGTACCATTGATGTTTAGGATGCCTAATACCTTCCCTTTGCATAATTAACCCCCGTACCTTTATCTCTATTTTATTTTGGGTTTTGTTCGCTTTTTTCCCATTTCCCTTTGGAAACAATAAAGTGTGGTGGCGACTTTCACTGATTATGAGTTAAGTCAATTCAATGGCTTAGTCTCAATTTTTTCCCGCTACACAAAAGTGGCGACTTCACTGGGGATAGATTGATCTCTTGCTGGTCCATCTCTAAGTGAGTTGAGCCTATCTTTGTTTATCTGTGTATGTGCTATTTTTTGTATATATGTATATTTTTTTTTTGGATTTTTCTGGTTTTTAGGGTGCTTGGTGATCTCTTTTAAGTCCTATACCCGAACTTGGGAAAACTTAAGATTGAACGGGCGGTATAGTCATGTTAACTTTTAGGGAGTAATCTTGAAGAAGGAGACATGAGATCCTCGACTCAATAGAGACCTCCTTGACTGTGGTATTTTGTTTAGCGAGCGGTCGGGAAGACATGACTGTTTTCAACCTGAGAGTCAGCTAAGCTGAGCAGTCGTAGAACGCTTAACGCATCCTGGCCTTTTTAGGTGTAGTGAGGAGACTATTACGGAGCTATCTGGAAGTAGTTGTTACGCGATACTGCACTCAGACGAGTTTCTCTTGAGAATATTACTGATTATCGAGTACATCAAGAAGTTAGTAGTATTCTATGGAGGAATGTAGACTCTGGGGTTTTATTTAGAACCTTGATCTATAAGTAACACAAACCACTAGTATTTACCTTATGGGTAGTACCTTTGACGCATGCTCGTAATGTCGAACCTTTGAACTTATGATCTTGTTATAGTATGGAGCATTGCATAACATTACATATCATTTGAATCTCCTACATCATTCTGCATACATCCAGGTTGTCCAGGGATCTCATATCAAGTTGTTTCTTTCTCAGTTATCAGTTAACCATCAAGTTGTTTCCTCAACACAACTACAGAACTAAAACTGCTATCAGATTGAGAATGGAAAACCAAGAACAACACAACATGGAAGTCAGAATGGAAATCAATGACTTGAAATCAGACATGTCCAAGCTTATAGAGATGATGCAAGTTCTGATTGCCAGAGGAGAACCACCTCAAAGGATTGTGCTCTCTGAAATCTCCACTGCTACTGTTGATCCTCAACCTATCCAGCATCCAACTACTACTTGGCCAGAATTTGGGTTACCTCAGAATTATATTCTACCTGTTGCAACTACTCCAATGGTTGGCCAATCTTCCCAACCAGTTTTTCAGGCTCTAGTTTTCACTGAACCTCGCCATTCATTCATACTGCTTCTCATTAACCTATTGCCCAAGTTGCTTATGGAAATCCTCTATTTGAATATCATGCTTGACAGTCTTCGAAGTGTAAGCCGAGTTGATTTTTGTGAAATTGAAGACGTCAAGGAACAATATCAGACTTTAGAACAGAGACTCTAAGCTATGGAAGGAAATAATTTCATTAGTGTTGATGTTGATAATATGTGCTAATTTTCTGATCTTGTGATGCCAACTAAGTTCAAAACTCTAAAGTTTGAGAAATACAAGGGGAAAACTTTTCCAAAGAATCCCTTGGTCATATACTTCAGGAAGATGTCTGCTTACACTAGCAACCAGAAGCTGCTCATCCATTGCTTTCAAGACACTATGAGTTGTGCTTCACTCAAATGGTATAGGGGACTCGAAATTAGCCGTATTCACTACTTCCAAGATATTACTAATGCTTTCATGAATCAATATAAATTCAACTTTGATATAGATCATGATCGTTTCCAACTGCAGAATATGTCTCATAATGAAAAGGAATCCTTCAAAGAATATGCATAGCATTGGAGAGAGATAACTTTTCTTGTAGATCCGCCTTTGATAGAGAAAGAGTGTCATACCCCAAAATTTGCCCTCCTACTCCTTAAGGAATTTCATACCTTCATACTCAAGGAATTCCCCAAGGGTTGATCAGACAAACCCTCTCCTAGACACTCAAGATTTGCTCAGAAGTCAAACTTTCCAAATTAGGGTTTTTCAATGAAAAGACAACTGAACTTTGACTGAGCATAACTTCTTCATACTTTCTCAAAAAGTTTTCCACCACCTCTCATTTTGAAGAGAATTCAATTCTCTACAACTTCATGTCTCACAAGAATGTCCAAAAAATGCTTCATTTGGATGATATGGATCAAAACATTACAGGTCCTTTTCAAAGTCAACAAAAAGTCAACTTTTTGTATTGAAGTTTTATTGATAATGGAAACTCCAATTGAGATGAAACCAAATAGGTTGTTTAAAGGACACCTAGAGATTTTTAAAAAGTCCAAGAACACTCAAAAATGTGGAAAATTGAGCAAAATACACCTTGCACAAGTTGGGCATTTTTGAAGAGGTGCACAAAGAGAAATACTTGTCAAAATCCAAAATTTTGCAAATGGGCCTAGTTTTTCTTGGTTTAAACTTGTTCCTTATCTTATTTGGAACCTTCAAGCCCAAATCCACGATTTTTGTCTTTATTTTTCTATTTAATTTGAATTTTATTCATTTAAAAACAAATTAAATTAAAAAATAAGGTATAAAATCAAAATTAAATGCAAAGTTGATTTTTCCCTCATTCTTGGGATCCAAGCAACTCATACAAGCTGGAAAATTTCGAAATTTGCATTGATTTGGCAAGAAATTGATTGAAATTGGATCAAAAAAGGAAGATTTGATTTTGTCCAAAATCAAATAGTTTTTGCATTGATTGATCAATATTTGTTCTTCAATTCAGCCCAAAATCCATCCATTATAAATATACAATGCATACAACATGAAAAAGAACAGAAAAACTGCTTGGAGGAACCCTAACCTAAAGCCAAAAAACCGTGTTCTTGAAGCAACTTGCAGCCATAGTTTTGCTTCGAACGTAGAGGTATCCTAGCACCGTTGCCTACGAAATATATCATCATAGTCCCTTCGATACAAAGATCATAGACCCACGATGTCGCCTACGAATACATGATCTTGACCTCGATTGTCGCCACTTAAAATGATGATAGTCCTTCGAATGTGCTAGGATACTCCTACAAGTTGCCTTCTATGACCATTCGATGTCCCTTCGAATGTCCCTTCCATCCAACGAATAGGGTTACCTACCAACCAATGGTATGGATAGCACTATTCTAAAGGAAAGTAAAATAACATGAAACCACCATTCGAGTAGGTAATAAGACTTTTAGTTGCTTGCTCTATCAAAATACTTTTCACACCTCACACACTTTTGTCAAAGTTCAAACTCTTTTCAAAACAAACATTTCCTAACACTTTGTATACATTCCTACATGAATCATTACAAAGTCAAAGCGAAATGCCTTTTCAAAACATTTTTGTCAAACACACTGAAAGCACTTTTGAAAATGATCTAGTGCAACTAAGAGCCGAGATAACTACGGATGGAAAGGGGTGCTAATACCTTCCTTTTCATAACCTTTCCCTTACTCTAATCTAAGGTTTTTTCCCGATCTTTTCACCTTCCCTTAATTGATGAAAGAAAAGTCGGTGGCGACTTTGCTATCCGCATATTTGCGATACAAAAATCTCAAAGTCAGGTTCACCGACATGTAATCCGGCGACTACTTGGGAGACACCCTAAAGAGAGAATACCTTAGGGATTGTTAGATCACTTATCGCTTCGCTTGACTTGCTTGCTTTATCTTTAAGGGTTACTTGGTATTATATTTGTGGGGATCCTACACCGGATCGGGTTTCCTTTTAGGTAAGTAGCAATAAATCGTCATGACCGCTAGACATGATGGCTACGTTAGTGTGACACTGATGTCCTGATACTCTTCATTTCCAAGTCGAGGATAGTATTTGGCTTCGTGGTGTCATCAACACTAACTAAACTTTTAGAACCTTAATTGACCCATCTTGGCCATTAGAAGGTAGTGAGATGGCCGACTTTTGAGACCGAGGTTGGCTGACACCGATGCTACGGCTCATTGCGATCGACTTTTGGGATATTTTCGGATCCGACCACTCGTAGTCGTATTGAAATAAACACCTACGAGAAAGATCAATGATGTGAGATTCCTAGAACCCTACATTATTATAGATGTGATGAACCAACTCAAACTTTTGGTGGGGTATTCACCTATACCTCATGCGAGCCTTAAACTAGGCCCATTGTGTGAATTGTCAGTGTGCTAAACATGACATCATGACATCATCGCATTGCATATCATCTCTAACTATTTCAAGGACCTAGGGATTTATCTTTGCTCTATTTTGTAGGGATTATGGCTTCTAGAAAGACTATCCGAATCAACTTATGGGTATACCTCTACTCAAAGAATTGGTTTGTAAATTCTCGATCATGTCACAAAAGATATGGTTACCGCTGACTTGGTTATCTCCGGTTTGAAGAAGATATGATGCATGTCTTATTCCAGCTTCTTCGATCGAAACACCATTGCTTTACATTCCCAGATTATCGCTGGTTCCTACCTTGGAAGAGTTCTCTGTACTGGGGTACCTATTCTTGACCAAATGCCATTCACCGGTTTAGAAAAGGTTCCTAGGTACGAAGACATTGCATCAACATTACACTTAAAGCCCCGACATCAAGCCAATTGGGAAACAAGAAGCGGAGTTAAAGGTTTACCAAGTTCTTAATTAAGAAAGCGAGAATTCCTCAAAGTTATGAGTTTCATGCATTCAAGACATTGTGGCCTTGCTAATATATGGTTTGCTTCTATTTCCTAACTTGATCAATTCATAGATGTCAACGCCATCAAGTTGTTTCTTACTCGCAATCCTGCCTACTTTACTGGAGATATTCTCATTCTCTCCACACTGTATTACTAAGAGACAAGGAACTCATGTGTTGCATAACGTTACTTTCCGTGGTTTATTTCGCACCTTCCTCCATGGCTTTGAAGAACGAGCAAAGGTTGAAGTGGTCTCAAAGGCTAATGTCACCTCTCATTCAGATATCCGCTGGTGTCTTTTCTCTCAAAAGGACTTCACATTCATTGAGCTGCCAGGAGAATTCCTAATGTACCACTCCTTGGTATAAGGGGAGGTATTACTTACAACCCTTCTCTAGCTCTACCTCGCTTTGGTTTTGCTCAAGAGATGGTCCTCATGATATGATTCTCCAAGATATTGTGTTCGATTACAACCACGATCTCCTGCACTACCGACGAAGGTTCACACGCTGGGGCATGGTAAAGAAGATGGATACCAAGACTTTGGGGCACCAAAACTCCATTCCTGGGAACCTTATCAAATGGATCGAGCTCGTAGCTCAAAACCTCATGATGCCATTCACTGCTTTTACCAAGAATTATGGAACCCTGTTATAGGTGACATACCCTACACTGTTTCCATCCCGACATGCCCACCGATTTTGAAGACTTGAAGAGATCCCGGATTCACTTTTAAAGAAGAAAAGGGATACATTCAAGCCTCACATGCAAGCGGTAGAAGGTACTAGAGTTGACAAAGCTACTTCACGAGGAGCTTAACATCAACGCCTACCTTGGCACCAAGAGGAAGCACCTATGGGAGACTTAGAGCTTTAGGATTTTATGCTTTCTTTATTGTTTTGAACTATCTTTTGTACTTAAAAAGAAAAAGAATAAAAAAGAGAACTAATAAATGTTTGTTCGTGCTTGTTTAACAAATTTAAATTTTAAGGTACTTGAAAACATTGCATTGCATTTGCATAAACATCGATATCATGGCATAACATCTCATAACAGTACATCAAGATTGGTTTTCTCATTTTCTTCGCTATTTATTTTAGCGTAAATGGATCTTGAACAGATCACAAAGATCTCTGTGCCTGTAATGCCTGGGCCCAAGAGATGTTCACTAGCTGGTCCAAGGCCAGAAGGTCCAAGAAACTCATCAATGTAAAGAAGAGGGTCGCTGGTGTTCTCAACATGGGTAGACGCTAAAAGGTGGTCCTAAAGTGGTCAGCCGGATAAAGCTCTCAGAAGGGAGTGTCAAGACTGAGGGAAGTGTCAAGGGAAATGACGAAGGCGATCAACGTGAGCCTGAGAAGGACAAAGAAGATCACCATGATAATGACCAGTACTCTGATGAAGATGACAAGTACAAGCAACTTGAAGACCGTCTAAATGCTGTGGAAAACCTGAAGATGTCCGGGCTGAATTTTGATGATTTGAGGCTTGTCCCTGACGTGGTGATTCCTCCCAAGTTCAAAGTTCCAACTTTTGCCAAATACGATGGCATTTCTTGTCCGAAGCTGCATTTGAAGTCCTATGTTCAAAAGATCAACCCCCACACTGATGACAAAAAGTTATGGATGTATTATTTTCAAGAGAGTTTGTCCTAATCCGCTGGAGTGGTATTATCACAGAGAACGACCGATCCGTATTGGAGTGACTTAATGGATGCTTTCTGTATAATACGAGTACAATGTTGAGTCACACCCAATTGCATGCAACCTGAGCATGTCTATGGGTCGTATGAGAAGTTCAAAGAGTATGCCTGTGGAGAGATCTAGCAGCAGAGTTCAACCACCCGTCCATGTGGAGTCAAGTTGATATGTTTACGGAACATCGACAGCCCATTCTTCAATCATCCGATTGAAACTCTTCACCGGATTCACCGAGCTAATATTGACAGGAGAGCGATTGAAGTCGGTATCAAGAGTGGGAGATTCATGTAGAGACATCTCAAACGTCGCAAGAGATCTTTGGTGGTAAGAAAGAACCAATGCCGTGTATGGTCGAAAAGCCGAGCCAAGACCGACCGTGCTCAATGGGGTCAGTAATGGTGGATTCCAATCCTACATCAAAGACAACCTCGGCGAGACAACGCCAGTAGCTTAACGCCGCCATAAGATAGCGACGAAGATCAACATGCCATTGTCGCAGCCTTGCAACACATGTTGAAAGTAGAATCATTACCAAGGATCCTCCTCGTAGTGTCAACACTTCCTCTCCGAGATACAATCCTAATGCTATGTGCTTATCACTCCAACAACCCGTGGCACGACATCGATAACCGCTGGGCTCAAGAACAAGATTCAAGATATGATTGCTAAGCAAATTGAGTTCGACCCTCCCCGCTGACTCAACGTGATCAACGCGCCTATGCCTAACCATGACAAGAGTTCCAATGCTATTGGCGAAAACTTTATGTTTTCAACATAGATGACCGACCATTCCTCCGATGATTGTTAAGAAGAATTTGCTGCAGCCGGTGTCAATCCAGATGCCTAGAACCGCTGCTGGTGCCCATCTCGCACTGATGGTCAGTTTCGGGTCGAGAAGACGGTTCGGGCATGATGGATAATCGTGAAATACTATTCCGTAACCACCTGGAGAGTCTGTGGAAGACATGTCTAAGAAACCAAGATCAAGATGTGGAATGAAACTCCACCGAATGTGGGATACCTTGGGGCGCCCATGGAAAGTTTGATTACATGGTGAAGTACACTGCTCCCGAGAGCCACAAGATTCCTATCAAGATGTTAAGGCGACTGGATGGGGTGACGATTTCCTGTAAGACTATGTCGATGTCAACACAATAAGGATTTCATCGATTCTCAGGCTCTAGAGTGGCACCTCTCATCATTACTTCTCCTAGACCAATTTCATACCCTCCGACAAAGCTATTCCTTGGAATTATGGATCCGATGTCTACTATCATGGCGCCAAGCAAGACCTCCCGACCATTGAAAATATTACGCCAAGCTACCTTCCCGACATTGACAACATCATCTGACCAAGGTGACCGAACCTGGAAGAATTTTCTCCGTAAATCTCTCCTCCAAAGGACACCATGACTCAACTGCATTCCACTATTCAACCAGCTCCCGAGACTAGAGGGAAAGAACCAAAAGCTCATCCCGCCCAACCGTATACCAAAGGAAGTTGTCAAGACACTCCAAACAAGAAATGGAGGAAATTCAAGATTATCAAGAAGAGTGACTACAACGCCTGGAATAGTCAGATGACCGCCTAAAATTATGCTTGCTTCCTCGCCTGCGGCTCGAGGCTCATGCCAAAGCCTGGTGAAGTTTCAAGAATGCTCACGCATCAGAAGACACTACTACCGATCAATTTGAAGTTTGCATTGCTAGCCCTGGCTGCCAACAACGGGCCTAGGCTTCTCCGATGTCGACCGCCGAGAGGAACACAATAAAGCCTTGCATATCTTTGTTGAATGCAAGGCATTACATTGTCTCATGTTTTGTGGATACCGGTTCATGCCCTAATATCCTACCAAAGAGTGCTTTTGACCGACTTGATGTCAAGGATTGGTCTCAAACCCAAAGGACATAATTGTGAGAGCTGATGGTTCTAAGCGAACAAGATTGAAAGCTCATTCTGCCGCTAAAGTCGGGTCTCGCACTTCAACTCTACTTTCTTTGTCATGGACATCCACCAACTTACTTTGCCTACTCTGGACGCCCTTGACATACGGGCAAAGGTCACTTCTAACTTACATCAAAACCCAAGTACCTTATGAGGGAAGGTTATATAGACGTGGCTAAGAAGAATATATGGTCACCATTCATTCATTCCGATACCTCGAGTGGAGGTGAATTCTTCGAGACTCCCTCATTGCTTTTGAAACAATCCCCAGTCATGCCTATGGACTCACACTCCCGCGCAAGTTCCGCTTAGGGACGGCCTCGGCCAAGGATGCTCAAGTCCGCTGAAGGAGGAGGTAGTTTTGTTTGGGGTCACCCCCGATCTCCCTTTGAAATTTGACAAGACTGCTTAGGCTTCACCATCGAGGTCAAGATGATACGCCGAGAATGCGCCGCCAACTTCTTTCCGCATTAGCTTTAATGGAAGTTCATGCTATAGAAGCATTTAACGATCGACATCAAAGAAGGGATCTTCCTAACTCCCTAAGAATGACCTCAAGAATCGGAAGACCAAGACGCTATACCAATCTCTTTATACAGAGTAATTGCCTTTGTTTTGTTTTGCTTGCTTTCTATGTTTTGAACAATAAACTCTAAAGCCTGCGCCTTCCTCGGCATCGTGGGCTCGCTGTGAGGGTTATTATCCGTCATTTGCATATTTTCATTCAATAAAATTGTTGGACTTTGCATTTAATTATTGTTTTCTTTTACTTTATCACCCTTCAAAAAGCTACGTGTTTCTTTTACACACACCACGTGATACACCACGTAATCATTCCAATCTCGTTGATAACATCTATATTGCTAAATATGACTTCGATAATCCGATCTACCGTCAAGATGAAGGTGAGGAAGATTGTATGCCAGAGAACTTGTCGATCGCTATAGCAAGAAGATCGAAATACAACACAATCAAGAGTCACTGAGGTCAGAATTGTGGCAATCGATGAAGACGTGTAAAAGAGATCAAGATAGAGCGGTCTCGAGAACAAAGGTCGAGAAAGATTGGTTCGATGCACGAGACTATATTGAGGTTTTTGCTTGGTCACACGAATGACACAGTCCGGACATTGATATTGTTGTACACCTAAGCACGAAAGTATTTTCTCCCGTGAAACAGAAGGTCTGTCCGACGCGCTCCGAGATGTCCGAGAAAATCAAAGTCAAGTTACAAGCGCCAACGCCTGGTTCTTAGTCATACTTCTTCATCCACAAGTTGCAAACGAAGTGCCTGCACTCCAAGAAGTATGGCAAGGTACAAATGTGTGTGGATTAGAGATCTCAATAAAGTGTCCTAGATTTACTCTACTACCTCATATTGATGTTCTAGTTGACAACACCGCCAAGATAAGGTTTTCCTTCATGGATGATTTCTCCGCCATAATCGATCAAATGGCTCCTAAAGACATGGAGAAGACTACTTTCACACACAACGCTCTTCACACAAGGTCATGCCGTTCGGACTCGAAGAACGGGCGCCACTTATCAGTGCCATGGCGACATTATTTCATGACATGATTCATCACTTGTGAGGTCTACGCTGACCTACATGGTAGCCCGATCACGCATCAGGAAGAACATCTCGATCATTTAAACTGCTTGATAGAATGAAGAAGCATGATTGAGACTTAATCCCAACAAGTGCACCTCTTGGAGTTGATCCCAGAACTCTTAGGGTTTGTCGTCGTAAAGGTATCAAGCTGACCCTCGCCAAGGTTAAAGCTATCCAAGAGATGCCAGCCCCCGCGACCGAGAAGGAAGTCGAGGTTTCTCGTCATCAATTACATTGCCGTATCTATTACATTTAATCGCTAATAGAGCCAATCTTCAAGTTATCAAGAAAGATCAAGTGGTGGAATGGAACGACGATCATGATCGCTGACAAAATCATGAGTACCCATGTAATCCTCCTATCCCGATGCCACCGCCAAGAAAGACCTCTTATCATGTACTCTGATAGTGTTAGAGAACCAATGGGTGCGTGTCAGCAACATGACGAGTCCGGTCGAAAAGAGTATGCAATATACTACCTTAGCAAAACGCCATCAATGTGAAACAAGATACCACAATGAGAAAACTTGCAGCTGGGCTGGGCTGTCACGACTAAGACAATATATGTTGACTCACACTACCTTGTCGATTTCCAAGATGGATCCGATAAAATACATATTTGAGAAACCAGCCTCCTAAGAATAGCAAGATGACAAATGATCTTAATCATCACGACATCCAAGATACTTCTTAAAGCGATCAAAGGAAGTGTAGAGATTCATCATTTGGCCCATCGTCAGATGACTATGCCCATGCAGCCTCAATTCCGCATGAAGATGTTTTACTAGTCATCGATCATGAAGAACCAGTCCGTATCGAAGAATCCGAACAAGGATCCCAATGGACCATGGTCTTGATGAGCCTCAACGACTTCGCAATGGCATCGCGCCCATTATTACATCCCCCACAAAGGACACACGCCTTTCATAGCCGATTATGTTTCAACAGACCAACAACATGGCCGAATACGAAGCGCAGCATCATGGGTATCAAAGTCATATTGACTTAAGAATCAAGTTCTTACAAGTGTATGGAGACTCAGCCTTTAGTGATCACCGATTATGGCGAACGGATACGAAGCATCCGAATCTCATTCCATATCGAGAGCATGTTTTGAGTTTGATCACCTACTCTCAAGAGATTACTTTGACCACATTCCACGAGAAGAGAATCAATAAGTATCGCTAGCTACTATGTCATCTATGTTCAAGGTCACGGGACAACGAGGCTCCTGCATCATCATTAAGAAGTTCGATTTAACCAAAGATATTGTTACGAGCTTGATACAAAGGAGAAACCTTGTACTACGACGGAAGAGGTATCTTGAGACTCGTGAATATCCCAGGGCATCCGCAACCATAAGAAGTTTTGAGAAGGTTCAGATCCAAGTTCTTCCTCAAAGAACGACATCTTATACAAACGCAATCACGACTGGTTTACTCCACGCGTGGACCGTAAAATGTAAAGAAAGACGATCATGGAAGAGTTACATGCTACAAGATTTGGTACCCACTGAGTGGTCACAATGGCTAAGAAGATTTTGAGAACAGTTACTATTGGTCCACCATGAAGTTCGATTGTCACCGCTATGCTCGATCTTGTCACAAATGCCGACGACAAACAGTGCACGTACTCTCCAGCACTCCGAATGTTCTAACTACCTCACTGGCCTTCGCGATGTGGGCATTGATGATTGAGAGATCAAGCCCACGCCTTCCAACTGACATCGCTTCATCCGTGGCAATTGATTACTTCACTGGCTGCGAGGCAGCCTCGTTTCATCTACTAAGAATGTCGTGGCTCGCTTCATCAAGCATAATCTTATCTCGCTTGATGGCACTCCCGAAAGGATTATCATGTATAACGGCTCTAACCTCAACAACAAGATGATCAGAACTCGCACGCAGCTCAAGATCAAGCATCACAATTCTTCTCCTTATCGCACTTAAGATGAATGGCGCTGTGGAAGCCGCCAACAAGAACATTAAGAAGATTATATGTATGAGATGTGACTTACAAGGATTGGTACGAGATATTACCATTCGTCATTATGGTTATCGTGACTACACATACAACATCAACAAGGGCAACCCCTTCTCTCAGTATACTATGATGAGGCGGCCCTACCCATCGAGGCTCAGATACTCCTCAACCAGAGTCCTCCAGACGCAGAAGAAGCGAAGACGATTGGATCCAGACTCACCTCGACCAAATTAACTTGATTGATGAAAAACGACTCGCAACCATCCGCCATGGACAGATCTATCGTGGGTTTAATGATCGTGAGCATTCAACAAAAGAGTCAAGCACCGGTCTACCAAGCCAGTGATTTAGTAGTCAAGCGCATCATTCTTCCGCAAGGTGATCCTAGGGAAAATGGACTCCACCCACGAGGGACCCTTGTTGTCAAGAAGATTTTCCCATGAGCTATGACATTTGAAGACCATGGATGGTGAAGACTCCCACACCCGTGAATGCAGCATATAGTCAAAAAATACTACCCATAAAGAGACCGCAGGTCGATCGATCCAGGCAAAAATAAGGGCATCTTGGCTAACCAAAAGGTTCGCTAGTAAAAGTTAAGATATATATACAAAACATGTACACCCTGAAGTCGAAAACCGAAAAGGCTTTGGGCAAAAAAGGGCATCCCTAGACGAAAACCCCAAAGGGCGGTCTAGGCAAAAGTTAGATTTAAGCGCATTGACTATGTCTCGATAGATCACCATCATAGACTACTAAAGATTCAACATTCAAATGGCTAAGATCAATTCACTCACTTTCTCAATCGACCGCAAAGAGATAGATAGTCGAAATATATGAGTACTAGCATAGTTGAACTTAACGAGATTGTTCCAAGATGCTTTTATTTTTGTACAAACCACTTGGCCATACGCCACCTTTCAAATTAATACAAGTTCTTTTCTTTACAAATTTCATCGTTGTTGTTTGCATAAAGTCCAACATTTGCTTTGAATGATTATATGCATCCGATAACAAAATTACACAAACATGCAAAAGTGAACAACAAGGATAATTACTACTGTGCTCTAGGGAATCGAGATGACGACGAAAGTCACCAATACATCCCCCCCGCAGTACAACCCTACGTGTCACCTATCACAAAATTTCCCCAACGGAGTACACATTTCTCCACTAGTCTGCATCTTTCTGCTCCATCACGTTAGTCCCCAGCAAAGGATTCCACTCAACTAAACCATACACCGCCTCCAAAGAACGACGATCAATCAACAGAGGTATTTATCCCAAGAAAAATATCTCTCAACAATCATCACCTCCCCAAGAAGAAAGAAGATCCGCTTCAAACATGGTCGAGAAGGCATCTGAGGAAACCCACATCTTTATTCCCCAACTGAGATTCGACGGCTCCGCATCCTCCCCATCTCCCAGCCTCCCACTTTTCCCAGCCAGGTCTATGACAAGATCCTCAAAGCAGGCCTCCTCGATCTCTACCATCCTCAACAATATCTAGGCTCAAGACTCGGTGATAGGTGCATCTGAGGAATCGAGGTTATCTTCTTCCCGTGTATTTAATTGTTCTCGTCCCAAACGTGTCGAAATCCTCAAGGTATCGTCCGTGATCTTCTTCAAGATGGATATGTTTGAAATACCACAACATCTATCATTCATACATTACTCATAAAAGTCATAATTGTGCATATGTCATTCATACACATTGTCATGCATCATAATTGTATAAGACTAACGATATTCTATCAAAGTCTTTTGTTTTCCCAAAATGTGAAAATCACTTCAAACAAACAGTCCAGGATTAATGCCCGGGCCGCATTTTAACCCTATCCGAAGACTATCCTAGTTGTCTCCGACCTACGTGTCCGTGATTAATGCCGGCCGCACGGAAACCCTATCTCAACCGCCCAAGTTGTCCGACAACAGTCCGTGATTATGTCCGGCCGCACGAGAACCTATCCAAACGATCGCCACGTTGTCTCTCCGAAGCACAATGTATCCGTGATTAATACCCTGCCGTGACGGAACCCTATCCGAGCGATCACAAGTTATCCTCCGATAATGCATCGATCAATAATTAAGCACAACAGAAGCGGTCCATATTCTACCACCCATTATCCTCTCGTAGTAATCAAGACGAAGATTTGTCGACTCTCTTATTATCATCAAAGACTGACAGTAGTCTAGCGTACGACCTTACCCTTGATGGCATCTTAAGCCCATCTCCTGGGCCATTTATCGACATCTCTACTTCCAGTATCGTGATATTCAAGTTAAAACCAATACAAACCGGATAACTTCCTTCAAAGACTTGATGTCAAGTCTAATATACGACTCAACATCATTCTCTCCTGATGGCATCTAAGCCCATCTCCATGCTCCTCTATTTCAAGAATATCTATCGAGCCCAGCTGCACGGCCTCCTCCCCAAAGATCGATCATTCCAGATGAAATCTTGCTCATCTCCATTTACCTCCTCTATTCGTGAAGACATTCTCGAGTCTAGCGCACTCATTCCCCAGTCGAATTCCGCCTTCTCAAATGGCATCCAGAATCCCATTCCCCGATCATCGCCCAACAAATGAGGCAAATTTTCATGAGTACTCAATGCTCAACTTTCACCCAGCCACAAAAGGCGTGCATGCCAATCTAACCCTTCCAAAGATAAAGTTAAAATTCAATAGTGGACAAACAATATACCTCAAAATTTGCCCTCCTACTCCTCAAGGATTTTATACATTCATACTCAAGGAATTCATCATGGTCGATCAAGAAACCCTCATAGAAATCAACCCAAACTCAATATTCTGTCTCATCTGATCAAATGACCAAGATCTGTCAAAGTCCTCCAAATTGCGGTCAATAACTTTATAATCTCATCAAAGTTTCCACCACCTCTCATTTTGAAGAAATCAATTTCTACAACTTCATGTCTACAAGAATGTCCAAAATGCTTCATTTGGAAGATATGGATCAAAACATTACAGTCCTTTTCAAAGTCAACAAAAAGTCAACTTTTGTATGAAGTTTTATTGAGCATGGAAACTCCAATTGAGATGAAACCAAAGAGGTTGTTTAGAGGACACCTTAGATTTCTAAAAGTCCAAGAACACTCAAAAATGTGGAAAATTGAGCAATAATACACCACAAGTCAGCATTTTGAAGAGGTGCACAAAGAGAAATATCAAAATCCAAAATTTTGCAAATGCCTAGTTTTTCTTGGTTTAAACTTTTCCTTATCTTATTTGGAACCTTCAAGCCCAGCCACGATTTTTGTCTTTATTTTTCTATTTAATTTGAATTTATTCATTTAAAAACAAATTAAATTAAAAATAAGGTATAAAATCAAAATTAAATGCAAAGTTGATTTTTCTCCCATTCTGGGATCCAAGCAACTCATACAAGCCGGCAAATTTCGAATTTGCATTGATTTGGCAAGAAATTGATTGAAATTGATCAAAGGAAGATTTGATTTTGTACAAAATCAAATAGTTTTTGCATTGATTGATCAATATTCTTTCTTCAATCAAATTTCAAAAATCCATCCATTATAAATATACAATGTATACAATATGAAAAAGAATGTAAAATTGCTTGAGGAACCCTAACCTAAAGCCAAAAACTGTGTTTGAAGCAACTTCGCATTCATAGTTTTGCTTGATTAAGCCAATTCCAAGCATCCAAACACATTCCTTGAGTCCCCGGAGTTTATCTGCACTTTTACAACTCTCAAAAACATCAAGAATCACGAAATCCATTTTGGTTTGTTCATACTTTTTCAAATTCGAATTTGCTATTCATGCATCTTTAACATGTTTTGATGTTTGTTATGTTTAGATGAAGTTTGGAAACTGCATAGTTTAATTGCATTTTCGTGGGCTCAAATCGAAATCACCATGGTTGTGTTCCACCGTCAATTGGGATCTCATGAAATACGTAAATGGACAAACTAAGACCCCATCGTTTAGAACGATGTTTCCAATCGAACCATGGCTTCATAACTCATTTATATTGCTTAGGCTAATTTTTGAATATGTAGCCTTAGCGCCGAACAAGACCGACGCTAAGTGTTTGAATTTTCAAACAAAGAAGACGGCGTTCTTCATGTATGTTCGGGCAATCGAAGCAACAACGCTTAAAACTAATTCGTTTCAATTTAAACACGCGGATTTAGCTCAGCTTGGTCAAGGCGCTGTAGGAAGGAGAGAGGTCTCCGGTTCGATTCCCATCCATGACAAATATTTTACAAGTTTGCAAAACTAACTTATTTTCTATATTTTTTCTATTTTCTTAATATTTTTTATCTTAATTTAATTTATCTTCAATATTTTTATCATGCATCTAAAAACTCCAAAAATATTTTTTTTTTGCATTATCGAAAATGTTTATTTAATTTTTAAGATTAAAATTATTATTTTGCATGCATATTTAATTTAATTACTAATTAATCATTTAAATGACTTTTAATTGTTTTTAATTATCAAATCGATTCAAAATTACCAAAATTTATTTATCATATTAATGTCATTACTAATAAAAACCTTTTTCTTCATTCAAAATCATGCTTTTTTACTAACATTTCTTATGCAATTTTCTCGTATTTCGATTTGTATCTGCTCACGTGTTATAACGCTTCTACGATTTTCTGCTTTTCTTTTTCAATTATGTAATCGCCATGGATGTAATAGTTTAATTAGGACTTTTATTTTCCGCACTCTATTATGTAACCGCCTAAAGCCATGTAATAGCGTAGACTTTATCTTTTCCGTGACTTACGCTTCCAATTTACTGCACCCTATAAACCGCTAGTAATAGGCTGTATGGCAAGATAAAATTGGACATAGATCACCATAATTTCAAGATAAAACATCCGAATTTGACACACTCTTTTCACATGCACCCTTTAGGTAATTCTCGCTGCCTTTACAAATACAAATGGTCAAGTCCTCGAACAGAGGTATCCTAGCACGCCGCCTTCAAAATATATCATCATAGTCCTTCGATACAAAGATCAGACCCACGATGTCGCCTAATACATGATCTCGACTCGATTGTCGCCACGAATGATGATAGTCCTTCGAACGTATAGGATACTTCCTACAAGTTGCTTTCATGACCATCCGATGTCCTTCGAACGTCTCCTTCCACATCCAACGAATGGGTTACCTACCAACTAATGGTATGGATAGACTATTCTAAAGGAAAGTAAATACCTAAAACGACCATTCTGAGTAGGTAATAAGACTTTAGTTGTTGCTCTATCAAAATACTTTTCACACCTCACACTTTTGTCAAAGTTCAAACTCTTTTCAAAACAAAATATTTCTAACACTTTGTATACATTCCTCACATGAATCATTACAAAGTCAAAGCGAAATGCCTTTTCAAAACATTTTGTCAAACACACGTAAAGCACACTTTTGAAAATGATCTAAGAGCAACTAAGAGCCCGTGAGATAACTACTATGGAAAGGGTGCTAATACCTTTCCTTTTCATAACCTTCTCCCTTACTCTTAATCTAACGAAGGTCTTTTTCCCGCTCTTTTCACCTTCCTTTAATTAAATAAAAGAAAAGTCGGTGAAGACTTCGCTATCCGCACATTTATGATACAAAAATCTCAAAGTCACCACCAGACATAAAAGAGTCGCCCTGTTTGTTCATGGATAACTTTTCTCAGATCCGCCGCGTAGGTTATGTTCATCGTCATTTACATTTCTCGAGATCTTATTGTTACCAACATCTTACTTGTGGTCAAAGTCCAACTTACTTACACTACCAAACAAATACATGTCTTTTCACCCAGCCGCCATTACTGATGTTTGTCTCTATTTCTTCCTAGTACTATTCCTGTAAGTTCGTTATTCCCAACATTTTTCTTGGATATCTTTCAAAGGTCATTCCTAAGTTTTATCTTTCTTTCAAGACTATCTCCTAAAAACCCCTGCTTTTCACTTTATCCAAAGCCATTATTGACAATTGATTGCGTAATTCAAAGAAAGTAATTGATGTTACAACCCTTCCTTCATCTAAAGCCATTATTAGATGTTAAGGTTTTTCCCGTTCAAAGCCATTATGGATGTTATATATTTCACCTATTCAAAGTCGTTATTGGATATTGTGATCTTTCTTCATCTAAAACCATTAGATGTCAAGGTCTTTTTTCATCCAAATACATTAATGGATGTTATGTCTTTCTCACTTTATTCAAAGTCATTATGGATATTGCGATCTTTCTTCATCCAAAGCCATTATTAGATGTCCAGCTCTTTTTCATCCAAAGACATTGGTGTTATATATTTCTCACTCTATTCAAAGTCGTTATTGGATATTGTGATCTTTCTTCATCTAAAGCCATTATTTATATGTCAAGGTCTCTTTTTCATCCAAAGCCATTATCGATGTTATGTCTTCTCACTTTATTCAAACCCATTATTGGATATTGTGATCTTTCTCCATCTTAAGCCATTATTAGATGTCCAGTCTTTTTTATCCAAAGTCATTATTGTATATTGTGATATTTCTCAATCTAAAGTCATTATTGTATATTGTGATCTTTCTCAATCTAAAGTCATTATTAGATGTCGAGAGTCTCCTTTTTCATCGAAGCCATTATTGGATGTTATGTCTTTCACTCTATTCAAAGCCATTATTGGATATTGTGATCTTTCTCCATCTAAAGGCCTTATAAGATGTCAGTCCTTTTTCATCCGGGTTATTATTGTATGTTATGTATTTCTACCTTATTCAAATCCATTATTAGATATTGTGATCTTTCTCCATTCAAACTAATAATTGAATGTTGAGTCCTCGCTTCGTGAAAAACCTTATTAAAATGATTTAGGGATTGGAAGCTCGTGTCATAACTCAAGTTCCAAGCTTGTGATTTTCTTGTTTATTACCGGGGAGCCCTATTTATATCATTCCTTCCTGAAGCTATTTCTTCCTTCCAGAATCGCCACCATTAACCATGGCTTTGAAGGCAAGGAGTTGCAGTCACATACTTGTAATCATTCACTAGTAACGCCTCTAAAGACTCTAGGAACTCTTCATCTTCATAACGCCCATACAACCGCTCCCACTGAGTACCGCCAGCTACACCTCGGCCTAAGCCGCCCTCGTGTCTTTCCCCGAGATCCAAGTCGACATAGATCTCCCTTGACGGCCGAGACCCATCCCGGATCCTTCCATCCGTGCATCCATCTCGGCCGAGGATTTTGTGCATGATCATAAGCCCCTTGGTCGCCCGCTTAAGCTTCTTGAACTGCAGGTTTCCACCAAATGCTTGAACCTTAATCCCTTAGCTAGATGTGTTACATTTTCAAACTTTTCCAAAAGTGTGACACGTGACCCACGTGACACCAAATCCAACGGTCACTTGTATATTTTGCGTGATTGTTCTATAATAGTGGAAAACCCGATCACGCCACCCTTTCCTCCTACTCATTATATTTCACTTAATTGCTCTCCGTGAAATCTTTCTACAAATCTCCAAATCCCATCTGCTTTTTTGTCACGGCCATTTCAAAACACATCCTTTCACCGATCGATCATCAAACTCGTGTATCCTCTTTCCTACATTGCTTGTTTCATTCTAAACATGGTCATCATTTAGGAATGATGATTTTGGCCTAAAATCCACTTAGGAAACGAGAAACTTAAAACCTGCTGAGGAATGCATGCGCGAGATGAGCAATGCTCAAAGAATAACTCGACCTAAAGAGAGTCACAGATAGGGTTCAGACCAAGTTTTTACTCAAAGTGATTCTGACCGACTCTTCGTGTCTCGTGGGAGCTTATAATGGAAACCAAACCGTCTGATCAAAAGGAGAAGTCAGAGGCTTTAAACGGAGCCTAATACAAGATGAAGAAATTGCCGCCCCACGCCTTAAGGAGTGTCTCGCCCATGTGAGACTAAGATGACGTGATTCGAGTCTTGTGAGTCCGGGAAAGTGTCCGCATGATCCGTCCTCTGAGGTCAAACCAGAGTGGTTTTACTTTATACTGGGTGATCAAGAGTTTGACATTCAATTCCCTTCTCCGACTTCGAGACCGATATCCTTCGCACCATCAACCTTTCCCTCCCAACTCCGTCCCTAACACTGGGGCTTCATCCGCCTGAAATAATATGAGTCTATCTATAACCCCACCATTGGTCTGTTTCTTTTCCTTCTTCGAAATAAAAGCACGAGCCCGGAAACTCGGGTCAATACGCGGCATCCCAAAAGAAGTTTCTCCAAGCCTACACCTCCAATTTCAAGGGCTACAAAGAACGCTTCTCCGAAGTTAGATGGTCCCTGGCTCTTATATTATTTATGGCATGTAGGGCATCATAAGCCCCTTTATTGGACTTGTGATCCGCTTCCTATTTCCTCGGGTTTTGACTATGATAGTCTCGAGGATTCCGAGATCCTTTCCTTAGAAATTCGACTCCTTCAGACCGATCCGGCCAAGGATCTACTTGCTCACTCTCCCGAGGAAGTCCTCGACTTCCTAGGTAAGCTTTTAATTTAGCTTTATTCCATTTTTCTTATTTGTATGTTACTTCCTTGTTCCGCTTTCCGCATAAAATGACCGATATGTCAATGAAAGAACAATAGCCGATACGCGGTCACCGCCTGGATGGATGTCGGACCTCCGAGTCCAAATCCAATTGGCTTTGACCGAAGTGTGAATCCGAAGAAAAGAAAAATGTCACGACCCGTGACCCTCGCCCATAAACAATCATTCTCTCGCTTCCCACTCAAAGCCGCAGAACTGCAGATGCCCCCAGCCTATCCCAAAAAGTCAAGACCATATGGAAATGAGACTAACCGCGACCGGGCCATCTCCCAATTCCTAAAGGATACCGAGGTAGCCATGATCATGCCTTCGTAAAATCGGTTCCGTCCACCGATTTGACGGCCCCAAGTTTCGTGATGATCATCCACCCACAACCGATGTGAACAACCGACTAGTCTAGGGCTCACAGCAGATCACTAAACAACAGCCATACCGATGAGGCGTGCTAACAGATCACCCAAGCTTGTTCGAGTCCGTGATCGTGGAGAAGAAAAAGGCCGATCCGGAGTTAGAGGTCAAAAGTGTTACTGACAACGAAAGGGCCCTTCTCAATGCCAACAATGCATTCAAGAACAAACTCCTGAGGTCTGCCGATGACATTTCAAACTCAGAGAAGAATCTGTGGCCAAGAACTGATAAAGACCCTGGAAGACGAGCTTGCCCGCATGTCTAACAAGTTCCGGTGGATTCTCAAAAATCATGCTCCGAAATAAGCATCAAGAAATCCCACGGTATGACGCCGGACGGCTTTTGATCGCCACGCAAAGCTCAAGTCAATCGCTTATACCCTACAGATATCTCTGAGGTTGATTACTTCAAGACCATTGTGGATGGAAGTTCGGTGGAGGTTGATGAAGATGACAATGAGACCACTATTGCGAAGAAAACGCAAGATGGATGCCGATCCGCCAATTCTAACCTCGACTTTGTTTTCATAGTTAGTCATCCTCTTTACGGATGCTTTGTATTTTGAATATTCGCCGGCTTATGCAATTTGTACTTTGAATATTCGCCCATCGGCTATTTTAATTGTCAATTTTTGTTACCAATCCTCCGAGTCTAGTCAGCGAACTTTTATGTGATATTTACAGCCCTCAAGCCACAGTGATGCAACAAGCAATCCTAGTGGTTTTTGAGAAAACACATAACATTTGTTCAGAACCCCACACGCATCTCGTTAATCCTAACTTGCCGAGATCAAGAAAGTGTTATGGAACGCTTGATGCAACTTCAAGAAAATGTTTTTATTCCATTCGCTTCGAAGATTGCTCAGTCAATCCGTTCAGAGTCTCATGCCGAGGTTCAGAGCTCCCCATAGGGATGATCCGAGATTGATCTCAGAGCCCTCACCCGAGCTTGACCGGAAGGTCCGCTGAGGAATGTGAGCCCTCCTCACATCGAAAGATTTATCATGGACCGAGCTTAGCAAAGACGCCGCCATAGGGTTCGTGAGCCCGCGAGGTCGACCAAGGAGTATTCCGTGAGAACAGAGCCTTCCGTGATCAAGACGATTATAGACCGAGCTTAGCAAAGACGCCACAGGGTTCGGGAGCCTCAAGCGAGGTTGACCAAGGAGTATTCCGCCAGAGAACAGAGCCTTCCGCGTGATCGAAAGACGATCATAGATCGAGCTTAAAGACGTCGCCACTACTGCCATGCATCGATGCCGTAATATAATTTATTAGATAGATGTCTTCATTAAAACCCCGGCCCTTGCCTAGGAAAAAGAGTACACCAATTATTTTACATAAATATATTTAACTAAATAAAACTTGAAGACTAAATATTCCAAGTCCTTGGTAACTCTGATCCGCTCCAACGCTTCCAATTTATAGGCCCGCTGCAATTCTTCCGAGACCTGAATGGTCCCTCCCAGCTTGGGATCTAGCTCATCTTCTTGGTAGGACTTATCTTCTTAAGTACCAAATCTCCAACCTTGAACCTCGCCGCTTCACTCGCAAGTTGTTGCCTCGGTCATTCTTCGCTTATCGCCACTTCCTAACACGGGCCGTGTCCCTTATCTCGCCCAAGAACCGCCTCTTCCTTCAAAGCTTGGTTATTGGCCTCTTCAAAATTTTCTCGACGCCAAGAGGTAAAACCACTTCTACCTAATCATGGCATCGCCCAAAACCATCCGAAAAGGAGTCTCTCAGGAATGGATCGTGGTATGGTATGCCCATAAGACTTCATGTAGGCATTGTGCCCACAACTTTGGTCAATCCAGCCTTCTTCTTTATCGGACAGCATTAATTTGTTACGACTCACCGCCCATTTGCCCGGATGCTCTACGGATATAAACTTGTTGATTCCGAGCTTGCGTAACTCTACCACCAAGTATTTCAAATCAGCCCTTGTCTGAGACAATGATCCGAGGTAATCCAAATCGGCAATGACATGCTCAATAAAAACGCTAACCCGGGTCCGCCGAGATCCGGACACATTTCTCGCTTCCACCCACTTAGTAAAATAATCCACCGCCACGATCGAACTTAATCGTCCCGGAGCCACCGAACGGCCCTGTGATGTCACCATCGATAGGCCACGGCACCGAAAGGTATGCAAGAACTTGATGGTGTGTGAATGGTTGAGCGAACGCTTTGGCATGCAGCATTCTGCCACATATTCTCGACAATCTTTGTTAACGAGGCCAAGAATACCCGCCTTAAGATCCGACCACCAAAGCCCTTCCTCCTCCGTGATTTACAAGTCCTCATGAACTTCTTTTCATCACTATCGACATATCCTCTTCTCGACACAACAGCTGTACGAGTCGCATCGACCCAACCCAGATAGTTTTCCTGACCCATTACAAACCGGATGAAATCTTCTTGATTCGTTTCGCCTTCTCTATCTTCGTGTAACTCTTGTTGTAGATAATGAAAGATCGGGCTCATCCACCCGCCGCCTTCCCTCACGAATTGTGGATTCTCCTTTTTCCACACGGGCACCTAAGTACCTCACTGGATGACCGATTTGTTCATCCCTAACTTTAGAACTAGCCAACCGCGATAAGTACATCTACCGAGTATTTTCTTCCCGCCACACGACATATTTAAAAACCTTAAACCGCCGACTAATGAAACGGGCTTGTTGCAAATATTTCTCCAAATGGGGTCCTTTACCGAACGACCCGCCCACTGTCCTCGCCACCAATCGTGAATCAGACGTGACCGCCAAGGCGCCACCCCACTCCAAAGCTAACCTCGATCGGCCAGCAAAGTCAGATTCTCGCCCGGGTTGTTGTCAGAAAATCCGAAACGCAAAGAGTATTCAAGCACCATCTCTCCCGGACCTCCGTAACTACCCCCGCGCCACTACCTTTGAGATTATAGGAGCCATCGACGCATGTAATCCACCTCCGAGTAACATCCTCTCCTCGGCGACAAGTTCCACCAATGAAATCAGCTAGAGATGGGATTGATACTGCACGAGGACCTAAACCGATCTCATACTCTGATAGTTCCACGGCCCAGACACCATCCTTCCGGCCAGTCCGGCTTCTAACACCGCCTAAAGGAGTTAGTCTCACCTGACGGGTGTCCAAGGAAGTAATGTCCAGTTTTCATGCAAGGTCACAAGCGCCAAGGCCAACTCTATCTTCCGGCATCCGGTCTCCGCCTTTAATACCTTACTACAAAATATACCGGACGCCTCCTTCATCCGTGTCTTGTACCAACACGTAGTCGATTGCCCTTCAGCTATCGCTGTAAAGTGTCAATTGAACCTTCGGTCTCGACTAGCACCGAGGTGCCGGCTAACAATTGCTTTACACCATCAATGCTTCTTCACATGCTTCCGCCCATTCAAACCGAGCTCTTCTAATTGTCGGAAGAAATGAATGATTTGTCACCGACAAGACAAAAATGAGACAACGCGCCAAACGCTGCCACTGCATTTCGTACGAGGTCGGACTGCATGTCAATGATCGCCGGCACTTATCCGATTGGCCTCGATACCCCAATTTGTGAGCATGAAACCCGTGAACTTCGGGCTTGAACTCAATGTACACTTGTCTCTTCAAGCGATATTGAATTTCCGAATCACGTGCAAAGGTCTCCCTAATGTCTATCACATGGTCTTCTCCACGTGGTTTTATCACCATGTCGCCTACATACACTTCAATATTGCACTAACTGAGGGGCAACACCATATCCATCACTCGGTAGGTCGCGGCTTTTTCAAACCAAACGCGCATAACTCGTAATAGAAATTTTTTCGCCCGCCATGAAGGTCAGTTTTGACGATCACGGTTCATCCTAATTTGATTACCCTGAGTACGCATCCAAAAACTTAGGAGGCGAAACCTAAGAATCGCCGATCAACCGGCCAATGTAAAGGATATGGATCCTTCTGGACATGCCTTGTTTCGTCGTGAAGTCTACACACATCCTCCACTTGCCATTTTTCTTCTTCACCATAACAACGCTGATAGCTAAGTCATATCAGACTCTTTCACGAAACGCTTTCAACAACTTCCATATTTCCTCCGAAACGGCCCTGTCTCTTCTTCCCCATCTTCCGCCTTTGTGACACCGCCGGACCGGATCAATCGACAAATGATGACACATGATCTCGGATCTATGCCCCCGACATCTCGACGCAGCAAAAAAGGTCTAGATTTTGCTTAATACCGGACTATCTCTGCCTCCTCCTTTGTCAACTCGCCTTAGGTGGGTAATTCATGAGGGCAATGGGCCGATCTCGAACATCTTGACCTCCTCCCGAGGAGTAAGTCCATCCTCCCCGCCCTTTCTTCGGATCAATGTCGACTGCCACTTCGTGTTTTGAGAAGCTTCATGGACCCGACCTTTCTTAGCTTTGATCGCCCTTATAACACTTCCGCCAAACCTCGGGTCTCCACGGGATAACCCCCGACACGCCGGTAGGATACTTCATAGTCAAGAACAAAGGTTGACAATACCGTGCATTAAATGAAGGTCGCCCGACGATAATGTAGGGTGACGACGTGCTAACTAATTAAATACCTAACTGCACGGCCTTGGCATTTTCTCCTTCTCCAAAAAGTAGTTGATACGGGAGATACCCTGCACCTGCAGACCGTCACGGAGAACCCTACAAGAGTTCCGCTGAAAGGTAACAACTCATTTGGCTCGAAACCCATACCTTTGAAGGCCTCCCGAGAGGACGTCCCCGGAGCTTCCCGTGTCGACACACACGCTTAACGCCCAATCCCGATCTCGCACCTCAATCACCATGGATCGCTTTCATGTGGAAGAACTTCTTTGGCATCTTCCCCGAGGTTACCACCCCTGATCAAACCTCGAGGTTCCAATATTTAAGTACCCGCCTTGAGCCCCAGCATATCTTTTCCGGCTGAACTAGTGGAGCCACCTCGCAAACTCTCAGAGATGGTGTTTGTAGTATGCCTGGTCGACCTTGCTTCCTTTACCTCTTCCACGCCCTCGCCTTTTCGACCGAATCGAAACTGGTCTCGCCGCTGGGATGAATCCCGCTACCGGGTCCGCCGTGATCTTCCTTCACATATGTTATAGTTTTCCCTTTGAATTAATTTTCAATCTCCTCCAATTGTACGCAGGACTCGTGGTGTGTCCTTCGCACGATGAAACTCACACCATGCCCGGATCACTTCTGTAACAAGAGTTACTGTACCCACCCATCACCGTAAGGTGGAGTGAGTACCAAATGACCGACGTCCCGAGGATATCTTCCTTCTGTATTGAGAGGGTGTAAACGCCTCGAACCGAAAGCCGATCGTGGACGCGGAGGTCGCCCGTCCCGAGCTCGCTCACGGGTGGTGGCAAGATCCCGTGATCTGACTCGTCACGCCCCGCCCCTGCCTTTAGAATCTCGAGCTCGCTTCCATGTTACTTTCTTCCTTCACGTAGCACTCAAACCCGAGTAATGATCTCGCCCATGCCTTGGCCACAAGGACTCATTGAACCCGTCCTACTTAAGGCCATACCGGAACGCAGCCACAAATATCTCCCGATTGGATGGAGACCTTGATAGTCTCCCTTGAATCTAGTCGGAAGGGCGCCTGTTTCACATTGAAGAGGATACTGCTACCTTATGGATGACGAATAAAGTCAGAATCACCGAATGATTTTCCTATTGAAACTCGATACCGCATCAAGATGGACTCCAACATCTCCAATGGTCACCATGCCTTCTATTATGCTTCAAAGATTATCCATGTCAAGTTTCAAGCCTCACAAGTCAAATTTCCTCGATAATTGTTCGATGGTTGAAAATCATCAGATGGACAAAAAGTCAACTGTGGTCAACATACAACAAACTTCATGATTTTTGGTCAACATCCTCATTTTGAAGTGACATTCATCATTTGATCAATGGTTGATCATGATTCATCAAGAAAACTCAAGATTTGCTCAAAAGTCAAACTTTCCAAATTGGTTTTCAATGAAAAGTCAATCAACTTTGACCAGCATAATTCTTCATACTTTCTCAGAAAGTTTTCCACCACCTCTCATTTTAAAGAGAATTCAATTCTCTACAACTTCATGTCTCATAAGAATGTCCAAAAAATGCTTCATTTGGAAGATATGGATCAAAACATTGGTGTCCTTTTCAAAGTCAACAAAAAGTCAACTTTTTGTATTGAAGTTTTATTGAGCATGGAAACTCCAATTGAGATGAAACCAAATAGGTTGTTTAAAGGACACCTAGAGATTTCTAAAAAGTCCAAGAACACTCAAAAATGTGGAAAATTGAGCAAAATACACCTTGCACAAGTCAAGTTTTTGAAGAGGTGCACAAAGAGAAATACTTGTCAAAATCCAAAATTTTGCAAATGGGCCTAGTTTTTCTTGGTTTAAACTTTTTCCTTATCTTATTTGGAACCTTCAAGCCCAAAGCCACGATTTTTGTCTTTATTTTTCTATTTAATTTGAATTTTATTCATTTAAAACAAATTAAATTAAAAATAAGGTATAAAATCAAAATTAAATGCAAAGTTGATTTTTCCCATTCTGGGATCCAAGCAACTCATACAAGCGGCAAATTTCGAAATTTGCATTGATTTGGCAAGAAATTGATTGAAATGGATCAAAAGGAAGATTTGATTTTGTACAAAATCAAATAGTTTTTGCATTGATTGATCAATATTTGTTCTTCAATTCAGCCCAAAATCCATCCATTATAAATATACAATGTATACAACATGAAAAAGAAATGTAAAATTGCTTGAGGAACCCTAACCTAAAGCCAAAACGTGTTCTTGAAGCAACTCAGCCATAGTTTTGCTTTGATTCAGCAATTCCAAGCATCCAAACACATTCCTTGGAGTCCTCGAGTCGATTCGAACTTTACAACTCTCAAAACATCAAGAATCACGAATCCAGCTTTGGTTTGTTCATACTTTTCAAAATTCAATTCGCCATTCATGCATCTTTAACTAGTTTTGATGTTTGTTTTGTGTTTAGATTGAAGTTTGGAAACTTTCTCTCATAGTTTAATAGCATTTTCGTGCCTAAATCTGGAATCACCATGGCTAGGTTCCAACGTCAATTGGGATCTCATGAAATACGAAAATGGACAAATCTAAGACCCCCATCGTGTTTAGAACGATGTTTCCAATCGAACCATGGCTTCATAACTCATTTATATTGCTTGTGCTTGATTTTTGATATATGCAGGGGCCTTAGCGTCGAACAAGACCGACGCTAAGTGTTTGAATTTTCAAACAAAGAAGACGATGTTCTTCGCGCATGTTCTGGGCAATCGGAAAGCAACAACGTTTAAAACGACTGCTTTCAATTTAAACACGTGACGCCTAGCCTGGGCTTGGTCAAGGCGCGTGTGTGTGAAGGAGAGGTCTCCGGTTCGATTCCCATCCATGACAAATATTTTTACAAGTTTGCAAAACTAACTTATTTTCATATATTTTTTCCTATTTCCTCTTAATATTTTTTATCTTAATTTAATTTATCTTCAATATTTTTTATCATGCATCTAAAAAACTCCAAAAATATTTCTTTTTTGCATTATCATCAGAAAAATGTTTATTTAATTTTTAAGATTAAAATTATTATTTTTGCATGCATATTTAATTTAATTACTAATTAATCATTTAAATGACTTTTAATTGTTTTTAAATTACAAATCGATCGTAAAATTACCAAAATTTATCTTATCATATTAATGTCATTACTAACATAAACCTTTTTTTCATTCAAAATCATGCTTTTTTGCTAACATTTCTCTTATGCAATTTTCTCAGATTGATTATGTATCTGCTCACGTTATAACGCTTTGACGATTTTTCGCTTTTCTTTTTCAATTATGTAATCGCCATGGATGTAATAGTTTAATTAGGACTTTTATTTTCCGCACTTTATTATGTAACTGCCTAAAGCCATGTAATAGCGTAGACTTTATCTTCGCATTTTACGCTTCCGTAATTTATCAGCACCCTATAAACCGCTAACTAGCGCAGGGTATGGCAAGATAAAATGGACATAGATCACTCATAATTTCAAGATAAAATATCCGAATTTGACACACCTCTTCACACATGCACCCTTTAGGTAATTCTCTGCCTTTACATACAAATGGTCAAGTCCTCGAACAGAGGTATCCTAGCACCTGCTTTCACAAAATATATCATCATAGTCCTTCGATACAAAGATCATAGACCAACGATGTCGCCATTTAATACATGATCTTGACCTCGATTGTCGCCTCACTTAAAAATGATGATAGTCCCTTCGAATGTGCTAGGATACTTCCCACAAGTTGCCTTCTATGACCATCCGATGTCCCTTCGAATGTCCCTTCCACATCCAACGAATGGGGTTACCTACCAACTAATGGTATGGATAGCACTATTCTAAAGGAAAGTAAAACACCTAAAACCACCATTCCGAGTAGGTAATAAGACTTTAGTTGCTTGCTCTATCAAAATACTTTTCACACCACACACTTTTGTCAAAGTTCAAACTCTTTTCAAAGCAAAACATTTCCGAACACTTTGTATACATTCCTACATGAATCATTACAAAGTCAAAGTTTAAATGCCTTTTCAAAAAACTTTTTGTCAAACACACAAAAGCACTTTGAAAATGATCTAAGAGTAACTAAGAGTCTGTGAGATAATCACGGATGGAAAGGGTGCTAATACCTTCCTTTCATAACCTTTCTCTTACCTTAATCTAACGAAGGTCTTTTTCCTCGTTCTTTTCACCTTCCTTTAATTAAATAAAGAAAATTCGTGGAAGACTTCGCTATCCGCACATTATGATACAAAAATCTCAAAGTCACCACCGACATACAAAGAGTCATTCCCGTTTGTTCATGGATAACTTTTCTGTAGATCCGCCTTAAGCAGAAAGAGTGTTCGTCATTTACATTTCTCGAGATCTTATTGTTACCAACATCTTACCTCGTGGTCAAAGTCCAACTTACCCTGCACCTACCAAAACAAATACATGTCTTTTCACTCCAAATATTACGGATGTTTGTCTCTATTTCTTCCTAGTACTATTCCTAGAAGTTCCGTTATTCCCAACATTTTTCTTGGATATCTTTCAGTGTCATTCCTGAAGTTTTATCTTTTCTTTCAAGCATTCATTCCTAAAACCCTGCTTTTCACTTTATCCAAAGCCATTATTGGATATTGTGATTGTCGTGAATTCAAAGAAAGTAATTGATGTTACAACCCTTCCCTTCATCTAAAGCCATTATTAGATGTTAAGGTTTTTCCCATCCAAAGCCATTATTGGATGTTATATATTTCTCACTCTATTCAAAGTCGTTATTGATATTGTGATCTTCTTCATCTAAACCATTATTAGATGTCAAGGTCTTTTTTTCATCCAAATACACATGGATGTTATGTCTTTCTCACTTTATTCAAAGTCATTATTGGATATTGCGATCTTTCTTCATCCAAAGCCATTATTAGATGTCGAGCCTTTTTTCATCCAAAGACATTATTGTGTTATATATTTCTCACTCTATTCAGTCAGTATTGGATATTGTGATCTTTCTTCATCTAAAGCCATTATTTATATGTCAAGGTCTCTTTTTTCATCCAAAGCCATTATTGGATGTTATGTCTTTCTCACTTTATTCAAACCCATTATTGATATTGTGATCTTCTCCATCTTAAGCCATTATTAGATGCCTAGTCTTTTTATCCAAAGTCATTATTGTATATTGTGATATTTCTCAATCTAAAGTCATTATTGTATATTGTGATCTTTCTCAATCTAAAGTCATTATTAGATGTCGAGAGTCTCCTTTTCATCGAAAGCCATTATTGGATGTTATGTCTTTCACTCTATTCAAAGCCATTATGGATATTGTGATCTTTCTCCATCTAAAGGCCTTATAAGATGTCGAGTCCTTTTTCATCCGGCCATTATTGTATGTTATGTATTTCACCTTATTCAAATCCATTATTAGATATTGTGATCTTTCTCCATTCAAACCAATAATTGAATGTTGAGTCCTTTTCATCCAAAGCCATTATGGATGTTATGTCTTTCTCACTTTATTCAAGCCATTATTGATATTATGATATTTCATCCAAATCAAGAATTGAATGTCGAGTCATTTTTCATCCAAATCATATCGAATGTTGTAATCCCCAGAGTTCAATGCCATTCTTGAACATCTTTGGGCATACCTTTATCTTGGTTGTAGTTTCCATCTCGATTCATTCTTATATGTAACTATTCTCTACCGCATTTTTATCCCTCATTTTCCAAGTATTACTAGTTACTCTTTGTCACCTCGATGTATATCCGTAATATTTGTTGTTTTCCAAATGGTCATTTCGCCATTTCTTCAATCTACCATAAATCTTATTTCAAATTTCTTCACGTGAGTGTCTTATCCTATGCATTCATATCATATATCATATCATGAACAAAAATGTGTGTAAAAAATAGTCCATTGCATTCATTCATAGCATTGCATAAAGGGACAAAAATTGGCTACTTTGGTATTTAACTATCTCCCACTATTATTATATGAAGACCATTCATCTTCATACCATCTGGTTGAAGATATTAAAATAGGGGCAGCTGTTGTACCCCTAATTTTCTCCCTAGGGTTTTCCATCATTTCATCATCACAATGTATCAAGATCAGAGACAAGGATTGGTTCTCTTGCTACTCCTATTCTTAAGTTTGCTCTCAAGGGATCGCCAAACACCTTAACTGTGTATTTAGTATATTTGTAGTTTACATTTTCCTAACCTCTGATTTAAATACCAAAAATGTAAGTTCCTTGTTTTTAAGGATTGTCACAAATTTTGTAAAACAAATAATAAGCAGCAATATCGTGAACAGTGCCAAACCTCAAGAACTGTGCTCGATTTGAAATCAGGCCCAACACGAGAAACGTCTGGAACAACAAATTGGTCGGAAAAATGGTTAAGGAGATATGAATTTTGAAGTTTCACCATATTTCGCATCTGACACATGCATAATTTTAATAGAACCACTTGGGATAATGTTTCAACGGTGATCTCCGATCAAAACCAACTCTAGATGTGAACGAAGATTGACGCCATAGAATTTGTGAACTTTTGAAACCATTCCCATCACAACCGATATAAAATTGAGTGAGATATGATTTTTGAACGCTAAGATAAGATGAAATAATGCTCGGTTCGCTCAAATACACCTTAAAGGAATAAAATTGCATTGATCCATAAGGAATTAGCTCGCCTGTGAACGAAAGTTGAAGAGACGCCGAGATGGAATTTTAGACACCGGAACTTTTAATTTAGACATTCCAATGAGTTATGAATTTTTAGTGTACCACAAATACTGCTTAGCCATAAAACTCCGCTTTATTCCACTTGAAAGATTAATTTTTTCTGAGACTTTCTTCACACAATTAGCCCGATCCGAGAATGAAAGTTCCATAATATCGAGAGGGACTCTCCAAAGAGAAACTCGCCAAAAATACCTTACGAGCTAAGAGTTATGAATTTAGAGCGCCGAATCAATCAAGAAACTAAATTCGCTTAATAAGAAATGAACTATCAAGTCCTTCCTTGACTAAATGGCTTTCAATTTGAACAAACAAACGGAGAATATAACGAAATGGTTCCAACTTCTAGAACCAACTCGAGATGACCTTCGACAAGAAGATCATGCATCAAGCATAATGAACCGAAAAATATTAATTTTTGGTTCAAAATAGTCCGAATTGGCCGAAACACACAGTTTCTTCAACAACATGAGGTGATCTTATAACTGGAGAGGGTAAATTTTGGGGTACAACACCCCCACCTTCTCTGAAATTTGTTACGGGCCAATAAGTCGAGGGACAAGCTTCTTCGATTTCAAAGGACGACCTATACCTATAATCGAGTCTTGGAATTCAATATCCTCGTCTCTTGTCATGGTAACTCTTTGCCTACTCGCAAAGTTTTCATCTTTCTCGAATTAATTTCACCTGCTCGTAATTTCGCACAATTTTCGCCCGAGAACCACGCTTTCACCGATTCATACCAATACAAATGTGTTCTACATCTACGGCCATACAATGTCTCGAAGGTGCCATACCGATACTATAATGAAAGCATTGTTAAATTTAACTCAATCAATGGAAGATTTTATCCCATGAACCTCCTTTATCGAGAACACAAGTCTAAGATAAATACCAAGTCTAAGATAAATAAATGCCTCAAATGAAATCATGTCTTCAAAAAATCGGGTAGTAACAATTGTATTTAGAGGAAATCCACTGGTACAAAGTACTGTATAATAACCTATACACAAAAAATAATAACCCAAGCACATCCCGACAACAACAGTAGTCTCCGAGCTAAGGTCAAAGGTCCTAATCCTAAGTCCAAGAATCAATCTCCGAGCATATGGAAAGTAACCAAGTCCAAGTTAACAGCTTTTATTGTTTTATTAATGAATCAAAAAAGTAAAAGGTCCAAGTGGACAAAGGGAAAATAGTAAAACATAAACATAATAATGAATGCTAAAATTAAAATAAAGCGGTAAATAAAGCGTAAAAATAAAGAGCGAGGATTTAAAAGTTAGTAGTTAGTAATTAGTTGTTAGTTGGTTTCATATGAATGAGCCATATTGATTTAGACGTTGATCCTATGTCAAAGGTTACGAGGATTCATCAAGATTTGATGTAGTCAAAACAACTACGCAATGAACCAACAATTTTATTGGCTATATCTCAAAATCTAATCATCCTTGACTTGCAATTTCAAGTCTCAGCCACAAAGAATCAATCATACAAAGAAAAGAAATAAGGTCCTATGGTTCATGATGATTTAAGCCTCGAGCCTAGGTCAAAGGTTATGAGGGTTCATCGATTGACATAGTCAAAATAACTACTCAATGAACCGATAATTTTATTGATCGATCTCAACACTTAATCATACTTGACAATTTCAAGCATAAGCTTGGGCCACTAAGAACCAACTTTCTTAAAAATAAATGGGACAAGATGAAGGAGGGATAAGTCACATAATCCACAATGCCCTCGATGAATTCATCCTACCTAACTTCGCCAAAATCAATCAACTATCTTGGTGGGTTTAGTATGAGACCTATCAACATCCAAGTTCCATTGATGTTGAGGAAATTTATGATTCCAAATAAATCCAAAGTCATAAACAAATATTTAATAATAAAAAGAATAAAATAAAAATAATAATTAAAATGGTTTGAAAATGGATTATTTAATTAGATTTTATTGATGAAATACATAATGGTATCCATACATCAAAATAAATTTCCAAGAAAATTTTCGAAGCTCAAACAAAGGTCAACAAATGTTGACAAAAATTTTCAAAATTTTTAAAAGTCAGAAACTATTTTTTAAAAATGAAAGAAAATGGTTAAATAAATAAAAAATTAGCAAAAATAGTAAAAACAAAATGAGGTCACCAATATTTGTCAAATGACTATTGAATCCTTCTATAATTTTTTTTAGAATTTAAAAATGTCAAAAAGTATTTTAAAACATTAAATTAATTCAAATAAAAGAGAAAATCATAAAAAATATCAAATATGAAAATAAAATTATAAAAAAATAATAAAAATTAGAAAGATAATGTTTGAAAATATTTTTGTGATTTTTTTCAAAATTTTTGAATCAAAAATGAATTTTCTATGAATTTTTGAAGTTTAAAACAATTAAATATAAAAATCAGAAAATAAAATAAAAGTAAAAAAATATGGACCATCGATCATAATCAAACGCGAGTAAGCATATCCAAAGATCACACGCTACCGTGCTTGATATGGACCTCACCGAAACCACACCGATCAACTTTTTAAAATTAAATAAAATGAAATAATGTGGACTATTAGATAATGTCAAAACGCTGCTAGTAATCACATCGAAAGGACATGGCGCCAGCATATCATGGACTCTATAGAATAAAACACGAATCGAAATATTTTAAAAACCGCTTGAAAAACAGATGGCACGACATCATTGGTCAAGATGACATTGGTCGCCTTCAACCTCCATCCAAGCTCGATTATGTGTTTTGAAAATGGTAAAATCAAGAGCTCATACTTGTCATTCTCTTCGCCTCTTCAAGACGATTTCAATGGTTTCATGAAAAATTTATTTAAACCCAGATAAACAGAATTTAGATAAAACCAGAATAATAGCGAGCACTTTTTTTTTGAAATACATATTCAACTCTTAATGAAAATGAAACGATGAAGACCACGAGGATCACGAAGATGAGGAGAACATGTTAGGCTTTCGTTTGGATTGATTTGGTTAACAATTCTACCTGAACGACTCTTCTTGCTAAGAGTGTGGTTAGGTTCAAAAAAGTTCAAGGAAGCTCAAGGAGTTATCAATTTGGAACTGGGAGTGCTCTAATTGTGAATTCGAGAACCCGTAAACGTGGAGGAGGAAGTTTGAAGGGTATTTCGCTATCAAAGCTTGAGGAAACGAGGAAATAGGTCTCTATTTATCGAAGCAAATGGTGATGAGAATTGAGAGAATTAGTCAGTTTTTGAGTGAAATCGTGCAAGGTGTGCAAACGAGTGAAGTGTGACTTGTTTTGTGTCAAACACACCAAAGCTTGTGTTTCAAGGTGCTAATTACTCGGGAAGTTTCTAAACACATTAGACATGAAAGCAAGGCTTAATATGACTTATAAAATGAGTTATGAAGAAAATTCAAAACTGTGGCATGCTTGAAATAGATTTTGGCACGATGTTCACACCAAGGCCAAATTCAATTTCGTATGCTTTTCAATTCTTCCTCGAGCCAAATGAAGTCCTCAAGATACGAACACAATGCAAAAGAGTTATCTTCAATGGATGCTTGAGCTAGAGATACAACCATTAGGATTTGAGAAAAACTCATCAAAACTGGCTAGGCCTTTGATCAAACATGTCATGCCTTCTCGATCAATAATGTTTTGTCTTCAAAAATGATTTTCCACTAAAACATTTCTCTTGATCAACAAAGATGGCATGAAGTAGACCTCTTAAATGGCATGGTGGAAAAGAACCACTCAAAACTCCAAAATTGAGAAAGTTACGGCCTTGTGAAGTTGATGAAAATCATGAAATGACCTATAATCTTTGAAATTTTCAAGCATTCTCCAAACATCTTAAAGTCTTGAAATACAAATGGAGATAAATTTCACATACTTAAGATTATTGTGGAAAATGAATTACCTCAAGGTGATAAAGGATGATCAAGTTATGATCCCTTGAAGTTGATGATTAAAAATAGAGAAATTCACCAAGGACTTGTAATCTTTTGACCTTCCAAGTGATTTTCCAAGCATTTTATATTATTCCCAATTGAAATAAGTTGTATTAGACACCCTTAGGTTCATTTGGAAAAAATAATGAGCTTAATTAGACAAAGGATGACCAAGTTATGATCTTTTGAAGTCACACAAGAAAAATGAAGGATCAATCTAGAGAGCTTGCAATCCTTGACCATCAAAGCATCTTTTAATTAACAAACATCCTTAAAACAATTAAGATACTTATTAAAGATACTTTTAAGAGAACCATGGCCTTAATCAATCACAAATCTCAAGCAACAAACAAGATATGGTCGTCAAGTCCAAAACCCTAATTCTAAGAGCATTGGCCATGACATGGAGAATTCTTCAATTTTGATGATCTTCTTATAGATGGAGCATTTTCACATGAGGATATATTGTTGTAGATGATTATATGGAACCATATCAAGAAAAACCACCTCAAAATATTGAGAATTGATGAAGCTATGCACTTGTGATCCACAACTCAAGAACCTTACCCAAATTAGGTCAACCACCTGAACCAACTTTGAATGTTGAACTTCTCTTGCAAGATAGAACATGATGGTCCTCATTGGACCTTGTTCAATGATGATAGCTTGATATACATCACATGATAAAGCTTGAAAACTCCTTGAGAGTTGGTGGAGAAAACATGGAAATAAACACATGAACCTATGGGCTTTGAAGAAAATCTTTGTATCATTCACCCACAACACAACATCTAAAGATTAAATGATATACATATATTATGGTTAGGAAAATATCAATCATCATGCAAAAAATATACACTAACAAGGTGCCTGGTGATCCCCTTGAGAGAAAACGTAGAGATTGGAGAGAGAGCCAACCCTAGCTCAGGATCTTTGTGCAATGTGATGGTATGATATGATAGAGGATCTTGGGGAAAATTGGGGTACAACATCATCAATCCTCTAACCATCGAGTAATTCTCTCGTCGACCATCCGCTGCTGGATGATGTCGAACACAACCTTAGCTTAGAACCCAACGCTCCTTATAATCCCTTCCAAAAATCAAATGTGAACCTTAGATCTCGATCTGACACAACACACATAGATATACCATGCAACTTCACAATCACATTGACATAAATTTTTTCCAACCTCAGCACAAGGAAATTAACAATCACTCAAATCCAATCATGTCCTCTCAGGGTATTTTGCAGTCCCGTCACAAAATCCATCGATATGCTATCCCACTTTCATTCTTGAACATCTAATGGTTTTAGCAATCTTGCGGTGTCTCGATGTTCGAATTTTGACTTTGACAAGTCAAACATGCATACACAAACCGTACATCCCGCTTAAATTCGGTCCACCAAAATAACTTCTTCAAGTCGTGATACATCTTAGTAGCTCCGAATGAATACTTAAACTTCTCCTATGACGATCTTCCGTAATCATCTTTTTCATCTCGTGTCATAAGGGATACAAATTCTATTTTCATGAATCCTCAATTGCCTCGACGCATAAGCAACCTGTTATACCCCAAAATTTTCCCTCCTATTTTGAAGACAATCTGCATCTCCATACTCAAGAATTCCTCAAGGGTTGATCGACAAACCCTCTCAAGCAATCAACCCACAACTAGGTTTTGTTCTCTCAAGTTAAGGTTGAGTTCTAATGTCTCAAGAGGGAATCACGCTCCTCATATGTTCTAAAGTACCACCATGTCAAGTTTCAAGCCTCATAACCTAAGTTTGCTCACCAACGCTTCGATGGTTGAAAATCAGTTGTATTGGATAAAAAATCAACTATGGTCAACATATAGTCAAACTTCATCATTTTTGGTCGACATCAAGATTTTGAGGGCGCATTCATCATTTGATCCAGGGTTGATCATGATTCATCAAGATAATGCAAAGAATGATCAAAAGTCAAAAGTTTCTAAATTAGGGTTTCTTAAGAGAAAGTCAATAGAACTTTTACCAAGCATAACTTTCACATACTTCATCATAAATTTTTCCACCAAAGCTCATTTTAAAGGGAATCCAATTCTCTACAACTTTGTCTCTCACAAGCTTTGCCCAAAAATGCTTCATTTGAGAGTTATGAGTCAAGATATTATAGGTCCTTCTAAAAGTCAATAAAAGTCATATTTTTCCAAACACGTGTACACGAGCATGGAGGCTTCAATGAAGATGAAACAAAGGAGCTCTTAGAGGACATTATTTCTCTTATTTCGATTTAATCCTCTCTTGATACTTTTTCCGATTATGTATCTCGCTTCCAAGTTGTAATAGCTAGGTTAATTTCTCATATTTTTATCACTATGTATCTCACATGATGTAATAGCTTAATTAGGGTTTACTTTCCGCCTTTACTTTCCGCACCTCTTATTATGTAACTTCCCAAAGCCATGTAATAGCGTATGACCTTTACCTTTAGCATTTACTTTCTGCACCTCACTAATTGAGTATATAATCGCTAGATGTATGGCTAATAGGATTGTATGAATGACATAAAATCAAACTTAGATCACCCTAATTCAAAGATAATATATCCGAATTGAACACATTTTCACACTTGCACCCTTTAAGGGTAACCTCTTGTTGCCTTACTTAAACAATGGTCATGTCCTTCGAACGTGGGGTACCATTAGAAAATTCCCTCGGTTCAAAAATCATCACAAAGATCATAGTCTGATGACCCCGATGTTGCCTACGAATATATGATCTCGGCCTCGATTGTTTCCTACGAATAAGTGATGATCGTCCCTTCGAGTTGCTAATGTATCCTTACAATGTTGCCTTCGATGATCATACGACGACCCTACGCCTGTCCCTTCACATCCAAAAAATAGAGTTACCTACCAACTAATGGTATGGATAGCGCTATCCTAAAAGAGAAGGAAAATAATAAGAACGAGCTTTCTAAGTAGGTAATAAGACTCTAAATTGCTTACTCCAATCAAAACAAATATTTTTCACACTTCATACTCTTTTCAAAATTACTTTCAAAAAACACTTTGTATACATTCATACGAGAATCATTACGAAGTTAAACTTTCGAAATATTTTTCAAACACATTGTATACATTCTTGAGGACTGATACAAGAATCATTTCAAAGTCAAATTCAAAATACTTCTTTTCAAATCACACACACACAAAGTGATTTTTCAAAAAAGTGAGCTTAAGCAATTAAGACCCCATAGATAACTACGGATGGAAATGGTGCTAATACCTTCCCTTTCATAATTACCTCCCAAACTTAGAATCGATAAAAGGTCTTTCCTGTTCTTTTCACCTTTCCTTTATTGGATAAAAGAAAAGTCGGTGGCGACTCTTGCTATCCGCAACATTTGCGATAAAATACAAAACAAACAAGTTAATTCTCCCACCGTGTTACACAAGCACTTTATCATTATGCATAAGCACACCATCTAAACCCAATTTAGAAGCATCAAAACATACAACAAATGATTCTTCAGGTTTGGCAATATCAGAATTAGATTCGTCGTAAATCTCTTCTTCAATTCAAAAAACTTTCCTCACATTGATGTCCTAAACAAATTCTCCGCTTACAAGTCACCAGTCACCGAAGTGCTAACTTAGAAAAGCCTTCGATAAATCTTCTATAAAAATCTGCCAAGCCCAAAAAGCTTCTAATCTCCGCTAATTTTAGAGCTTCCCACTACAACACTGCATCTACTTTAGACAGGTCTACAATAATTCCATCATCTTAAATAACATGACCAAGAAAACCGAATTATGGTAACCATAACTCACATTTTGACAAATTTGCATATAACTTCTTCTTTTTCAACACCTGTAATACGATCCAACATATGCTCATCATGTTCCACCTTGGATTTAGAATAAATCAAGATGTTGTCATTAAATATACTCCTTGAATACTCCCCCTAGTAACACCAAATGGCATTATAAAGTACCGTAATGTCTATAAGAAGTTTTGAAAGTTGTCTTCTCTAATATCTCAATCCTTCACTTGAATTTGGTGATAACCCGATCTCAAATGGATCTTTCTAAACACACGCACCCACCAATTGATCCATCAAGTCATCTATTCTCTAAGTGGATATCGCTCTCGATCGTCACTTTATTCAATTGTCGGTAATCAACTCACAGCCTTATACTCCCATCATTTTGTTCACAAGCAATACTAGAGCTCCCAAGAAGACACACTTGGTCTCACAAACTTCTTCTCAAATAACTCTTATAATTGCTTATTCAACTGATAGTTCTACAACCGACATCCCGTAGGGTTCCATAGGAATAGGTTTGGTACCGGTACAAGATCAATCGAAATTCCACTTCTCTTCTGTGGCACATCAAGATCATCATTTGGGAAAACTTCAGAAAAATCAATGGATGGAGATGCCAATAATGAGAACATATGAGCTTCATCTTTAATCAACTTGTTCAACTTCTTAACAAATAAGAATCCCACTTCCTCCTCCATATCGTGAGTAAAACCCATAGATTTGTTGAAACAGTTAATATGAACATAATTATATTCTAACCACCATACATAGAATTACGTCCGTGATCACTCAACGACAAACAAACTAAATCCACAAGAAAGTCTTTGCTATAAATCGACAAAGGACAATTCAAACATGCTAGATAAGTAGTTACCAATCCCTTAGCTGAGTTTTAATAATCATTTCTTCAGAATGGATGATAATACAAGACCCAACTTTTTCACACAGTCAGCAGAAATAAAATTATGAGTAGCACCGGTGTCAATAAGAAAAATTAAAGGAGTAATATTAATGAAACATATACCTATGATCAAACAATCTCTGGTTGATGTTTAGGTTCCATTCAATGCAAATACCTTTCCACCAGATTGAGCCTTCTTCGGTTTCTGACACTGGGTATTGATATGTCCTTCTTCGCCACAGTTGAAACATATTAATGCTTTGTGTTCACATTCAGTTTCCTCCTGACCATTCGTGCCACAACAGAAACACCTCTTAACCTCACTTGTGCATTCACTGATTCTATGCCCAGTTCTTCCGCATTTGTAACACCTAAGGTTAGTAGGAGCATCTCCCACATTTGGCCTTCTACCATCAGCAGCTCTCTATTTTCCCTTGCCAACGGGAGCATTGTAAGGCTTCCCACACCGTTGTTCTGGCCTCTTCTCAATGACAATCTTGTAATGAGCCTTACTATCTTCTTCATAGATCCTACAACTATTCACCAAGTCATGGAACTTACTTAATCCAATGGTACCCAATGGCTTCTTAATTTTAGAATGAAAGTCATTCTCAAACTTCACACACTTATAAAATTTAGTTGTCCCCTAAGTGTAATGAGGATAATAGATCGCCAATTCCACAAATTTGGCAGTATACTCAGTCACTGATAAATCTCCTTTCTTCGGTTCCAGGTATTCAATCTCATTCTTCCCACGAACGTCCTATGGGTAATAATTTACCTTAAATTCCCTATGAAATACATCCCAAGTAATAGCCTCGCATGTGCCTTCTAGTCTCTAGAAAGTAGCAACCCACCGCCATCATCCTCTCTTATACATATGCACTCAAAATGCACCTTCGTGGCATCCGAACAGTCCATATCTTGAAAGATCCTTTAAATGTCTTTGAGCCACTCCTGTGCTCCTTTAGATCACGCCTTTGAACATAGGTGGATGGTTCCTTTGAAAAGTTTCCAAAGCACGAGTTCCTTCGCTCCCACCAAGATTAGGTCGATTCTACATTACCGAGCCAAAGCATGCAACGATTAGCAAGTATACCACTTCCTCTTCCGTACATCGCCTGCTCCACATCACAACATCAAAAACGATTAGAACAAGACACATCAACATTATTCCACCGTGCATACTACACTAAAGACTCGACAACCGGCGGACATCCAATCGCCCGATACCAATTATAACACCCTATTTTAACCATCACATAATTAATAAAATTAGAGTAAATTAAAATTTAAAACCAACATCAAATATGATCTCACATCATTCATAATCATACTAATAAGCTCAACATATAATAGTTTGATAACACGATCTCGGATGAACCGACAACATCATCATCATAGTTCTCAATAATTGACTTCATTAATGCAACGGAAAAGAATTCATAAGTTAATTCTAACATCATCAATTCATCATATAATCAACAAATTCTCAATTAAAAGATAGTTTACAAACTCCCAAAAATTCCTCAAATAAAACATCAAATAAATAAATAAGCGCTCATCCCCCTACATGACAGAGCAAGACCCGACCCTTCTATGCAATACGAGGCACAACTCCATACCTCTAGTAACTCAAACTTGTCACCGTGTTACCCACGTGGAGGCAACATTAAAACATAAGGGGTGGGATATCATAACAATATAAACGAACATATGATAATGATAAGGTAAAGTACAACATACATGATCATATTATTCATACTCATGCATCAACACCAATACATGTCACATTTTTAACAATCATACCCAACAATTCAATAAATCTCACATTATCCTCCAAGATCTTCATGAATGAAATGAGATCAACTTCACTAACTATATGCATGTTGTTGTACCTAAGAATTTTCTCTCCCATTTTTAAGGTCAATTGGTTCAAGATACATCTCCATGCTCAAGAACTACTCAAAGATGGATCAAGAGAAACCCACTTCTAAGAAATTGATCTACAATTAGGTTTTTGCTTTTCTCAAAGTAAATATGGTTTATAATGCCTCAAGTGGAATTCATGCTTCCTCATATGTCTCAAAATATCTACATGTCAAGTTTCAAGCCTCACAGTGCAAGTTTGCTCATTCGGTTGCTCAGATGATTGAAAATATGTTATATTTGATTAAAAGTAAATGTGGTCAATATATAGTCAAACTGTCATATTTGGTCAACATCAATATTTTGAAGTTACATTCATCATTTGATCAAGGTTTGATCATGATTCATCAAGAAACCTCAAGATTCATCAAAAGTCAAAAGTTACTAAATTAGGGTTTAAGGAGAAGTCAATTGAACTTTGACTAAGCATAAATTTCACATACTTAATCAGAAATTCCTCAACCAAAGCTAATTTTAAAGGAAATTCAATTCTCTACAACTCTGTATCCTATAGGTTTTTCCCAAAAAATGCTTCATTTGAAACATATGGGCCAAGACATTATAGGTCCTTTCAAAAGTCAACAAAAAGTCATCTTTTCTCAAAGAAGTATATATGAACATGGAAGCTTAAAATGATATAAAACCAAATTGAGGTCTTAGAGGACATATTAAGCTTTCTAAAAAGTCCAAGATCATTCTCAAATGTTGAGAACTGAGCAAGATATGATTGGTGCAAGTTTAGCCATTTTTGAGAAGTCCATGAAGTGCAATTTGAGCAATCTTAGAATTTTAACAAATGAGCCTATGTTTTAAGGTTTAAAGCATGCTTCTAACATTTTCAAGAACCACTAAGCCCATCCATGCATTATCCTAATATTTATTCTATTTATTTTTATTTTATTCATTTAAATTCAAAATTAAATTAAATATATATAAAATTAATGGATGGAGCGTAAGGCCTTTGATCCGAGTTGCTTGAGGTCCAAACAACAACAAAATAGCCGCAAAACGTTCAAGATTGATTGACATGATATTGGTGCATGAGTGAAGCAAAAAATCAAGTTTTAAAGCAAATTGGCGATCAAATATTTTCACATTTAATGTCATATATTTTCTCCATATTTCTTGACCTAATTTTTCCTCTATATACACAACAAAGCCAGAGGCCACAGAGACAGATAGCTTCTTAAAAACCCTAAGAAAATTTCTTAAAATTCTTCAAGTTTAGGGCAACACAAACCCTATTCTCCACCGATTTCAACCCAAACCAAGGCCATAAATCGTTGCATGAGGATCAAAGGAGTTTATCCAAGTTAGTTTCAAGCAATTCCATGTCCGTAACACCTCCTCCCAAGTTGCACGGTTTGGTAAATTTCTTGAATTTCAAACTCTTAATTTATGCAATTTAAATGATTTTGATACTTACATACATGTTCATAATGATGTTTGTGATTGTTTAGAACCACCGCTTCTTGAGTTTTGACGCAGAATCATCTAACACCATTACTAGGGCACAAAGGTTTTGATCCTTCGATCTCCATGTATATGTTGTTTCAATCGAAAATAAGGCCACCATTGAACTCATGGGGTCGATTTAGGGGGTAAGCTTGATCTCGCTTCAATTCTTTTTATTTTGTAGGTTTAGTGTTTGAGGTGATGGAGAAGACGATCAAGTTTGACTCGCATCTCGACTTCGACCGACTCACCTGCATGTGTGGTTGTGTATGCTTGGTTCATTTGAATACCCTGGTCCCACTTGCACGCGTTTTAATTAAAATCTGATTTTCTGAATTTAATCTCAAATATATATTTATGAAAGTGGTTTAATACACAAATGTATCATCACCCCAGTGGTTAAACACGCACACTTAGTCCTTAACTCTCTCAAGGCGTGAGTTCGATCCCTACCTTTTGCTATTTTTTCATATTTTTCAAAAGGGCATATATATATTTCCAAGGGCATTATTATGACATCACAGGCACATGGCTTGGTGGCTAGATTTTGAGACTGTGACCCCAAGGACCCGACTTCGATCCTTGGCAGCCTCACCCCATTTTTTAGCACCTGATTTTCTTTTCTATTTCCTTTTCTATTTTCTATTTTATTTCAATTTCTTTTCAAAATTCTTTTTATTAGTGTTAAAAATCCCAAAAATATTTTATTTTCAGTTTTAGGTCAATTAATTATTTATTTAATTTTTGACATAAAATAATTTTATTTTTAATTAAGTTTAAAATTATTCTCATAATTAAATTGTAATTAATTAGTTTTATTTCTTTTCCTATTAAAATAAATCATAAAAAATCTCAAAAAAATATTTTTTTAATACTTAGAATATTAGGGCATTTTGATATTTGTTTATTTATTTTCTCATTTTTATTTTTCTATTTTAATTACCCTTTTAAATTCTAGAAAACAATGTATAGGTCGCACGATTATTTTTGTAATAACGTAGCTTTAACTTTCTCGCATTTTTTCCGATTATGTAACTGCCCACAGGATGTAATTGCTTAGGACTTTATTTTCTCGCATTTTATTATGTAACAGCCCCAAAGCCATGTTATAGTCTTAGGTTTAAATTTTCGCACTTTATTTTTCTGTATAAATTAACTGCTAGATGTATGATAATAGGATTGTATGGCAAGACTAAAATCAACATAGAAAACCCTAAATTAAAGATAAATATGTGAATCAACACACTTTTCACACTTGCACCCCTATGGGATTCTCTTGTTGCTTTGGATAATGGTCATGTCCCTCTAACGTAGGGATATCTTAGAAAATTTTCCTACGAATAACGCCATCATAGTCCCGATGACCCTCCGAGTTGCCTACAAAAGATGATCTCCTCCCCGATGTTGCCTACGATTAAAATGATGATACTCTACTAAGTTGCTAGGGTATCCTTACAATGTTGCTTTCAATGACCATACGACGATCCTACTTGTTCCTTCACATCCAATGGATAGCATACCCACCGACTAATGGTATGGATAACACTATCCCTAAAGGAGAAGGAAAATAACAAGGACGACTTTGAGTGGGTAAATAACTCTTAATTTCTAGCTCATCAACTTAAATCATTTTCACACCTCACATTTTCAAACAAATATTTTCAAACACTTTGTACGCATTCTCGAGGACCGATACAAGAATCATTTTACAAAGTGAAATCAAAATATTTTAAACAAATCGCACACAAAAAAAAGTTTTCAAAAGTGAGCTAAGCAATTAAGAGCTCAGATAACTACGGATGGAAAGGGTGCTAACACCTTCTCTTTCATAACTTATCCTCGAACTCGTAATTTATCAAAGGTCTTTCTTATTCTTTTCTCCTTTCCTTATTGGATAAAGTAAAATTCGGCGACTTTTGCTAATCGCAAAATTGCGATAAAACGTAAAACAACTAAGTCGGGCCTCCCACCGACATACACGTGGTACCATAACAACATCTCTATGCCATTTAGGCTACAATCACTTGTCATTTAGGCTACATCGTCACTTTCCATTAAGGCTACATCATCACTTATGGACATGAATGGAACACAACTATGTGTCATACCCCAAAATATACACTCCTACATTACATACATCCATGCTCATGATTCCTCAAGGGTCGATCGACAAACCTTCCTAGATAATCAACCCAAACTAGGTTTGGTGATTCTCGATCAAAATGGACTTCCAACATCTCCAATGTTCATCATGCCTCCTCATATGCTTCAAAGATTCTCCATGTCAAGTTTCAAGCCTCAAAAGTCAAGTTTCGATAATTGCTCGATGGTTGAAAATCAACGATTGGACAAAAAGTCAATCAGGGTCAACATACAATAAACTTCATAAATTTTGGTCAACATCCTCATTTTGAAGTTACATTCATCATTTGATCAAGGGTTGATCATGATTCATCAAGAAACTCAAGATTTGCTCAAAAGTCAAACTTTCTAAGTTAGGGGTTTCAAATGAAAAGTCAATCAAACTTTGATCGAGCATAACTTCTTTATACTTTCTTTAAATTTTCCACCACCTCTTGTTTTGAAGGAAATTCAATTCTCTACAACTTCATGTCTCACAAGAATGTTCAAAAATGCTTCATTTGAAAGGTATAGATCAAAACATTACGGTGTCCTTTCAAAGTCAAACAAAAGTCAACTTTTGTTTTGAAGATTTATCGAGCATGGAAACCCAATTGAGATGAAGCCAAAGATGTTGGTTAGAGTACTCTTAGAGTCAAAAGTCCAAGAACACTCAAAGATGTGGAAAATTGAGCAAAATACATCATTCACAAGTCGGGTATTTTTGGACAATCACAAAAGGAGATATTTGTCAAAATGCAATTTTTTCCAAATGGGCCTATAATTTTATGATTCAAACTTGATCATAATATTATTTGTGACCTATTGATGTCAATATGACAAATTTCTATTTTATTGATTTATTTTTGAATTTAAAACCATTTAATTCAAAATTAAATTATATAAAATATGAAAATAAGATATTTTTCAAAAGGAGTGAATTTTTATCAAACTCGAGGTCCAAGATAGCCCATGAACATGCCAAATTGCTAGCTCACATTGAAGAGAAAATCAAATTTTTCCAACATTTGATTTTATTTGAAAAGAAATAAATGCACATTCAAGATGCAATCTTTTTCACTCTCTTTGTCATCCCAAATCACTTATAAATACCAAGCAAGCCGATCACAAACCACACGAAACCCTAGCTCAAAGCATAACCCTTATTTTGTCAAAAATTTCAAATTGTCAAAATTAATTTTGATTTAGCCACTTTCACCTCTCTCAACCATCCAAACGTGTTCGAGGTAATTTAGAGTGAGTATACATCATTGCCAATGATCAAAACAAATCGAATCGATGCATACATGTTCATACATATTCAAATATTTCTTGAATTTGCATTTTTATTATCTCATTGTTTTAATTGATTCTAATGATTTTATTGTGTTCATGAGACTCATATGGTCGATCTGGGCATCGTTAGCAAGCTTGCACGAAGAATCATAGTTGCCATGTTTAGGGTTTTTCAGCCTTCGAACCGGCTTGGTACAGTCGATCACCCAAAACCAACACCACCATTGAATCTGTAAGGGTCGAAATAGGTGGACAAGGTCTTTCTTTCGCTTTTAATCTGATTTTGCAAGTTTAAGAATCATAGTCATCGGAGAGACGACCGAGTTGGGGGCCTTGGCTGCTGACTGTTCGACCAAGAAGGTCAAGGCGTATGCCATGGATGGATTGATTCGTTCATTCATAAGTTCGATCGGCCCGCTTTGTTGACCGTGTTTGAATCAAATCCCGACACGCGATCATTCAAAACAATTGATTTCAGCTTTTCAAACACCAAATGCATGATGGTGTAGTATATATACCGTCGTTTGAAGATACTTCCATGGTCTCCTTCGAATCCTTGCAAGACCAAACTTTTTTTTTTACAAACTTAACTATTTTCATATTTTCTATTTTCTTTTAATATTTTCATTCAATTTAATTTATCTTTCATAATTTTTATCATGCATTTAAAAATACCAAAATATTTATTTTTGTATACTCATCATAAAAATACTTATTTAACTTTTTAAAATTAAAATTATTATTTTGCATGCATATTTAATTTAATTTCTATTTTATCATTTAAATCACTTTTAATTGATTTTTAATTATTAAATTAATTCCAAAAATCCTAAAAATTATTTTAGCATATTAATGTTATTTCCAAAGATGAAAACATTTTTCATTCAAAAATTATTATTTTTACTAACATTTTCCTCTTATTCAATTTCCTGATTTCCATTTTTCATCCTGTCACAAAGTTATAACCGTTTTGATTTATTTTATCGCTTTTCATATTATGTAATTGCCTATGGGATGTAATAGTTTAATTAGGACTTTTATTTTCTGCACTTTTCAATTATGTATCTGCCCCAAAGCCATGTAATAGCGTAGGATTTATCTTTCCGCATTTTACTTTCCGTAATTTAATTTTCGTACCTTATAAATTGCTAGTAATTAGGCGTGTATGGCAAGATAAAATTGAACATAGACCACTCTTAATTCCAAGATAAAATATCTGAAATCAACACACTCTTTCACACATGCACCCCTTAGGGTAATTCTCTCTTGTTGCCTTTACGAATTCAAATGGTCAAGTCCCTCGAACGTAGAGGTATTCTAGCACCGTTGCCTTCAAAACAAATCATCATAGTCCTTCGATACAAAGATCATAGACCCACGATGTCGCCCAATACATGATCTTCGACCTCGATTGTCGCCTACTTAAAATGATGATAGTCCTTCGAATGTGCTAGATACTTCCTACAAGTTGCTTATGACCATCCGATGTCCCTTCGAATGTCCCGCCACATCCAACGAATTCGGGTTACCTACCAACTAATGGTATGGATAGCACTATTCTAAAGGAAAGTAAAATAACAAAACGACCATTCCGAGTAGGTAATAAGACTTTAGTTGCTTGCTCTATCAAAATACTTTTTCACACCACACACTTTGTCAAAGTTCAAAGCTCTTTTCAAAACGAAACATTTCTAACACTTTGTATACATTCCTACATGAATCATTACAAAGTCAAAGCGAAATGCCTTTTCAAAACATTTTTGTCAAACACACGTAAAGCACAATTTTAAAGTGATCTAAGAGCAACTAAGAGCCAGAGATAATCTACGGATGAAAAGGGTGCTAATACCTTCCTTTTCATAACCTCTCCTTACTCGTAATCTAACGAAGGTCTTTTCCTGCTCTTTTCACCTTCCCTAATGGATAAAAGAAAAGTCGGCGACTCGCTATCCGCACATTTATATACAAAAACCTACAAAGTCAGTTCACCATATTAGACTATGTCATGGAAAATTATGCAAAGGCACAACAGACGTCACATAATAAACCAATCACTAATCTCACATTGTTGTCCGTACATCGTCGCAACATCACCACATCATAAAATCTCTTCAATTTCATCGTCGTATTCACAACTTTGCAATTACAACAAAACATCGGAGTAAAACAAAATCCATAAAATCACCTGGTATTGTTTTCAAATCATTTTTATTGAGTATAAACTTTTTTTAGCTTTTTAAAGATTCGAACGACGCATCAAACGGACACCCGAGTAAAAAGTTATGAGTTTTTAAAGATTTTCAAAAAATTGGTCATCTCTGCTTTTGGTAACCGATTACTAATAATGGTAACTGTTATCGATAAAACAAGAACTTTGATTTTTTTCCATTCACGTAATCGGGTTTCCCTTTGATAGTAACCTGTTAGTAATAAAATGAAGAATAAACCATCTCTTTAAAATAGTTGTACCCCGCTATAATGGTAACTGGTTACCCCTCACTTATTTTTTAAAAACACATTTTCCACGCGGTAACCAATTGCTCTATTGTGGTAATCGTTACCACTACTATTTTTCCAAAATTCTCCAACTTGCAATTTGTGATTTAACCATTCAAAACCCCAAAACACCCATTTTCAACAATAGCAACAATACTTCTACCAAACATACATGAATCATAAATATCATTGAGGATCATTCTATATCACCAAATTTCAAGGTTTCTACACCAAAACATCGTCATCAATCATCACATACACAACATACAAACACACCAAATTCACACAAATAGGAATATACACACAATTATATAATCTAACTCTACTGAATCCATCATCATACAATCCCTTATAGAGTTAGAACTCCACCCTTACCTTAGGTTTTCGAGTTATTTTCCTTCTCCAATGGAGTCTCCCTAGCCCTAGCTTCCTCTTTTCTCTTCGCTTCTCACTTCTACGATTGGTGGGAATAATGATTCTATCTCTTCTAAACTCTTATACCCTAAATCAATATTCCCATCTTACCCTTCCTTATTTCTTTAATTGGTATTATTATAAAATATTATTTATCTATTAAAATAATAATAAATATAATAATAAATATTATTATTATTATTATTATTATTATTACTATTCTCCATTCACCTCCATGTCTCTACATTTTAGCCACACACCCCTATTGAACTCAACTTCACTAATTTAAGGTATCAAATTCCAAATAAATGCACTATATCACATCCTAAAATTCATCAATTTAAATAAAATATAATCGCATCATCTTATTATTTTAAATAAAATAATTTCTAATTAAATTAGGAAGTTAGAGAACTCACCTGATCATCATGGCATAAGTTAGCATAGCCTCAATAACAGATTTAACAATAATGGATCTTTCAGCAAAAGAGAGTTAATTCCTCTTCCACCCAAAGTGATCCGATTCATCACTTTATCCACTGTATACATGTAATCCTCACCCTAGGGATTTTCTATGAGAGGAACCCAAATATACGTTCCAAGTCGAGTTGTTTCACTAAACCTAGACAAAAGAAGCGCCTTCTCATCCTGATGGTTGTTAGATAAAAATATACGGTTTTCTCAAGACCGACTTTTGCCGAAATTTCATAAAACTAGTCTAGAATATGCATAACACATAGATTCTAAGCTTCGTGGCCTTACCAAAATCAAAATATCGCTCGCAAACTCGATGCGTGATGTGGACCAACTTTGCCAATTTTCATGCCTTTCCACTTACTTGTGTTTGACTATCCTGAATCATAACGCTATATTTTGAGACACATGAAAGAGGTGGGGAAATGAGGTCCCTTGCCTAATGCCTTTTTAATCTAAATTTTTTCCCGCTTTTCCGCTCCACACTTCATTCAAATTTTAACAATACTAATGGAATTCATGATAACGTTACACATCACATCAAGAATATCCACCTATTTTAGAATCTTCTCCAAAAATTCCAACTAACCATATCGTAAGCCTTGGAAAGATCTCGCTTGATAGCAAAGAAAACAACCTTCCTTTCAAATTTTTGGACTATGAAGAATCTCATTCAAGAACCACTATGTTATCCTGAATACTCTTATTGGGAATAAATATTGTTTGATAGGGAGATAAAACTTGATCAATAATGTGACTTAATGTGTTCACCATCACATTGCTCAATACTTTATAGATAGTGTTGCATAAGGCTGGGTCAAAACCGATTCGTATGTTTGGGAATAATAACTTTAGGGATGAGACAGATTTCCATGTAGTTAATATTCTTAATATCCTGCGGATGATTCCATTAGTTTCTCTACAAAATCACACACAGGCCCAACAGCCTCCCATAATTTTGGTAGAAACCACAGAAACCCGTCAAGATCCGGGATTTCCATGCCATCCTAATTTCGTCATTTGTCACTTTCATTCCCAACTTATGCTTCGAGACTCGAAATAGTCGGAAAATTGCATTGTGTGTACTTCTAACGACCAGTAAGGTTATCCAGACACACTTCAACATTCCAAGATTTACGCACCAAATCTTCATAGGACTTTTCTAATGCCAAGCACACTCAAACTTAAAATACTTGATTCTCCCAATATTGTTCTCCCTGATGATCCAAAAACATAAGATAATGATAAAATAACTCCAATTTGGTCATAACCTTGGTAAACGCTCCAGGGAAGAGAATCCTTCATGCCTCGTTGTAAATCGCCCTATCAAGCCTTTTCATAGATTTTGGTTCCCCATTAGTAGGTCCTCCATTGAATTTCAAAACCTCAACACCCATGTCTATTAATTAGCTTATAGATCCGTATGACTTTTGTACATCATGCATTCATCAAAACCGAATTTCCACATCTTTTATCAATAGCCTCTTTGACACCATATAAATCATCTCCCATCATCCACCCATGTCAGAGTAAGTCAATCGACAAATAACTAATTCAACCTTTCTTTCCTCCATGCTATCGCAATCCCACCAAAACCTCTATTTCCCTCAGCTTAAAACCATGAAACCACATTTCGCTTTTACCTTGCCATCCTTGAACTTGTAACGGGTTTCCTCCCGTGTCTCTTCAAACTCTCCATATTTAAAGTTTCTAAAGTTAAAAAATTTATTTTTGTTCTTTTCAAAAAATCGTTAAAGACTCATCCTTAAAAATTAGAAGTTTTAATTTTTACTTTTTTTACATTAAATACAGCTTTTACAACTTATCTAAATTAGTGATTATTTACTATTTAACAATTTTATTAACGACGATTTTAGAGTGATTATTTACTATTTAACAATTCTATTAACAACGATAGTAGAGTCTATTTTAGTAGGATAGATCAAAAGTTAAAATTTCTAATTTAAAAAAATAACTTTTTAACAATTTTTTTTAAAAGGATGTTAATTTTAAAAGAACTTTAAATACATACCTAATATATAAAAATCTTAAATATACAAACGGTAAGACTTATCGAAATAGTTATTATAACATATTTTTATGCTAACTTCTATTTTGTTCTTGAACAAATGCTTAAAAAGAACAATTCCTAAGGATGTAGCTCATTAATAAAAAAATATTTATATTAAAATAGTTATAATAGATTCTTTATTACTGAAAAAATTATAATCTTAATAATCACTTATATATAAATGGATACCATATTTACAGATAATACGTTATCATGTGACACCTAATGTCGGTTTGTAATATAAGTAAAAATAATTATAATAAGAGATTAATTATTATACACCGTTAACGTAAACTTTTTTACACATTCAGACATCACAACCACTCACAAATATTATTTAATAAATAATTAAAATTAAAATAAAATATTATTTATAATTTAATCACCATGATTCACTTACAACTCCTTCACATATAATAATCATGACTTCAATTCACTGATAAAATATCAAAGGAATAACTTTTAATAGCTCATAAAATCCCTATTTTTAAGTTAAATTAAAATCTATTCTATTATTTAAATAATTTTAAAAAATAAAGGTTAATAAGATGAGGTTTAGATTACCCTTTATAATATTAGGAGTAATTTTAATGAATTATATTTATAAATTTTATCAGCTAAAATTAATTTTTAAAGTCACATATAAACATCTTGAAAGTTTAATATGCTACCCCAAAATAATACATAGCACCCCATATTTTTTAATTTTTAATATATCTTTGTTACTATTTACTTCTAAATATTTTAAATGTATTGATTTATGTATTGATGTTATACAATTCTTCATCATATATACCGTGTTTTTCTATTGAATTTACATATTTTTATTTGATTTTCAACCTTAAGTAAATTAATGAAGTTTATTAATTAAATGTTGTTGTAATTGATAGATTTTTTAATCCCGATTTAAGATTTTAGAAATGGCACAATCTATTGGTAAAAAGCATTGTATTAGTATTGTTACAATTCATTATGATTTTTCTAATGGAACCCGAGGGAGGAAGGATAAATTGATTATGGATTGAGAGAGGAGGAAATTACGAAGAAAAATAAACCCCGAATACCTCTAATGACATCTATACTATGAAGATTAAATGGCCCTTTAGGTGAGATCTATTTCAAGTGGTATCTGGAAGGTGGTGGTTAGATGCGTGATGCAATCATGATAGACAAGTGGGTCATACCATGACATATTAAGACGCCAAAAAGATAGAGAAAGATACAAATTGGGCAAGAGAGGTGCAATGACAGAACTGAAAATGTTATTGAGCCTTATTCACCAAGAGAAATACATGTGTTGGACTAGAAATAGGGAGAATTCAGATATTGTGGATGATATCTTCTTGACACATCTTGACTGTTAAGTTGTTGAATGGGAGGAGAACTTCATATGGACACTTGCATTAATGAATGCCATGATTCTATGTTTCCAAATTCAACTCATATGTTGTGTATGTTCCATATTTCAAATGTAAAGAATGCATGAAATCATAAATACAAGAACATGTCATGGATCAATGGAACAACATCATGTATTCAAATACAGAAGATGAGTTTGATGTACACTTCAAGCACTTCGAAAGTGTTTGTGGTGATATTATACCATTTGTGAATATGTGAATGAAACATAGTTAATACCATATAAAGAAATATTTGTTGATGCATGAATTAACTGAATACTCATTTAGGGAACACAATAACAAACAGTAATTTTGATCGAGAGTTTTAATGTCATTATTATACATGTTTGGTTTTGATAATAATTTTAAATATGTGATTATATTTATGGATTTTAGGGTAGAGTATGCACATTGGAGACTAAAACACTTGTTGAATTCAAGTGGTGGTGATCTATGAGAAAGTTGGTATGATGTGAACACCATGTTGATGTTGCAACTAGGTTTCATTGAGTGTCATTTCCAAAAAGTATCGTCAATATCGAGCATCGGTATAACACCCTATTCTATGCTAAGTAGCATAGTTTTGTCTCAAGATAATGTACAACCTCACTAGGAAGGAACTATAAAGAGTGAAATTTATTGGTTAAAGTAGAGATAGGTGTGGTTGTTATATTAAAACGACATACGGGTTACCATGTGTGTGTCAAATTACCGGCTTCCAAATTTTGCGTTTATACCCTGAATCAATCCATGTATTTTGAATGAAATTACATATTTCATAACATGATGTAAGTCATGATGAGATTAAGTGGAATTTAGAAGAAGAGTGTGAAGAGTTGAAGATATATTTTAGTACTTTGAATATCAGGGACAAAGGGTGTTGAAGAAAAAGTTTTTTATCATATCAATCCATAATTTAATGTGTCCACCACGGTGAACTACAAGGCAAAGAAAGGGAGTTAAGAAGAGTTAAAAGTGTAAGGAGAGTGACGTGGATCGTGATCCTAGCCAGAGGAATATTCTGGCAAGCTTCACAGAGTCGACTCACAAAGAGATCGAGACAAAACATGAATCTCAATCACAACCATGCCGATTAGTAAGCAAAATTCTACCAAATATTCAAGAATCGAGTTTTGTCAGCTTCCTACTTTCTTTTATCCATTAATCGATGACATTATTGATAACAAGATGATGAAAATTGTTTCCTTTATAGCATCCCAATTTTTAATTGTCATTTATTTATTTTATTTATTAACTTATTACATTATATAGTAATTAAATGAATGATTCGGTGAATATTCGAACATATAAGGTTATCGGGTTATTAAGTGTATTAATCAATGAAATAACTTATCATGCTTAGTAATGAGAAATAGAATGAGGTAGGTTTTAGTTACTAGACAATAATAAAAACAATAGTTAGTAAGTGGTTATGATAAAATATAGATTAAACTCATTTTGTGAAAGAAGATAAAGACTCAAGAAGGAAGAGGAGAAAAAGAGAAGTGACGCTAACCTAAAGTGTTCAACCTAAGGATAAGTTAGATTTTTACATGTTATCGGGGGTTTAATAATGAGTAGTAATGGGTAGGAATTATTATGTGGAATGAGTATCTCAAATTCTATGTTTTGATATGTTTAGGTTTTGAGATGATTTCAATGAAATCGAGGTTAGAAACATGATTCGATGTTTATACTGATGTTATGTGTCGAATACATGTTATAATGCTATAATCCGTGAATGGTTAATTGGACGGGTATTATGGGTCAATTTTATGGAATGAAAAATGTTGTCAAAAGGGGTTTTTTCAAAATCGTAGAGGGTGCTTAGAGCGGTATGGTGCTTTAGCACAAAAGTTTATGTAATTTGGCACTTAGCGCCATAGACGCGCCAGAGCTGTTCAGGTTATGGACTTTTGTACCTTTGATTCTTTGACTCGGGATCCTATATGCCTATGTTTTATTGGAGATCTTCATGTATTTTAATAATTTATTCAATAGAGTTTGATATGTATTTTAATCGAAATCCATGAATACAAGATACTTGATTTGTATATGTGTATCAGATTCTGGTGGTGTTGGAAATATTGGCTGGGTTTATATGCTATATGTTATTCAGAGTCGAATGATGATTAATATTTGTAAATGCATTGTTAATGATGTTTACTATACAGTGATATTTTGTTCAATGTTGAAGTGATAACTCAATGTGTTGAATTATTGCTGTGATGGCTGGATGATTTACTGTGGATACGGTTTAATCGTGACATGTTTAATGGTAATTGCACCGCAATCATTGTACTTCATTCGTATTTATTTCGTGTGGATCGTGGTTGCAACTACGTGTTCATATTCGGGCTTTGATCTATGTTCGTTCATGTGTTTGACTGATCTTAAATAAGGAATCGAGTTAATGCGAGCTATATGTTCATGTCAGTACCATATGTACGTAGTCTCTGTTGCATGGAGTCTCGTGAGTCATTGTATGATTGTCTTTGATTCATAATATGTGATAATTGGTTAATTGTTACATGGATGTTACATGGGTGGTAATTTGTGCTATATGCGATCATGTAGTGTTGTAATAATTCAATATTTTCAATTATTAAATAATTTTAATTTTAGTTATTTATTTAATTAAAATTTGAATTATTAGAATTATTGGGATTTTGGAGAATAAAATGAATAAAAAGGAGATAATTGGAATTATTGAAGTGAGGGATGTGGTGTAAAGTCTCTAATTTTATTATTATAATAATAAAAGAAATAAGAAGAGATGAAAAGGAATGGGAAAAGTGAGAAGAGGAACCCACGTGAAAGTTAGAAGAGGCAAAGAGAAGAGGAACACCCAAAGCTTCAAGGATTCAAGATTTTTTACCAAGTGTGTTACGCTTCTAATTATAGTGTATTAAGGATTTTGAGAATGATAGAGTAGTAAGAGATTAGAACCTGATTTAGGATTTTTAGGTTTACAGTTTAAAACCCAATTTTTGATTTTGATGTTTTGATGCACCTGCATGTTATTGTTGCATTGGAATCATGTAATGAGTTCTATTTTGGTGTTGATGTGAATTGAATTTGTATTGGTATGATTGGGTGAATTGGAAAAATAGAGAATGTCAGAAATTAAGTTTTTCTACTACAGACGTTGCAGGAACCTACATCTTCTGAGGAACCGGTTCCACATATAAATTCCAAGAAATTGATTTTTCCGAGTTTTAGGAACCACACTGCTGGGGAACCGTGTTTTTGGTACATTTTCTAGGGGGTGATTTTATAAAACATGAGAACCTTAGTCCTCGGGAGGAATCGGTTCTCCATACATTTTCCAAGAACGTATTATTTTACTATATGGGAACCTACATTCTCCGAGGAACCTACACATCAAGTATTTTTGAAAATATTAAACTTTGAAAATTCATAACTTTCAAACCGTAGTCCTTTCTTAATCTGCTTTGGACATTATTCCTTATAAAATATCTTTTATGAAATGAAGAAAATAATAGAACTCGATTTTACTTAAAAAGGCATTACTTCTCCGATTATGCTGTTTATTCTATGTGCATATTTGATGTATATGCATGTTATGTCAGAGTTATGCTATGATGTATGAGTGCATATTGATGGTTGTATTCATATGTCAAGTATAGCATTACTGGATTACGTGTAATTGCTTATGGATGTTATGTCGTCAATGATGTTCATGATAAACGATGATATCATGTTTTAATCAATGATGGTTTTGATGTACGACGTTATCATAACCTCGTATCAATGTTGCATGCTTTTATGATGTGCATGCATGCATATATTTTCTCGTGGTAGCTAATGCTCATCTGTGTGGAATTAGTGAGTATTGCCATAACCGCTCCCCGGTGATTACATGGTGAGTCGACTCATGACAAAGTGATTATGGACGATTAATGTAATCAGATCCGGTGATTATGGATCACAGTGACTTAGTTCACTTTGGTACCACATGCATATAGTCTTGCATCTGATTTGTATAAATTATAACATGATAGGATGGTCACAGTTATAATTTCGTTGTTGTGTTTCATGCATTCCATGATCAGGCTTACAAGGGATTAATGATTGAATCTATCTCGGCACAATAGTAAAATAATAGATTATGAAGTTCTATTTATTTTATGAATTAATAATGCATTTTAAGTATGTCAGAGTCTCACCCTTACTGATGATTTCGATCAAGCTATGAGATTAGAGTTAAGCGAGGATGCCTGTAGAGCATGTTATCTAGTTATCTTGTCATGTCATGCTCCGATCTTGTAACACTAGTGGAACGCTTGTTCAGAGTTGTTATTAAACCTCGCTTTTATTTGATGTTTTAGTCGATAATTATTTCAGATTAAGGCCACCTTTTGGATCGGTGTTTATTCGGGTCAATTGTCCAAGTTATGATGTTATTCTACCGTGGTCGAAAGATGCGTGATGTGATAATTATTTAAATTATGTTCCTTAGTAAAGCATGACATATGTATGGAATTTATTTTAATAATTGTGATGCCCTTTAATACATGTTAACTCGAGCTATTTATATTATTCATGGTATTTTAGAAGGTGTTACAATAAGGTATCAGAGCATACTCATTGCCGTGACTGGTTTAGTGTCGTTATCCCTTTTGTATGCGATCATTGCAAGGTAACACTGCCGATACTTGGTGTTCTAATGAGAATTGTTTTCAGGATTCTCCGAATACCGGTGGTGGAGGTAATGAGATATAACGCAATTGGCCGAGACTTTGAGGATGCTTGCAAGTGCTTGGAGGAAATCAGGAGTCGGTATTGTGCCATTGCAGTACCGAAATTTTCGTAGGAACAATCCTCCATTGTTCAAAGTCACATGACTCGCTGGCTCGGTGGTCAGGAAATTGAAAGGATCTTCCGAGGATTGATCTGTCAAGATCTAAAAAGCGAGGTACGGTACTTATACGCCGGTAAGGTCGACGATCGTGGTTCGCTACCGTGGATCTAGATGGAACAAGATGGTATTCTACGATCAATGTAGATGTAAGGTCTTTTTCCGAAGGTATTTTCCGATGACATCTCGCAAAGAAAGAGATCAAATTTTGAGCCCATGGTAATACGACCGTAGTTGAGTACGCTTCTAAGTTTATCGAAATATGGCATATGGTCACTATAACAATGATGAAGGCTTAGAATTCTAAGTGTATCAAGTTTGAAATGGTCTCCGTGATGAGATTAAGCAAGGTATCGTGTATCTACGATTCACAAAGTTTTCTAATTTGTGGATTGTAGATTCCAAAGAGGATCTTGATAATACTAGGTCGAACTCTCGCAAGGTCATCAAGGGTGAAATGCAAAGAACCTAATGCGGTCGTGGAAAACCGCATTTACGTAAATACAGAGGTCCTGTGGGTGGAAAAGGCCCAGTGGGGAGATTCTAGTGCTTCAATCAAGTGCTACAAGGTGAAATGGGGCCATATTCAAGAATGCAAGAGTACCGATAAGAAGTGTTTCAAGTGTGGAAATATCGCATGTGGCTAATGATTGCAGAGTGATAATTGGACTTGTTATAACTGTGGGAGAGGAAGGTCATACCTGCCCTCAGTACCAAAACGAAGAAGGGCGTACCGGGGAAAGTATTTGGCGTTAGCCAGGCAAGAGACTAAGCCCGATGATCATTGATTAAAGGTACATGTTTTATTAATGGAACACCTTGATCATGATTATTGATACTAGAAATGACTCATCTTCGCTCATTGCTTGGATTATGCTAAAAGATCGAATTTGGAAATATCTGATATGAAAGGAAGTATGGTTATTGATACTCCTCGTATTGTTGGTTAAAAAGAAAGTTAAGGTTCAGGAGACTGTGTCGATTACAGTGAAGTCAATAAAGTTACAATCAAGAATCAAGATTCATCACGAGGATCGATGATTCATGGATCAACTGGGTCGGAGCTCGGTATTCGTGAAGATTGATTCAGATCCGGATATCACTTTATTGCGTAAAATCGTAAGATATTCGCATATTGTTTTAGAACTAGGTATGGACATTACGAGTATTCCGTTATTGCATTGGAGTTACTAATGCACCGTGTTTTATGGATTATACGAATCAGACATTTCACCCAGATTCTGATAAGTTTGTAGTGGTTTTTATTGATGACATTCGACCATCAAGGAGTAATGAAGAGCGCGTAACATCTCGTAATCAGGTTGAATTGTTGAAAGACAAGAAGCTTTATGCTAAATTGTCTAATGTGAATTCCGCCGAGTGAAGTAAGCTTTCTTGGTCATGTGATTTCAAGAAATGGTATCATATCGATCCTACGAAGGTGTTGCATCTTGCGGAAGTAGTTGAACGATGCTTCTAAAACTGTAGTTTTCTTAGTCTTGCGTGTTACTATAGAAAGTTCATCGAGGACTTCGGTTAGTATTGTCTGGACTAAGTTAACAAGAAAAGTAAAAGTGTTTGTACGATCTGAACGTGAGAAAGGTTTCAAGATTTGAAGAGGAGATTGACTAAAGGTTCGATTTTGATATTTCCGAATCCGCAAAATCCTTATCATGGTACTATGATGCTTCACCACGGGTTTAAAGTGTGTTTACGTAGGATAAGCAAGAAGGCTAATGCTTCAAGATCAAGATTCTGAAAGGAATTATCCGACCCATGACTCCGAGTCGGAGGTCGTAGTATTTGTTTTGGAAATCAGACATTATTTGTATGGTTCTATTCGAGGTATTCAACGATCATAAGAGTCTAAAATACTTTCTCGATCGTAAAGAGCTAAATACGAGGCGCAGGTGGTTAGAATCTTTGAAGGATTATGATTTCATTAATTACCATCCCGTAAGGAAAATGTTGTCACAGATGCTGAATAGAAGTCGCTGTATATGTCTACCGATGGTGCGTGAATGGATTTAGTTGAACAATCAGAGACTCGAGTCTAGTATGCAGAATACCCCACAAGGTTAAGTCAAATAAGTCGACTAATGGTATTCTCATGAAATTCAACCTGAGAGAAATCATGTTGGTTTAGTTGATAGATCGACGCTGGATCAACCCAGGTCATAAAGAATTCAATCACGGAATGGTGTTACGAGGTTCTATGATAGTAGTTTATGTTCGGATATTGTCGAACTTAAGAAAGTATTCTAGGAAGGACATCGTATGGGATCGGTATTCATCCTCGCTAAAAATATGCATCATGACTCAAGAGTTGCTTTTGGTGGCTTGAATGAAAAGGAAATTGCCGAGTTTGTTTATGCTTGTTTGATTTGTCAAAAGTCAAAATCGAATATCGTAAAACCGCCGGATTGATGGAACCGCTGTTCGCTCGTGATTAGAAATGGGATGGCATCTCTATGGACTTTGTGTCCGTCTACCGAGGATGAGCACGGATCGTGATGCTATTCGGGTTATCATGGATAGGTTGACGGAAGTCTTCTCATTTTATACCAATGAGAATGGATTATCCGATGGAGAAATTGGCCCAATTGTATGTTGAGAGGGATCAGAAGCTCGCATGGTATTCCTCGCTAGTACTGCGGTCGACAGAGATCCGGAGGTTTACGCTGCTCGGACAAGGTTACAAGAACTTGGGTACTAAGTCGAGGTTGAGTTCACTTATCATTCGCAGCATGTACGGTCCATTGCAGGACGATTTAGCCGTTGAGACTTGTTACATGCTCAGGTATTTGTAGAAAGGTAGCTCGGGATAGTTACTTACCATCGATTTTACCACAACAATAATTTTTATTCGAGTATGGTATGGTCCGCTGAGGCATTGTACAT